>JAOUQT010000023.1:9611172-9624204 GCA_025769995.1 Xyliphius kryptos
TTTGTCTGACCACAGAACAGTTTTCCACTTTACCACAGTCCATTTTAAATGAGCCTTGGCCCAGAGAAGACGTCAGCACTTCTGGATCTTGTTTAGATATGGCTTCTTCTATAAACTATAGAGTTTTAGCTGGCAACGGCTTTGTAATTTCAAATACAGCAGCATGCCTTTATGTGATGAAGTGTCGTCTAAGGGTCACTCAGTGAAGATCATGGGCACTCAGTATGGTTTTTTGGGCCTTGCCGATTCTCTGAATCTTTTGATGATATTATGCACTGTGGATTATATGTTTACACTGTCCAACTTCAAACTTCTGATATTGCTTCACTATTTGTCGGTGCAGCATCAGGGGGATTGCCGATCCTCTTCCCAACATTTCTTTTGAGAGCCGCTGCCACTCCAAGATACTCTTTTTATAACTAGTCATGTTAATGACCTATTGACAATTGAGTTGCAATTGTTTGTACCTTAAACTTTTACAGCCTTTTATTGCCCTATCCCAACTTTTTTGAGATGTGTTGCTGTCATAAAATTTTAAATGAGCCAGTATTTGGTATGTAATTTTTTAAAATGTCTCACTTTTGACAATTGATATGTTGTCTATGTTCTATTGGGAATACAATATCAGTTTTTAAGATTTGTAAATTATTACGTTCTATTATTATTCCCAGTGTGTACTGTGTCCTAACTGGACAATAGAGTTCTAAACTGATTGCGATGTATTATTTCACGTTTGTTTGACTACAAAGTAGACTGCTATGTCCTATATTTGCTTTTTTGATGATCCTTTTTGGGATTGTTTAAAAAGATGACATATTTTTGCAATGACAAACTCTTTAAAATAAACAATTGTATAAACAACTGTGCTATTATTAACCATAGTTTAATACAGGGCCCTCTAGTGGCACGGGGGTCCTAAGTGACTTTTTAAACTCCTTAGTGCTGTAAATGGTTGACATTCTTAGAACCTAGTGTGTGTAAGTTTCAGATATTTAAGTCTCATACCTCACTGCAGGCAGATTTGAGTTGGTTTATTTTCTAGTATCTAATTTTTTTCAATTGAGTCTCAGCTTTTCCTTCAGGTCTGATAGATCATCGAGCCACCAGATACATTCTAGCAGTTATTACACCAGAGACATGACATGCAGAAGCCTGTTCTCTCTACAACACTTCAATTACACAAGCAGGAAAAAAGCCGGGAAGCTGCATCCAGCAGTTCAGCTTTAAAGGTGCATGCATTAACCATCTGTTTGTGCTGCACTGATACATTGCTTCACTTTAATGCGTCTGTTGCTCGGTGATGGAAAATGGATATTGACGACCACAGGGCCAATATTAATGCACTGTGAAGCATTTGTCATGGAGCAGATAAAGCTGGGAATTGCAAATGTATTATATCGGACAATTTAGTGGAGCATGTGGTAGCAGTGCTCAAGAATAATGGTGCATTTAAAACTGTCTGTCTGTTGTATGCTTAATGTGATTATACCTGCGGTGTGTTTACAAAGTTCGGCGACTCTTGATTCATCTGAGTCGAAAAATGCTGATGCAAACACATTCCCTTGTAAAAGTGATATGCAGAGTTATGTTCATGGAGTGAGTTTCAGATAAGTGCAACAATATACAGATATACAGAAATGTGCTTATCAAATCTGCACCGCTGTTTGTAATCCAGTACCATCCACAAACAGTGTGTGTGTGTGTGTGTTTGTGCATTAAATTTTTTTTTATTGATATCACATACTGATGCTCTTGGAATGCTCTACATCGCTTTTCTACATGTTCCTCATTTTGTGAATACAACAAGCAAACCTTTTCATCTGTGTGCATTTCAAGGCAATCACACCCCTGATATGTGCTGTCCCTATTGACACTCTATATGCACAATAATGACCTGATTGGTTGTTGAAATTGATACATATTTTCATCAGTCCTTTAGAGATTTTACTCGGCCAAACTTTATTGCAATTACAAGAATATATGTGTGTGTGTGTGTGTGTGTGTGTGTGCACCTGCTACTAATCGTCAGAGTCACACTTTAGCTTTGTCACACTGAATCTAATGAAAATGACTTTGGCTAGTGGAAATGTGCTGCTCTGCCACACCTTGGGATTAATACACAAATTAGAGCACATTTGCAACCGGCAGGGACCGTCAGGGAAAACAGCATGAATTTTTATAACCATCATAGTCATGAAAGTCATGGCAATATTGATGTTCTGTGGTTTCTAATAACTGTTGTTCTTCTTGAGCAAAATGAGTGTTAACATCCATATCATCTCAGGTCATATCATGTGACATTGTCGCTTTGCAATGTTGGCAGCATTGATGAGACAACTTTCTATGCATGCTGTCTCACATTGTCATAATGTTGCTGTCATAATGTTTTTTTGGATGCCATTAGACTTCCTTCCATATGTAGTGGAATAAGGAACAATCATTTTGTGCATGTTTCTGTGGGTAGTGCTGTCGCCTCACAGCAAGAAGGACCTGGGTTCGATACCCGGATGGAATGACTATGGATATTTCTACCCGAAGTTTGCAGGTTTTCTTGTATTGATCAGCTGCAAACCTGCAGTTGCTTCCCAAACCTTGGTGTCTCTGCGCATAACATAATTATATTCATGAATTGTTTTATTGTTTAAAAATTTGTAATCTAAAGGCGGCACAGTGGCACAGTGGATAGTGCTGTAGCCTGACAGCAAGAAGATCCTGGGTTTGAGCATTGGGTGGGGTAACTTGGGAAATTTCTGTGTGGAGTTTGCATGTTCTCCCCAAGGGATTTCTCAGGGTACTCCGGTTTCCTCCCATATTCCAAAGACATGAATGATAGGTTAATAAGTGTCTCTAAATTGCGTGTTTGTGTGTGATTGTGTGTGTGCACCCTATGATGTATTGGCGTTACAACCCTGTCTAGGGTTGCCTTCAAGCTCAGAGTTGCCAGATGGGCGCCAGCTTATACTTGGATTAAGTGGGTATAGAAAATAAATTGTGTAATATACACTAAAATAATCGAATTTATCAAATAATCGTATCAAATTTATATGTGGGCTGCGGGGTGGCACAATGGATAGTGCTGTGACTTCACAGCAAGAAGATCCCAATTTAAAGCCCAGGGTGGGGCAAATCAGGAAATTTCTGTGTGGAGTTTGCATGTTGTCCCTGTGCTCAAATGGGTTTTCTCCAGGTACACCGGTTTCCTTCTTCATTTCAAAGACATGCATGATAGGACTAATGCTAGAATTAAGCAGGCATAGAAAATGAATGAACACATTTAGACGCATGTAACTCTGTTTTTCCTGTGTTCCTAAATGCATTAAACTACTGTTAAACTTGTCTTTGTGTTCTTTATTAGCCTTTCAAAAACAGCAAGCAATCAAAACTGACTTCTGTCCAGAGCATGGCTTAGCATAAGTGTTAGTCATTAACCCATCGCACATAAACATTATTCTGCGCCGAGAAAAGATGCGTTAACGATCTGTGAAAGTGGCTCGGGCTGCTGGGGGAATTTAAATGACCATCCATTGGCTGCTTCTGTCCCAGGGGTGAGCTTCACCCTTAATTGAAGATGGAGAAGAGGCGATTGGGGCATGCATTCAGGCCTAATGACATCCAGACACCACCTTTCCCCATTGCCATTCACTTAGTGTCAGCACGAACCTATTAACTCAAACCCAACACACCCACCAGCAGCATCTCCGGCATACAGAGCAGCAATAAAAATGAATAACAACAGACATTTCTCTTTAAATCACAAGAAAATCATTTTTGAAAGAGTATATTTGTGCTTTAGAGATCTATTGAGCTTGAATCATAATAAATACATGCTGTTCCTGTGTTTTTTTTTAATTAATCATATATACAGTATACTTTAAGGATGTTATCCAACAAGGATATATGGGAAGCCACTGATGCAGTACTGTGTGTAATATGCTTAGAAGCATAGCACCAAATCTGGGAACAGTTTTGGAAACACCCAACACATTTCTCACAACACCATCCACTTTAGGTGCATAAGCATTTATTAAGCATTTATTTCCATGCCTTCGACTGTTAGCTTGTCCTTTATAGATGTCTCATATGTATATTATTAGCTGCTAACTTTTATTAATTCAGCTTATTTACTAAAGTAAACATCACAGAGATTGCACAATAGATTTGTGTGCAGAGGATGGGCAATCCACTTATGATTCTGAAGCAGGGTTCGGAATTTGCACATGGTGCAGGTCTGGGAGGAGAACTCTAGGCAAAGTCTAAGAAGGGAAAATCTTGCTTTAGAATGACAGAGGGGGATGCTGTGTCCCTCATGGTGCCATAGAGGAAGCAGTCTGTAAGGGTAGAGTGGGACTTAATGACCTGTGCAGAACACCTGATGTGAGCTGCATTTTCCATAGGATATATAGGTCTGTCAGCAGAGCTCTTGAGTCAGAGGCAAAATTATGTCCTTCGTCATGCCTAGGGGGTCATGTCCCTCGTGGCAGTGGCACGAGCAGGGATTGATGCTTTCTGTGTAGACAATGAAGGTAAGGAATGTCTCCACAAGATCCAGAGAGTGTGGCGATCTCCACAGAGCATGAGTGGCGAAGAATTAGATTGAATGACTTCCGGAGTGAGTGACATGGCCCAGTCAGGAAGCATGGCATCATTATTGCAGAGGGAATCATAGACATAACTATGACATGATGACATGAAGGCTACAATACAGCAAGTGATTATCTTTTCCAAGATCCTATCTCATAGATCAACAAATGTACAAACAAAACCAGAAACAGGTTAAGGGTTCCTACTAAAACTCATTAGGCAATGATTTATAAAGCCTCGTCTCTTATTGTTGATTCATTGATATCAGAGATAACGCTTATCTCAATATTAAACAATATACAGTAAACGTGCATAACCATTGGATTAGGAACACCTGGCAAGTGTAGATATGATCACTTACTACAACAGTCTGGACAGCTTAGATGGTAGAGTGAGTTGCTGGAAAAAAGTTATGAGCAGTACCAACTGGGAAAGCAATAACAGGTTGACAAGAGATTGGTATGCAGCTAGTTTTGTACATCCATATCCCACAGAGAATGTCTGTGCAGCCAAGCATTTTAAAAGAGCCATCATAATGTGCACTCATATAACAACAAAGTAAAATGAATATGTACCAGCTATGGGTAAATGGGGCGACTTTGACTGTGGACTGTTGTGGTGAATGTGTTCCAAAAATTAGTACATTTGTGGGCTGCTATACTATGGGCACCATAGTATCACGGGTGTAGGAGTACTAGGCAAACTATCAACAAATATCCAGGTGATGATCACTCAGCGGTCAGCAAGGTGTAGTTGAACTAAAAGGCAGAGCTTCTGCACGGGCATCAGTAAACTTGCCTATGGAGTGTAATAGGTGCAGCCATTTTGGTAGCGTCCAAAATTTAGTATTGCATGCACTATGACAAATGTTTAAGCACTATAAGGAGGCAAATATAAAAATAATATGGAAATGATAACATCATTGTTGAAACTAATGCAAATGCATTTTTTCTTGTGGTTCGCGCAGGTTTTCTCCGGGTACTTTAGTTTAGTATGGCATTCCAAACATGCATTTTAGGTCAATTGGTGTCAATTAAGGGGCATCTTAGTGCATCTAGTGTAAAACACAAAATCTGATACAAAAACATCCAGTGAAGGCATATTTATCTATTATAATTATTATAAAATATTATTGAAATAAAATAGATTTTAATTATAAAAAATACATTAAAATACACTGAATAAATACGTACTTATAGCAAAGTGCGTTTAAAAATGGAGAAAATGAAGATTTGGATAACAACCGGTTTATACACGAGTCAGATGCAGTGATACACTAAACTAACATTTATTAAATATATTTATATAGTACTAATAATTATTATTATGATTACTAATAATAAAGTATTATTAGTAATAATAATACGAATACCGGTATTAAAAGAAACGCTATCCATTGCGGAAGTGACGCAACCAATCAGAACGCTGAGGAAGGACTGACGTCAAAAGACGTGATACGGGGATTGGTATGCTAGTAGCTACATTGAGTCAAGCCAAACACTTCGAGCGCTTCAGCATTTTCTCTCCTCTATTTTTATTGTAGCATCACAGCACTTTGCGGCGCTTTTATTTTTTCTTTGGCGTTTACGTTGTTATTTACCGGGACACTTCCAGGGAGGGTAACAGACCGAGCGCGTTAACTTGTCGGTGTGTAAGTTTATCTCAGGTTTACTCAAAAGTCGGTGAGTGTGTAGCGCTCGCGCTTTACTGCCGAAATGTGTATAAACGCGTGAGTCGATTCGGATTTGTTTCCGGTTTTACAGTCGGTATTGCTCAAAAATGAATATATAGATAAAGATCGTTAAGCAAAATTGTATATTATGGCCCTGCTGGAGCAATGCTTTTAGTATCCAAGGAAAATACTCTTGTTCTAGTTCGGTTCCTTTTCGTGGACTATTTTAATAATTTCATTAGAAAGTCGTTTTTCTTCTGCGAAATGCGAAAGTCTAAAAAAAATGATGGCGCGACCCCGGAACCGCGTGCATACCGACACTGATTTAGATTAAAGTGCACTGAAGTGAAGCTACATGTTGAAGAGGGGAGGTAGGTGCACGGTAAATAAAAGTCGCCCACATGCTCTGGCTTTGGGAACTGGATCAGAAAAGCATTCACTCCTTGCAGGCTGGTGGAAGATGGCAGTGCTTCCCACTAGGAGTTGGTGAAAGCACAACCTCAGGGCGATTTGGATCTACTGATACAGATCTCTACCTGGACCGAAGGACACATGCAGGCCAAAAAGCGGTATTTCACTTTGTTCTCCGCCAGTGCCTGTCTTGTACTCCTTCTATACCTTGGTGGGGTGCAGATCGCTGAAAGGAGCCCAGGGGGCAGTACCAGGCATGGCTTGGACCCTCACTGGCCCAGATTTGTCGAAAGCCTCCGACCTTTCCATATTTTGGATAACGAGGACGACATTCTGATATCATCGAGGGACAAGAGAGATGCCATGTACGGTGGATATAAGGGCCAGAAGTGCCGAATGGAATCGTGCTTTGACTTTACTTTGTGCAAAAGGAACGGTTTTAATGTTTATGTCTACCCTCGGGAGAAGGGCGAGAAAATCTCTGAGAGCTACCAGAATATTCTGGCTGCAATCGAGGGATCTAGATTTTACACATCAGACCCAGGACAGGCTTGTTTATTTGTCCTGAATCTGGACACCCTGGACCGGGACCAGCTTTCTCCACAGTATGTTCACAATTTGAAATCGAAGCTCCACAACCTGAGGCTATGGAACGAAGGTCAGAATCACCTGATTTTCAACTTGTACTCTGGGACGTGGCCGAATTACACGGAGGAATTGGGTTTCGACATTGGCCAGGCCATGTTGGCCAAGGCCAGCATCAGCAAAGAGAACTTCAGGCCCAACTTTGATGTTTCCATTCCTCTGTTCTCTAAGGATCACCCTAGGACAGGAGGGGACAGGGGGTACTTGAAATACAACTCCATCCCACCGTTTAGGAAGTACATGTTGGTATTTAAGGGGAAGCGTTATCTGACCGGGATTGGTTCGGATACACGGAATGCTTTATACCACGTACACAATTCAGAGGATGTGATCCTGCTGACCACCTGTAAGCATGGCAAGGACTGGCAGAAGCACAAGGATGCCAGATGCGACAGGGACAACGCTGAATATGCAAAGTAAGTGGCACTTGCTTTAGTGTGACAGTACTGGCAATGTAAATATAGTCTTTGTTTCATATAGAGTCCAGTTCCATGCTCTCATATCTCGTGCCATTGATTTAGGTAATCAAGTAATCAGGCTGCAACATCAACTTTTTTCACTCATGATATAGTGCTAAATACAAATGCTATCTCTTTCAGGATGTCACATGGCTCTTCATGTTGAAGTTTGAAAGCTATTACGGCTTCATGTAATCTCCAGATGCCTTGTCAGTCCAGTTCAGACTCGTACAAAAGTTCACCTCTTTCAAGCCTGCACAATGCACACACACGTTCCCATAGTGGTTTTATTTACCAGATGTTGTTTTCAGTTCTAATGCCTAGTCTGATGGCATCATGGTCGTCACGAGGCAGAAAGAATTTTATTATTTTTCTGAAACATCCTAAAATGACTCAAACCCAGGAAACATCAGGGCTTAAATGACTCAAAGTTCATGCTTTATAAATTTAACTTGCTACAGTAATCTACTGCTAGTGTATGACGTGCTATTTTTATGTTGTGCAATTGACACACACATTGGTCTTTCAAATATTATTTTTATTAATATAGCACCTGATCTTTTAGTATGTATCCTCTACAGATTTTAAGATAACAACATGGGACAATCACTAAAACATCCAGCATCACCAAGTGATGATTTGCACAATTATGTATGTAACGTATAAAATTTTAATGTGAAGTGATCTTACAGTGTATAACACAAACAGGATTAAAACAGTAGAAAATATAGAAAATTTAAGTTTCTCTAAAATTCCCCCACACACATCACTGACAGAGTAACAGAAATGTCCCTGTGCCACTAAGGGGGAAGGGACGATCCTAACCACATGCATTCTTGCTGTCTGTGTAGACGTGTACCATACGGAAGATCGTCTGAGCTGTGACTGAATAGGTTTCTGTGTTACTCTGGTTTGATCTCGCACCCTGGCGGTGCGACCTCAGACCCAAGTCTCCTCTTGGTGCCCTGTTGCTGTGACCTCTGCAGATGATCACATTTCACACACAACATCAATTCCAACAGCGCCTCGCTGCTGCTCTGTCAGGACCCCGGGCACTTCCAAAATGAATATTAATTACAAATGTGTGCAGAAGGAGAAAGTACTATAAACAAGACCTGTGCATGGTAATAAAATAAGAGTGCAAAAGTTTGTGCACCCTTAGAAGGCATAGAGACTTAACAACAATTGTAATCAATATTACAATTTATTTGTCATGATTTCTTTTGTCTTTTAATATGTTTTTAATAGTGATATTATTATAATAACAATAATTTCAACTTGCGGAGCGCAATTCACAAACCCAAGGCCGTTTCACATTCAAAGAGGGAAAAAAAAGAAAGCAGAAGCTTTGTAGGAAGTAGCGAAAAGGCTCGCAGCATTGTCATCAGTATGGACAGAGTGATCAATGTGCAGCATTCTCCGATATAGAGCGGGTAACATGTTGGCAAACAGTCCATCGCCGCGTTGGAGCAAACCAAACTGGTGAACAGTCACTCTCAATTTTAATCTTGTCTGGGCGCACATCTTTGATTTTCTCCACACAGGATTCACCTCGTGTCAGACAAAATAGGTTTTTTGCAACTGCTACACTCCGTAGTTTCCATAGAGATTGAGTTCACAATTCTGATCCTCTCAGTAGACAAAATACACAAAAGAAGAAATGGGAGGACAAAACTACATTCAGAAAAGAAAAGATTGAAGGCTGATATAAAAGGCATTATAATCTGGTGGTGAACTGCATTTTCGAATTGTTGCTGAAACTTTGCTTCGCCCCAAGTCGAAACGAGCGTCTCCTCACTGCTCCGCTGTTATTAGAGCGCTTGGATGCCGCCGTGTTTCAAGTACTGCGTGATCATGTGACAACACAATATCATGTGACTGAGAATGCAAAAGTTTTATCACTGGGTAGAATTTTTTTACAGACTTCCCTCTGACAAACGAATCCAATCCAATAATAGTTCATTAGTTAATAGTTAATTTAATAATAATAATAATAATAATAATAATAATTTAACTAATTTAATAGTATTTTTTGTTTGAAATCTAAAATTTATTCATGACTAATCTCAGATTGCAGAATTCATAACAATTGTAAAACATTGTACATTAAACCAGCAGGGTGCCTAAGTCTTTTGCACAGTATTGTATATCTAAAGCATTTGCGTTCACCGTGGTGTGTGTTAAAGTGTACCCGAGTGTGCAATTACCCTAACGGACCCTAATGTAAGACCTCATTACTCAAACAGCTTTGTCAGGCATATGATTGCAGATGTGGACACTTTCACCGTAACATTCACTTGTAATCAGTCACCGAGACATCACTGTGCATTTAATGAGACTGTGATTGTCAAAGATAACAGACTATGTACGGAACGGCACTCGGCCCTGCTCTAGTGGATGATTACGGGTAGGAAGTTTGAGATACTTCAGCTGATGACGGAGTGGAGTGGACTGGAGGAAATGATGATAAAAATACTATATGACTCGCAACGGAGTGCCTTATAACGGAACTAACAGATGCACTGAGACGGCGTAGGGATTGTAATGAGCTGAATTTGGTAATTGACACCTGTCCTGCCCGTTTCTGTGACCTGTGATGTAATTACAATGCCAAACCTACAGCAAAAGTATTTGGCTGCATCCGAAATAGCTTATTTATGCTATAGGTACTAAAGGTGATGCAGTGCTCAAAGGGTAAAGCAGTGTGCTCTTTTAACTACGAGTCGTCTGACTAATGTCATGTGACTAAAGACGTAAAAGCACAAGTGAAATGTCCACAGTAAACACACTTTATTATTATTTTTTTCAATAGCTTTTTTTAGATAACATGCTTACATTAAAATGAACTACTCTTAATGTTATATGGGTTTGTTTAATTTGAATATGGTTATTTTATTTATTATATACTTCTTTCAAATCCTTCTTGGAAATTGCAACTTACGAGCTTAGAGCTTAGAGGTTGGACATAGGACATATGCGTTCAAGTGGTTTTTGGTCAGGTAGTAAAAATGGAAGCCAACAACCAGGAAGTTTATTTAACTTACTAGAAGAGAATGACGCAAACAGGAAATGCATTAACAACTTGTCTATAGATAGCTAACATAGAGCCCTACGTCTTTCTAAACTTGAGAGACGGAAGTAGAGCTGAAATATCAGGTTTGTTTTAGTTAATGCTCAGGTAACTGTATCTGTTTACTCATCAATACATACTATATGATATGATATGATGACGGAGACAGATACAACTTTTCCATCCGTCAATTTTGACATCATAGGCATTCACACACTCGTGCATCCGGATAAGGTTTCGGCACAGAGGAGTGTATTCAATCCCAATTCCCAATTTGGGAAGCTGTTTGGCCCTGTGGTAAAATGCAGAGTCAAACCAGCATGTCTATCACACACTGAGCTGACCGTCTAAACCAGCCAAGGCGGCAGCTGGCAGGAGATTCTGTGGTCTTTGGTGCACAGCCACAAACAGGAAAAGTGGTTTACTAAAGTGGAGTTCTAAAGGATTGTTTCTGCCTATCAAGCATTATAATCTAAGGAGTATTTCTCTCCCTGTAGTAGCCTTGTCATCTTTTCGGCATTTACGGCATTCAGCCGAGCTCAAAAAATTAACAGCGGCTTGGCAGCGTACTCGAGATTTGATTTGAACTCATGATCTTCATGTTAGTAGACTAATTAGCAACTGAGCTAATTCACAAGTAATCAGATCCAGTATAATGCAAATATATAGAGCAACATTTACTGTACACGTACGTTACCTTGACAATGAGCTTCACGTGATCTCATTCGCAGAGGAGACGCAAAATGATACCAGAGACTTTAGTTGTTGGGAAGGAGTATGAAAAAACATCCAAAGACATCCGAACGTCTAAAGACGTGATTGCTAGGTACATTGAAAACGTGTGTATTGATATGTGACTTTGCGCATGATATAAGACTTGAGTTTGAATGTGTTCCTGTCATTAGAATAGATGCTGAGGATGCATTGTAAAAGCTACCAGGTAATTACTTGTAAATCTGCACACATTCTACATTAGAGCACTAATAGAATAAAAAAAAAACAAATATTGACTCCCTCTTGTTATTAGTGTGTACTGTACTCTACTTCAGAATGTTTTCTTTTAAGAGGAAACGTCCATTATTTTTGCGGCATGCTTGTAACTCGGCCATCTTTTATCCGCTTGGCCTGTTTTGCATTTCTCTCTGAATGCCGTTTTATTTTTGCAGCATGCTGCCAATTTTCTAGTAAAACTTCAACTACAAACAGAAAAAGTATTTACAGTAGACGTTTTTACTGAATTACATTTTTATGCATATGTAGAAGAAAGTACAGAGCAGAAAGTATGGAGTATTTGCAAGATTAGTATAAAAGCAGACAAACACTGAAGAACTCAAGGGCGTGGCCATTATTACTGTATTGGGAACACGTGGCTAATAACAGATTGGTTATTAGCATGCTGATTTTAGGGTACGGACTCTACTATGTAGTGAACATTTTACACAAATCAACCCATGCTTGCTACTGCAGCTTGGCCAGTTTGCCTTGTATGTTAAATGCTAATCTTTCCGGGCCATTGTCACATGGCTGGTTGCTGTGTGTCTATTGACTATGATCTATCTATCCACAGTAAAAGTTATTCTAATCGCACATAGCTGGTAAACGTTTTCTTCTGCTGTACACTGGACAGGTCAACATTGTGCATCATTGGTTGTCTCTTTTCCACGAAAAACCTCAACTTAATATTTGGCCCCGGTTTAACCAAATAATGCCTTCAGTAGACTTGGAGTCCTTGCATCTACCATCCGTTGTAGTTAAAGCGACAGTAACAACAGTATGAAGAGACTAAACAGCCCTACATTGTCGGATACCTGTATATTTTTCGTCATCTTGGGAATCATGAGGTATATTGTATTTAGCTTATATTCTTTAAACACAGCTACTGACTGTTTGAGACAAATGGCCTTGTCCTTGCACTGCACAAAAAAGTAATCAGAACTTCAAGCTCCTGCAGGCAGAGTCCATTTTTCTTTTTCTTTGACATAGTTAAGCCTGTCTGGTTCGAGAATAGACGCAGCAGTGATGAAGCCTTGGTTAAATATGATGTCTATCGATAATGAAATAGCTGGTTTCTGTTTGTTCTCCTACAAATATCAGCGTGTATTTTAAATTAACAAAAACAATATTTAACCATCAAGATTTTAGCATTCACTGGCTGCGTTGTTAAAGTAATGTCTCAGTACTTTTTGATTTTAAAT
>JAOUQT010000023.1:9649839-9661204 GCA_025769995.1 Xyliphius kryptos
TTTCCTCCACCAGCATCACGTAGTGACCTGGCCACTATCCTGCAAGAAGAATGGCTTAAAATTCCTCTGACCACTGTTCAAGACTTGTATGTGTCATTCCCAAGACGAAATGACGCTGTGTTGGTCACAAAAGGAGGCTCTACATCATACTAATAAATTATTGTCGTCTAAAACCAGGTGTTTCAGTTTCATTGTGTGTGTATGTGTATGTATGTATGTGTGTGTGTGTATATATATATATATATATATATCCGAATACCTACTATGCATCAAGTTCTCAGATATTATACTATATAGGTTGGCAAAGATTTTCTAGTACGTCTACACTGTACACTATTCCAACCCGAAATATCCCATAATCTGGCATGACCTGGCATCTTACTAAATTGCCCTTATAGCTGACACCATAATGGGAAGCTTAGTCTGCACATGTGTGCAGCCATACATCACAAGGTCATAAGGGTCTATGACATACAGTATGATGATGATATATATAGAGCATTGTGCTTAATCCTTAGGAATTTTCAGTACTACATTTGTTGTAGATGTATATTTTTAAAGAATTCTGCATTCATAAGTCGTTACTCAATGATTTCTATTTCCAGATATTAATTTTACTTGCAGAATGCGCTGCAAAATAAGGTTTGTATGTTAGTACACAGTACAAGTATTACACGTCCACGTTTAAGACACAATCAAATATAAAAAATCAAATGTGAGTACCAAAATTAGCCAATCACATGGCTTCATCTCTGCATTTAGGCATGTAGTGCTGGTCGAGGCAACTCCACTGAAGTGCAAACTGAGCATCAGAATGGGGACGAAAGTTTATGTAAGTGACTTTGAACATAGCATGGCTGTTGGTTTTAGACAGATGGTCTAATCTTTCGATCTACTGGGGTTTTTATGCACAACTATCTGAAAGTAATCTATTTGCCCCTAAGCTTGCACACAGCAGAATTGGTCCTCTGCGTTTTATCCATCTGTGCAGTGAAACACATACACACAGGTGAAGTGAGCACATATTCCCGGAGAACTGATCTCCCGGGGAGCAGTCGTGGTTAGGTGTAAGGGTATTTCAGCCGTATTTGACACGGTGAAGAAGGAAAGGCAACAGTAACTCAAATAAACACAACCAAAGAATGCAGATTACCATCTCTGTTGAAAGTATTCCATGGAGAATTAAGGCCATTCTGAATTCAAAAAGGAGGGGCAGCATTTAACTAGCAAGGTGTAGCTACATAAAGTGTATCAAATCTAAGCACAGAGGGTAAGGCTTCAGTTTTTAAATGTGAAAATGCATCTTGGGAAAAAAAAAAACCTTTGATTAAAAAAGCTTTCAGTTGGTGATGAGTCGATAGGGCACAGTGGGGACCTCTAGGTCGGGACCTAACATCAATATCTATCAATTACGGTGTGCAACATCGACTGGGGAGGTACTTTGGGTTGGGAAGACTTGAGTAGAAAAGGAACTATTATTATTTATTAAATATGACCCTGACCTGAAATCATTGAAATAACCCTGAAGCAGGTGAAAGGGTTTTTAAACCAAAGGCAAGTTGTAAATAAATGTAATCAGCAACACTGTAGACATACTGGAGATCATGATTAAAGGCAGAATTTTGAAGCAAGTGTCACTGTTTTGCATAGTTGGCATGTAGAGTAAGAAATGCTGCTGATTGTGCCAGTGAAGTGAAGTCAAGAATGACAATGGGGTATTGTGGTCATGATCAAATTAACATAGATATGGAAAAACAAATCAATTTGCACCAACAAGCTACGACTCGTGAAAGCCTTGTTCTGGCCAGTAGCAAAATATAGATGTGAAGCCTGGACACTGATGAAATGAGATGAAAGTCATAGTCAGGCTTTTGGGAACAAATGCCTCTGGATATTGTTTAGGACCTCGTGAATGGAGATGATGAACACTGAGCAAGTCTGCAAAAAGGAGCTGCTAATTGCATGGTGGAATTCTCCAACATGACCTTGATGAAGGAAGTGTAATAACAGGACTTGTGGAGGAAGTCAGAAAACGTGAAAGACCGAGAATAACCTGTATGGAAACTTATTGACATGAACTAGATTATCAGGGGCCAAACTGTTACAACCTGCATGAGACAGAAGGCATTGAGGTGTCCTTCATGCAGCTAACCATCTCAGGCGATGACGGCGCATGATGTATAGTGCACAAGGCCATAGGTAACAGACCTAGACATGGTGCATTTCCATTATATGTCACATGGATTTGTGTTCAAAATAATAGCAGTGTTTTGCGTGTAAATTATGACCCTTATTTAAAGAAAAGGGGCAGAAATTGTTGTAACTTCTAGCTTTAGCCCTTGCTCAGTGAGTAAAAAACACATACATTAGAGTCAAGCCATGTATCATATACCAAGCACCATGAAATACTAGACAAGGTCATGTAAGCTTATGCTGGAGAAGAACTGCCCTTTAAATGTGCATTTCAGCAGGACAATAACCCCAAACACACAAGCAAGTAGGCATCATCCTGGTTCCAGACCAACAAGATAGAAGTTATGCCGGGGCCAGTCCAATCACCAGACCCCAGACTAAATGAAAAGTAAAAGTGAAATATTCTCCACTATGCTTGCACACAGCAGAATTTGTCCTCCACATTTAACCTAATCATGAAGTGAAGCACACATACAGTACATACACACTTCTGAAGTGAGCACACGTGCAAAAGTCTGAGGCACTCTACTGGTTTTAAGCAAGAATCATTTTTATATATTCTGCATTGGTGAGTTAGTACACAATGAGAAGCCTCCCCAGAGCACGAGGAACAAACAGGGGTTTGGTGCCTTGCCCAAGAGCACTTCAGCCTTATAAGGGCTTGGTGGTACTAGGAATCAAACCAGGGATCTTTCAGGTGCAAGTCTGTTTCCTTTACCACAAGCCTGGGACTGCCCCTATATAAATGTTGTAAATAAATATGGAGACACTGCTATTTTTTTGAACAGCCGATTATATTATTTTCTTTGTTTTATATTTAGAAATTGATCTTTTGTTCTTGTTTTCATTTAGAAAGTTCAGTGCTCTCAGAGCTTTTGTATAGAAATAAATGCTTTTTTGATGAATTAGCTTTTTCTTAGTTGTTTTAAACACTATTATTTTGATCATAACGTTTCATACACTCATATAACACGCATTTTAGATTTATCAGCTACAATAAGGCATGTCTTTGGAATGTAGGAGGAAACCCCATGTGGGAACATGCAAACTTTACACAGAAACAATCCATGGCCCCCTAGCTGTAAATCAAACATGGGGCCATTTTTCCTATGAGCTATTTATATTTGAGATGTTTCATAAAATAGCTAAAGTTCTACTACCTTAATATTAGCATTTGCACAGGTTTTCTATTTGCATAATACACATTTTTCACTGATTAACTCATTTCATCCTGGCTGCATAACATACATAGCCCGAGAATCTCGGTAAAGTGACGCCGACTGGTCATGAGTCGTTCTGCGAAATCAGTGAAATCTAACCACAAAATCTCATTATGATTTATGGAGCTGTGATAAAACCTTAAAACCGATCCAAGACTATCACATTAAAATGTTTTTATACACAATAATGCATCGAACACTGATGTAAAGCGAGGTCGGTATCTTGTGAGGAAGTGAGTCAGATTTACAGTTTGTGAGGTATAAATTAATAATAGCTCAAATTTGCTATTTAATTAGCTGCTTGTGCATTAATAAATAGATTTATAATAGGTTTCATAATTCATATCGGCATTCTTTACACACTGCGCACAAGTCTTAGGAACCCTGCTGGTTTTAAGCAAGAATCAGTTTTATGTATTCTGCATTGATGAGTGAGTACATTCTGATTTTAGATTTATCAACATTTCTTTTAATATCTAATAGCAAAATTTTGTACATTTGTGAAGAATGCAACATAACATTACATAACAGATGACTTTTCTGTCAGATTCTCCAAGACACTCAGTAAAACTAAAACAGCTGTCGCATGGAACTGTGAAGAAGTCTCGAAATGACATGCCTTCAGAAATTAATGAAGAAGGAAAAAGTTCAGTAAACCCAAATAGAATCGTCTATATTGGGTGTGTTTTTCCCTCCAGTAAATTGTCTGGTAGGCTTTTCTGCATATTCTAGATAATCTATCACAGTTATTCTGGAGTTTTTAAACGTCACGGGTGCTTCATTTTTTGCAGAAAATCCAGCAGCATATGTGTCTTGATCCGTATGCACTTGAGATTCACCACTAATTGGATTCTAAGATTTTTTAAATAACCAGTCTGAACTAAGAAAGGCTTAAATGCACAATTATTCCCAACCTCAGTTTGAACAATAGTGTTTGTGAAATCAATTCTTTTCCACCTCCACAGATTAAAAAAAAAAACAATGATTGATGACAATGTGACTATAAAGACTATATGTACGGCTGAGCAGTTGATTGCTGTTGTACTGCTATTGTTACTTTGAGCAGTGCATGTAACTTGACTGGATGATGGATTACGTATGTACTACATCCAGTAGTTTTCATTTAAAGAATAACAAATAAACACACCCAAAGTCACAAAAGGTTCGGCACTGTAAAATTTGTTTAGATCAACTTTCAGAAAAGACACCTACATCATATTCTGCTGTCCAAAACGCATTGTCCAATCTGTCAACAAGATTTCATTTTCCGTCTTAAAAAAAACAGATTTGCACTGACCTAAGGGCCACAAGTGCATAGTTGTCTTCATCTTTTCATCAGACGCGAGTCCTCAATCCTTGCAGGGCTTCTTTATCACATGCCACAGTTCTTAAATTAGTTCTTTACTACAATCATGTCTTTTTATTTCTTTTTCTGTTATTTCTCTCCTCTGCCCGAGGTTTACACACTACCACTGAGAGAATGCTGAGTCGATTCCGTCTCCAACACCCTCCGATCCACCTGGATGGCAAATCCTGCACACTCCATCACAGACTCCTTTTCAGTGTTGTTAATCAGATATAACCCAAATGAGGATGAGGTTCCCCTCTGAGTTTGGTTTCTCTCAAGGTTTCTTTCTCTTAGCATCTCAGGGAGTTTTTCCTTGCCACTGTCGCCATCGGCTTGCTCGTTGGGGAAAAAATTAATCTTATTAAACTCAAATGTATATTTATAAACGTTATATCATTCTTGTTAAGCTGCTTTGTGACAACGTTCCATTGTAAAAAAGCGCTGTATAAATAAAATTGACTTGAATTAAATTGAATTAATGAGAACAAACAGTGAGTTTTCTATTTCACAAAATCAGTTTGGGTCCACACTCAATGTTCTCATCAGTCATGGACATGGACAATTGTGTTAACTTCCCTGAACTTCTCTATCAACTTCTTTGGGACAAAACAATTTTTTTTCATAATGTGCATAAAGTCTTGTATAAATATCAACACCTGACACACCCTCCACAAAACATTACTCGCCTTAATATAGGTAGGATAATGTAAGGTAGTATAGTGACTTGTGTACTGTATATAACCTTGTGCATAGATATAACCTTGAGTATGGATGTCACCTTGTTCTTGTCATGAGAAAATCTACAATGTCTGAAAGTGACGCTGTTTTTTTTGTTTGTCTGCTACTGCAGCTATTTCTGCATCTTCCAGCATCTTTTCTACTGATTAATATATGATGAGTTTTTATTGTTGATTAAAAAGATCATACAATTAAAAGTAGATATAAAATACATATACAGAATTAAAACTAGTGCAAAATCGATTCGGCTGATGCAGTTAGCAAACTACATTTTATAAACTAAATGTTTTAATCAAATTAAAAGTCCATTAGGCTATAGCACGCCACAATCCGTTTCATTTATGACAATTCAGATACATTTTTTTTTCCTTTTTAGGGTGAGAGACAACCATTATACATGATATGGCCAAAAATTATTTCAAGACACGATTACTCATATTTACAGATATATTCCCTATTTCTTATATTTATGTCCATTCTTCTGGGAAGACTTCTGACAGGGACACTATATAGGAGCATGGCTGTGGACTTTGTAATCATTCAGCTGCAAGTGCATAAGTAAGGTCAGGCACTGATTATGGGAAAAGCTCTGGGGGACAGTCAGCATTTCAATTCTTTGGCTGGCTCCTCCTGCTTTTTGTCCCTGTATCCTTGTGAGATTCATCTGGTGGTCCTGGTTTTCTCCCAGACTCTAAAAATTTTATGCAAGGCAAATTAGAGATACCAAATTCCCTAATCCCCCGAACATAAATGTCACCTAGAGCCTGTTGTGAATATAACAGTGGCTACTGAATAGACCCGTATCCATAACCTTTTAAGACATTAATCTTTTAATATGACATTAAACAGCTCTGCACATGGGGCATTGGCATGTTGGAATAGGTGTTTGGCTTTCTGATGAAGGGTGTATAGCATACAGACAATTATGCCCTACAGACAATTTGTGGCAATAGCTTGGGAATGGCCCACATACTGAGAAAATGGTCAGGGGTCTTTATACTTTTGGTTCTGTAGGTATTGTAGGGCTACTAGGGTTTCCACCGCATGAATGTCTTCAGGAATGGGAATTTTAGTTTCAACATGTTCCACAACATTAAATGTAACTACAGTATACATTTATAATACTATTTGGTACAATTTAATAAAACCTAGTAATGTTAATTGTAATTATTGTAAAATTGCTGTCGAAGAGAAATTCAATACTTTAGTTTAGAATGTGCTGTTGAAAGAAAATAATTAGGAATATAGACGGTTCGGGAATATGTCTATTATCATGTGTTTTAATACTACACATAAAAGAAGTATTACACATATAGCAATATTTTCTCAGTGCGTGAGAAAGTCTAGGGGATTTTTTTTTGTATTAATTTCTAAGACAACACTGCCATCTTCCCTCTACCCTGTAACAAAAATGGCGGCTGTTATATTCACAAAGGGTGGCATAACTGTCCATCGTTTCTGAACCAGCCAATCAAAACCAGGCCCTCGATTGCAAATCAGGCGCGTGCTGTCTGTCAAACCAGTTAGTCCCGCCTACGGGTTGAATTTTGACCGTAAACATCCCGCTGATTTTGAAAGCTTCGCTGAAGCGGGAGGAAGAAACAGCGGGCGCCATTTTGGTTCAATTCAATGAGAGGGACGAGGAAGGAGGGAAACAAGTTATAAACTTCTCATTGGGTTGGGAAGGGAGAGCTTCTCCCACTCCGGACTAAAACGGAAAACATTTTTGGATGGTGAGTTTACGGTGTATACGAATTCGCAATGGAATTAAAAATAACCTGTTGGAGGTTTAGCCGTTTTTGCAACCACTTGCTAGTCGCGAGTGGCTAATATACTCGTTAGCTAAGCTTTTTTAGCTAATACACGATTTTATTTTATAAATTTAAATCCAATTTGATGTTTTGTTAATCGATAGATGCATAGCGTTTATTTCCGTCATATTTAAAAGTGGTTTTCATGTTATTTGTGCATGTTTATTTAAACATGTAAACAGGTAATAAAATATTAGTTTGCTAACGTGATACGATGTTGGCTAGTTAAGCTACTTTTCCTGCTGGGTTTGTCGACTTTGAATCCCAAGTCCGTTTGCTAGCATTTCTAAAACCGTAGATGTTATTTTTTAAATGATAGTCAGATATGTTATTTTAGTGTGGAAATAGTTTTAAGACGTATTATGTTTTAAATTGGTTTTTAGAAAAGCTGTTTGTACCGTATACAGTTGTTCACGTTAAAGCAGCTCGAGTTTTTATTACATCAGCATGTTGGTGTCTATTTTGGTTTCACGTGTATTTTTTTTGGGTGAAGTAAGAATGCACGGTCATACAAAACAATTATATAGGTAATAATATATTTAAGATAATTCCCGATGTCCAGTTGTGTGCCGTTTTACATTTGGAGTCTTTTTAATAATACTGAAACACATAATCAGTAATTATGTTCCGTTCTACTTTTTGTCTTTGTACACGCACAATACCCCCCAATACCCAAAAAAGTTGGGACGTCGTAAAAAAGTAAATACACAGAATGCACCGATTTTCAAGTCGTATTGAAGCATTTTATTAAAAATAGAGCCCACATCAGTTAATGAAATATATTTTTACAATTTAATTTCAAACATTACATTTTACATCTTGAATAAACGTTGAAACAGACCATATTTGCATTGTTTATCATCTTTTAACAACAAACAGTGTGTAAAGGTCGGCAAGGTAAACAGACTAATTACTCCAGTTTTTGGGAGAAGAATTGTCAGATTCTAGCTTTTTTAACGGTCCTGGGTTTCATTGCTAGATTTCTTGGTTCTGTCTAAACAGTGTTTAACATGTCCCAGCTAGTGCATTGCCTCCTGTCCCTATCCAATCAAACAGGTAACAGTGATGGCGAGAATCGGTGTCCCTTTACAATACATAACTCTAATCTACATACAATAACCAGACAAAATGGCAGTTGTGGGCTTGCAGTTAAAGACCCGGCCTAGCAACTGGACATCGCTTTCTAGTACTGGCAAGTCAAATATGGCTGAAGTGCGTTTGGGCAAGGCACCTAATCCCTGATTGCTCCACAGGCGCTGTGGAGGCTGCTCACTTCCTGTGTGTGTATTTATTTGTTCACTGCATAAATGTTTTAAAGCATAGTGCCAAATAGATCACTTTTATTTTTTTTTCACTTTCAAAGGACTGGGCCACTCACTTAATGTTTGTTATACCATGAATGTTGGTAAATTATGCAAGTATGCAAAAAGACACTCTTCCATTGACTTGAGTAAAACATTATACATTTTTCCATTGCATATGAATTTACTTGCTTTTTTTTTTTTTTTTGCTTTTGTAATTTTGGTATTTTTTTTTATTTAATTGTTTTGTGGAGAAGCTTCACAGACCTTTTTACAATGTAGTACGTTATCATTGTCATTACTTTTTATACTATGGTATCCACTTTGTTTTATTGTTAGAAATGTTACAGTTTCTTACACTCTTGGTTAGATGTTGATTGGATTTTGTTGGCTCTGGATAATGATGGAAAAGGTAAAGCTTGTTATTAATATGATCATAATTCTGTCTTTCTTTGCATCTAGGTTTAGCTAACCCTGACACTTTTTAAGTAAACCCAGGGGCAATGTTTTACGCCCACTTCGTCCTCAGCAAGCGAGGGCCGCTGGCCAAGATTTGGCTGGCGGCCCATTGGGACAAGAAGCTAACCAAAGCCCACGTATTTGAGTGCAACCTGGAGAGCAGTGTGGAGAGCATCATTTCACCCAAGGTGATATAAGTCATAAATTTGGGACTTTCTATCCTTCTGTATTGAGTTCAGTAGCCACTTCTGGTTATCACTTGATTATATCGACAGAGCAGTATTTTTTTTAAATACTTTTAATGTAAAATACATAAATGTAAATTAGTAGGAAATTACATTATTGTTCTTATGCAGGTTGCATAAACACTTGTTTCTTCCTATCTGATCTAATCTTTTTCGAAAAAATTTTGCAGGTGAAAATGGCTCTGCGTACATCTGGTCACCTGCTTCTGGGGGTGGTGAGGATCTACCACAGGAAAGCCAAGTATCTGCTGGCTGACTGTAACGAGGCATTTATTAAAATCAAAATGGCTTTCCGTCCAGGTAATGGCTTGTATTTGCAGCATTTGGGTTTTGTGACATCTTGAAATCTTGGGTTTTAATTTCTGAAATGTTTGTTTCTCAGGGGTTGTGGATCTGCCTGAGGATAATCGTGAAGCAGCTTACAACGCTATCACCCTGCCCGAGGAATTTCACGACTTTGACCAGCCACTTCCTGATCTCGAGTGAGTTTGGGTTTTCTCTCATCTGTTTTTGGCAGCATCAACTAACTTGCACGTAGAATAAAGTAAAGAATGCAGTGTATATCTTGAGTTCATCTAGTGCTAAAAATTTTTAATCTTGGGGAAAAAATTCTATAGCTTTTCAAGTCTGAGTAGGATAAGCTAAAAAAATGCAGGATGATGTGCAGCAGGTTATTTGGCTAAAGATACAAAATGAGGAACTTTGTTCCTGTTTATTAGGAATCACTAGTTTTTGGCATATGCCTTTCTAGTTGCTTACTATTTGCATTATGCAAGTCAAGTATGTCTATCAAATAATAGAAATAGTTCCAAACATGTGGAACAGAAAAACATAACAGTAATGAAAAAAATTATTACTTTTTTATATTTAATAAGCTTTATCATAATGGTCAGTTCCAGATTAGTTGTTTTGTGTGTGTTTAAACATGCATGGAAAATGTTTAAGATACATAAATAGTGCTCTTTAAGATTCTGTGCAGAAGAGAAGTACAAATTTATGGACAAGAACTAACATTTGGTTTTGTCTGCTCCAGTGACATCGATGTAGCACAGCAGTTTACACTTAACCAGAGCCGGGTGGAGGAGATCACCATGAGGGAGGAGGTTGGGAACATAAGCCTCATGAATGACGACCACTTTGGTAAGAATTAATACAGGCATATATGCAGCACCTGGTATAGTTATCTTCTATTGTCCTCTTCCTTTATCAGGGCTCGCCACAGCAAATCACTCTTTTCTACCTCACTCTGTCCTCTTCGTCTTCTGCTTTCACACCAACTACCTGCATTGACCACGCCATATATCTGCTCTTTGGTCTTCCCCTCTGCCTCCTACTTACCAATATATCCACTGTCCCGCCTCTGCCCATATCCAAACCATCTCAGTTTACCCTCTCTAACTTTGTCTCCCAATTTTCCAACCTGTCCCTCTGATGTTTGCATTTCTAATCTTGCCCATCCTGGTCACTACTAACAAGAACCTCAACATCTTAAATTCTGCAACCTCCAGCTGCCTTCTGACTTTCAGTCAGTGCCACTGTCTACAAACCATACAAAAAGACTGGTCTCGCTACTTCCTTATAAACTTTTACTTTTGTTGCGACCCTTTTGTCACACATCACTCCTGACACTTTTCTCCAACCACTCCATCCTGTCACTTTGCTACTGTCACTTCCCCAATTGTCTGTACCAACCACTCTTCTTTTTTTTTTGTCATTCATTTCCATTATCAGCTCCTCAAAATACTCCTTCCATCTTTCCCTCACCTTCTCCTCGCCTGTAAGTTTTTTTTGTATTTCTATTCTTGATCACCCTATTGTTGCACATTCTTTGCCGCTCTATCTCTCTCTCGCCAGCTGATACAACTCCTTGGCTCCTTCATTACTGTCTGACCTCTTATACTACTCATCACCTTTGCTACTTCCCTCTTTGTCTTATGTTGCATCTTGTTTTACTCCTGTGTACTCTCTTCTGTCCTCTCCCTCCTATGTCCTCTTTGCTTACCTCTTCCTTTGAGTAACTGTACTTCCTTGTCCCACCACCAAGTTTCCT
>JAOUQT010000023.1:9662555-9678730 GCA_025769995.1 Xyliphius kryptos
AAATTGGCAGACTTGGAGGAAAAACACTCGGGTGGCCGGCCCTGTAAATGACATCCGGAGAGCAATGTGCCTTAGGTGCCTTGCATTGAAATGCCCATGCCCAAGGGCAATTCATCCATAGTTATTGGAGGAACCGGGAATCGAACCTGGGACCTTCAGATCACAAGGCTGGTTCTATAAGCACAGGCTTACAACTGCTCCTTACTCCCAAGTTTTTAAACAAAACTCTGTTAAGACGTGTTTTAACTTGCGTTATGCTTTACAAATAGCTGCCCTCCATTTAGCAACAATCACTGAGTTCAATGGGTATTTAGAAATGCCTGTAGTGCTACGGATTATCAAATAACATCGAAAGGGTGCATTATAAACATGTTGTTATGATAAACCTCGTCACCATGCTGTTCAGATGGTTTACTTAGTCCTATATTCAGCGGTGTAATGTTAAATCAACAAGCCACATTTGGGGAAATTGTATGCATCCCGCCTTGTGAAAAGAGTTTGGGTAGCAGTCATGCATTAACTAAATACAAAAACCTTCTCCAAACACTAAAACTAAGGATGGATGTACTTTAACGTGGAAGAATCTGGCTCATTGTCAGCCTAATGGATTATCTTTGTGCTGAACTATGCCAAATTGCTAGACCCTAAATGTAATGGGATTGGGTTCAGGGCTCAAATCCACATAACTGTGCTTTAATGGCCCTTAATTTTTTACACTGGGGCGGTCTACTGTAATCAAAATGGGCCTTTTGTTACCAGTTACCTAAACTGGTGACGCAAAGAAGTTCATATAACTTCGTACATTTATTATCTTAATCCTCTAGGAGGGTTGCAGTACGGTTCCACGTGCCCACCCAGGGAAGAACGTCCTGGGCACACACCCAGGACAGGGTGCCAATCCATCGCTGGGCACACACAAAGGCACACAGGTGTTTAATTCACCTTAGATCCATGTTTTTGGACTGGGAGGAAACTCACCCAGATTGGGATTCGAACCGTTTGCGGAGAGGTGAACGTGCTACCACTAAGCTATCATGATGTCCAGTCCATATACAGATTTTCCCAAAAAAAAAAATGGCTAAGTGCTTGTGGTGATGGGACAGAATGAAACACATAGGCATAATATAAGGTTGTGTCCCAATACTTTTAACCCTAGTAATAATAGTAAAGGATGAATTAAGGTTAACATTGTCCATGTTTGTGTTTGTAGTTGTCCAAAGGTTGTTGTCCACCTTCAAGATGATCTTATCAGCTGTAGTGTTGACTGTGTGTTTTTCTGTCTCCCTTATCAAGGTGTAACTGACCCTCCACCTTAAGTGAACTCCGGGGCAATGTTTTACGCCCACTTCGTCCTAAGCAAACGTGGGCCGTTGGCCAAAATTTGGCTGGCGGCCCATTGGGACAAGAAGCTGACAAAGGCTCATGTTTTTGAGTGTAATCTGGAGAGCAGTGTGGAAAGCATCATCTCCCCAAAGGTTTGTAGTCTTGTCGTTTTGAATCCTCACTGAGCCACACACACCTGAGTCGATCGGTCGGTTCCACCAACAGTGTTCTGTTTCCAGGTGAAAATGGCTTTGCGAACATCCGGCCACTTGCTCCTGGGAGTGGTGAGGATCTACCACAGGAAAGCCAAGTATCTGCTCGCTGATTGTAACGAGGCGTTCATCAAGATCAAGATGGCTTTCAGACCTGGTAATAACACGACGGGGCTCTTATTGTTTTATTAAATGTCTGTTAGGAAAAATATTTGATGGTCGTGTTTGATATCCACGTACTGTTCAGGTGTGGTGGATCTGCCCGAGGATAACCGCGAGGCGGCTTACAACGCCATCACGCTACCTGAGGAGTTCCATGATTTTGATCAACCGCTTCCAGACCTGGAGTGAGTGAGAAATATGCAATGGTTATAGTTACTGCTTACATCTTATAGAATTTGATTGATTGACATTCTGTTCTATTCTATAAAGAACGCGTAATACAAATACTGCTATTTAATAATGTATGTGGATACTTAAAAATAAAATGCCTATCCTGATATGAGAATGACTTATAAACATGGCGTTAAAGAACCAACCAGATTTGGGGGTCTTGGCAGTTTTCTTTCGCTAATTCCTCTATGAGGTTCGTGGAGGTGTTCCCCATGCCCATCTAGGGGAGAACATCTCAAGCATTGGGCAGATACACCCGGGACAGGGTGCCAATCTCTTGTAGAGCACATATCCACACACACTATACAGGGCAATTTAAAGCATTCAATTTACCTTTCTTGTTTTTGGACTGTGGGAGGAATCCTGAGAACCTGGAGAAAACCCACGCGGACACGGGGAGGACATGGAAACTCCACCCAGATCGGGATTTGAACTGGAAATCCCCAAATGTTTTAGCCAAAGATTTTAACTTGAATGGTTAAGGTGGGAGCACAGGGTTAAATTGGATACAGCTACCTTAAAGCAATGAGGCTGAAGGGGCACCCTCAAGGGCCCATGCTGGTAACTATAGTGTACTATGGATTTAACTGCCTCAACCTTTAGATTGCTTGCCCCACTCTCTCACTATTTAGCTACCATGCCCAAATCTGAGGATTCTTCAAATTTGAAATAAATAAATGTATATAGAAGTGGGAGGGGGTAGCTCAGTGTTTAGGGTGTTGAACTATCAATCACAAGGTTGGGGGTTCAAATCCCAGGTTTACTGAAGTTACCAATGTGGGTCCTTGAGCAAGAAAGACCCTTAACCCTCATTGCTCCAGGGTCTTGTTTCAACCCTGTATTCTGACCCCAACTAAGTTGGGATACCTGTAAGTCGCTTTGGATAAAAGCGTCTGCTAAAGAACTAAATGTAAATGTAATGTAAATGTAAGTAAACAAACTGAACCCTAAATGTGATGGAGGCTGTTTTGAGAAAAACTTGGACCGCTGAATATGGGCATAACAAAGACCCCATGGTGACTCATGACTTTACTGGACTGTATAATGGCATAGAAATCCCATAATATTACTGTTACTTGATGCATGTAACCCAATTTAACGGCGACTCTTCTAATTTTCAGCGACATCGATGTAGCGCAACAGTTCACTCTGAACCAGAGCAGAGTAGAAGAGATCACCATGAGGGAGGAGGTGGGCAACATGAGCATCATGGCTGACACCAACGACTTCGGTGAGCTATAATTCAGCCAGTGCTCGTGACACTGTAGCATGTCACGCCGTTTTTGTTCCGTTGCTGGACCCCTCATGACTCTCTGCGCTTAACGACAGATTGTTTTGGCGTGGAAGACGTGAGGGAGGAGAGTGCCTTCGATGTGGGTGTCATCCACGCAACCTCAACCTCTAACCTTCTCCTGGAGGCCGAGCCGGGCCCCGCCCACCAGCCCGATAAGTCCGCCCACCTGGACTATGACGATTTCGGTGATAACAACCTGGAGAACAGCGACGGTGGAATTCTTGGTGCGTTGATGTCTGACGCAGCCTAAATTTTAATACGATGCTGATTTTCATTTTGAGAACCTAATGAGAGTTTTATTCACTTTCAGTGGATAAGCTCTTAAGCGACAGTGGGGGAGGTTTATTTGACGACCCCCCGGCCATCACAGACAGTGTCATGATGCCCGCCGACCATGGAGATGACGACGACGATGACTATGATCAGCTGTCCCGTATGTTATTCTGCCTAAATTGGTTTACATGTATATTTTAGTGTTTTATATGTAGGTTCTATATTTACTGCAAATATCCCATAAGTTACTTACTATATCCGTTATTACAGCGTTTAAGGGGTTTGAATTTACTTTGTTGCTTTAATTTTTGCAGATCATGGAGCACCAGATAGCCCTGATTCCGGTCCTGCAGAGGCTCTGCCCAACACAACCGACCAGACCGAGCAGACCACACTGGTGCCCAATGAGGAGGAGGCCTTTGCTCTGGAGCCCATCGACATCACGGGTAAAGAAACACCGTAAACATTGTATTTACAGTAGGGATGAGGCGTTTACACATTTTGACTGTTCAGGAGTTAACATGGCAGTGTGTGGTTGGTTGGTAAATATGTACAGGGGTGGATGGTTAGTCGATGTTAATTTGAGACTGCTGCTTCTGTTGCTGCTTCCAGTTAAAGAGACAAAAGCGAAGAGAAAGAGGAAGCTGATTGTGGATAGCCTTAAGGAGCTGGACAGCAAGACCATCCGTGCCCAGCTGAGCGATTACTCCGACATCGTGACCACACTGGACCTGGCTCCACCCACCAAAAAGCTGATGATGTGGAAGGAGACAGGAGGCGTGGAGAAGCTCTTCTCTCTGCCTGCTCAGCCGCTCTGGAACAACAGATTGCTGAAGGTGAATTAATGATCATGGATTTCTCTATCGTGTTTTCCAGTTCTGGTTTATTTGGGAAAACGGGTGCTGTAGCATCCATATTAATTACGGGTAAAAAAAAAAAAAAACATACTCATGGGCTGTAGGGTGTGGAAGCGTCCAGAATGGGTCAGTAGTCAATGGGGGGAGCCAGATACTAGTTTTATACGAGTATCTGGTATGGATACAGCATTAAACAATTAAAACTCCTGAATATCCATGCTTGTGTTTTCACGATCTGTGATTGGCCAGTCACACAGAGCGCCCGCCCCTCTGGCTCTGCACTCTATATAATTATTTGTAAACCTGTAGGAAGTGATCCACGATATGCTCCATATGCTGTAGTGGATGACCATCAAATATCTGGGCTCCATACCATGGTAGTAAACAAAAGTTGTGACATTTGTGTACCGTTACACCCCTAGTGCTTAGAAAGTGCAGGTTTGTTAACAGCATTCTGTGTCTGACAGATGTTCACGCGCTGCCTCACCCCACTGGTACCGGACGAGCTGAGGAAGAGGAGAAAGGGTGGGGAGGCTGACAGTTTGGAGGAGTTCCTGAAGGAGCTGGAGAACCCTGAGGTTCCTCGTGAGGAGCAGCTCGGCCACCGGGGTGACATCATCGGTAAGGAGGGGTTTTGACCTGAGTGTGTTGTGTAGTTTTTTTTTTTTTTTTCCCTCCCAGCAAAATGGATAAGCTAACTTGGTCTTAGTTTTCTCATTTTCTCGTCCTGCATCTTTTAGCGTACAACGCTGAATTTTGTCATTATTGTAGTACCCATAGCCACTTGGGTTGTTTGTGCTTTTTGGAGCAATATGGTGGTGGTTTTCATGCCACACCCCTTTCCCCCATAAAAATCCATTGAAAATGTTTCATCAACTTTTATTTTGAATTTCAAACAACTTTATACCATCCCCCCTCCCCTTTTTTGGGTTGTGTTTTTTTATTATTATTATTATTTAAAAAAAAAAAAAAAAAAAAAAAAAAAAACTAAACAAAACAAAAAAAATGTATCCCATCCAAGCCAACTTTTTGAAGTTTGTTCATGACTTTCTGGTTCTAGTTGTTTTTGTTGTAAGTCAGTGTGGATGAAGGCTGCAGTATACTCTCAGAGTGTGAGAGGGTGCTGCTCTGCGTCATGCAGTGTTGTATTCTGACCTCCTGTCCCTTGGTCTCATGCAGATCAGACCATTGTGGAGGAGCCCAGCATGCTGCAGGCCTCATCTATGGAGGGCAGTCGGACTGCTCTCGATGAGACTCTGATGCCACCTCCGTCACGGCAACGAGGAGTCAAACGCAAGTCCCAGGAACCTGATGCCGCTCTGCCTGTGAGTTCAAACATGATGACTCATTACGACTCAAACATTACGTAAAGCTTCCAGGTTCCACTGCATCCATTCAGTGCTGTGAATCTGAACCGGTTTCTGTGAGTTCAGCATTAACACTCATCTTTATTGTTCTTCAGACGATGAGCATCTTGGATCAGTCTGTTCCGCCCATGGAGCCGTCTGTGCTCTCCCAACAGCTGGAGATGCCGCAGGTGGACCTGCCTCCTGAAGAGAACCTTAGCATTTCAGGAATCGTCTCAGAGTTGGACCTGCTGGGAGAGAAGAATAAAGATAAAGACGACAGCGAGGAGGAAGAGGTGAGGGCCGACTCTTTTAGCACCAGTGTTTTATCATAGTAAACTGGGGGGGTTAAGTACTGGGTTAAATGGTGCCAGTGGGGTTAATTTATTTTTAATTCTCAATACAGATTTTATCTGTTGTTTTTAAATGTCATACCTGTTTTCTTCATTTAATAGGAGGGTGATGGTCAAGGTGGAGACCAGGATCAGGAGGAGAGAAGGTGGAACAAGAGAACCCAGCAGATGCTCCATGCACTTCAGGTATGTACCGTGATGGGCATTCATTAGAGTACCGGTACCCTGTTACGAGGCCCAATCTTGCTTTTATTTAGAGTCCCCCCCCTCCTCGGTTCAATGGTGTGTACTACATCAGATGCGGCTTAATTTATAAGCACCATTATATACAGTACCAGTATCTTCTCGACTCACCATATAGATTGGCTTTATAGTTTTACATTTACAGACTGTAATCATCGGTGGTCTCTGGTCTCTGTTAGTCAGGAGCATCACAGAACGGGTGTCATTTGGGTGGTGGATTGTTTTAGTTCTGCAGACACTGATACATTGTGGGGGTTTTAGTGCAGCAGTGCTGCTGTAGGTTCATTTAAACACCTCAGTGACACTTCTGGGATAAGATTAATGTACTGACCACATAATACCTGCCCTGTGGTGGTACTATTGCTGTCCGTTGGAACAGAGTACACCGTATGTACTGTAGTCCACATACAGATGGACTACAGTCTGGAATTGTAGAACTACAAAGTCCATCTTTATTGTAAGTGGAACTGAAAATGTGGAGGCATGTCCAAACTTTTGACTCATACTGTGTGTAAATGACCCCATATTCCCTCGTTCTGGTTCTTTTTCCTCATGAGGATGTTTCTGGCTTTTCTTTTCAGCGTGTGATGGCGAAGACAGGTGCACAATCCATCGGCCTCCTGGACCTGTGCAGGAACAACAACAGGAAACAGGCCGCCGCCAAGTTCTACAGTTTCCTCGTGCTGAAAAAGCAGCAGGCGGTGGAGCTGTCCCAAGCCGAGCCTTACAGCGACATCATCGCCACTCCGGGTCCTCGCTTTCATATTGTATAGATGCTTTTCCCCCCTTTTTTTTAATTTTTTTTTTTTGTTTTTTTTTTAGCTTGTATTTAACTTTTTATCATTGCTCGGTTTTTGTACTTACATTTCGGCTAGGTTTGGACCAATTTTGTATTCATTTATATCAAGACGACTTGATCATGGTGAAATCTTGCATGTCAGCCCCGTGTCTTATCCCAGTACCAGATGACGTTCTACCGCCTCTATTCCACAGACTTGTCAGTTTTATAATTATCCTTTTATCCAAATTAGGTTTTACATCGAGATGCTAGTAGGATTAGCCGGATGCAGTTTTACCTCTTTGGTGAAAGTCACGATTAAGAGACAGAAGTTTATTTTTGGAAGCCTGGTGTACTGTTGAATACAAAAGCTCAATGTTTTGTATCTCTTTTAATGATTGGTATTAAAGGTTTATTAAAACTACACGTCCTGGAATGATCTGCATCGTGTCGTTCTTTTGTTGGGCAAGAGGTTTGGACCTTTTGGGTGAGGCAGAATTTTTATTTATATCCTTAAAATAAATGGGTTTTATAAAAAAAATATTATTAAAATCTTGTCATGCCAATAAGGGGGTGCCATGGTGGATTATTCAAAATTCTTTATTATAAGTGCTTGGGGGGTGGTGGGGGCAAATTAGATTTAGAAGCCTTGCTCAAGGGCACTTCAGCCCCAGTACATGGTGGGACCGGGAATCAAACCGGGGGCTTTCAGGCCACCAGGATGGTTCCTTAACCTGGTGGCTCCATCCCTAGCATCATGCCAGTATGCACTCCCATCATACTTTTGTACGTTTGCCTGTTCCCGTTAGAGGGCGCCACACAGCGTCACCCCAACACTTGCATGTCCTCATAACGTCCATGAACCTATTTCGTCTACCTCCTGTTTGGTGCCAGCCTCATACTGACATAAACCTCATCTGTCTTCTATATTCCGTTGTTCCCATTAGGGGGCGCCACAGTGGATCACCATTTTTGCCTTATTCTGGGCTATTTAGTATTCTAAATCTAATTCTAACCCATATTTGGAATTAAGCAGCATTGTAAATTTTAAAACAGTCAGGTCGTGTTATGTTTGGTGACATAAAAGTACATATTAAATTTTAATTATATTTTTTATGAAGTCATGTTTTGTTAAAAAGCCCCGTTGAAAACTAACTGAACGACCGCTCAATAGCCGAATCTCAATTATAACGTAGTATGTTCACCTAGCTACACTAGCTAGGGTACAGGCATTGTATTCCATTGTAGTTGGAGTGTAGTGCACTACATAGTCTGTGTGACGGGATTTGGGATCCGTATCTAAATCCCGCGCCTCTGTAACGGAAACACACTCGCCGTCGTTTCCTCTTCGCTCAGCAACAATGGCGACCCGCAAGGAATCAACCGCAACCGCGACGTTCTCGCTGGATTCCAACGTTAAACGCATCCAAATAGACGGACTTGTAAGTTTAAAATGGCTTAAATACCTAAACGCTTAATATTCGGTTGTGAAAGTAAAGTGACGAATCTGTAAATAAGTAGCTCGTGGGTGAAGCTAACAGTGGAGCTAGCCGGCTAGCCTTGCACGCCAGATTGTCGATTAACAGTTTTGGAATAATTGTTGAACGCTAACACTAAGATTAATTTATCTACATACGTCACTTATATTTAAATTAAGTTTTGTTTATAATACTTTCGATTCACGCGCGCGTTTTTAAAGCGTGTACACTCCTTGTATGTACACGTGTTGTTACTGTGTAGTCCTGTGTTCGTTCGTTTGTTTGTGTGTGTGTTTTGGTATTGTATTGGTATGTTTATGTATAAGATGCCTTGTCAATACCACTGTATATGTAGGACATACAGGAAAATCAAAATATCATTTTCCTCCATAAGAGGAGAGAGAGAGACCACTGCGACTGGTCGAGCCGCAAATTTATACTAAGGGTAAAAAAAAAGCAGGCAGGCCCTTTCCAAAAACTTGAAACATCATGAAAACGTTGTTTAATTCCCATAATTCCATCAAAATGTTAAACTTTAATGTTTTTTAGATGCAGGGCCCAAAATTTAAACTGTTTCAAGTATTTATTTGTTTATATTTACATTATTTGGGCTTCCTCTGTGTGTGTGGGTGTGTGTGCGCGCGGGCGCCTCTCTCTCTCTCTCCCTCCCTGTGTGTCTCTCGCTCTCTCTTTACACTGCTGAAAAAATAAAACATTTCCTTAGTGTCACTAAAGGTCAGAAATTGACACGGATTGAAGATTTTTTTGAGAATATCCAGCAGTTTGTCCATGATGTGAAACATTTTAGACAGAAAGGGGCTTTTACTGATCGGGAAGTTTTTAGACTTCAAAAAATTGAAAAGTGTCCACACTGATGACTCAGAATAAGCATCTTCTTTTGTTTCTACCAAACTTGGGTAACAAAGATAATGACATTAAACATAAATAGGACAAGAGCCTGTAAGTAGGATCCTCTGCCTGCTGGTCAAATCTGAAATTTTAATAGTTAAAAAATGCACGGAAATGTAATTTTGGTTAAATAAAGTGGTTTCAAAAGTCTGTGCGCGCGTGTCTGTCGCTCTCTCTCTTTGTGTGTGCGCGTGTCTCTCGCTCTGTGTGCGCGCGCCTCTCTCTCTGTGTGCGCACGCATGTCTCTCTGTGTGCGCACGCATGTCTCTGTGTGTGCGTGTCTCTCGCTCTGTGCGTGCGTGTCTCTTGCTCTGTGTGTGCATGTCTCTCGCTCTGTGTGTGTGTCATTGTAAACACATGAATTCAGTCATTTAGAATAAGTTGGGTCTCTTTGATCACACAATGGGGAAATGTATTTTCTCAGCAGCAAAGTTGAATGAGTAAAACTTTATTGTCATTCCTCTGAACAACACAACAGAATGCTTTTGGCGTCAAACAGAAGTGCAAATAACTGTAGAATTATAATTCAATTTATAAACAAAATAAAATTCACTGTTGGGCACATGACACAATGCAGACAGAAGACGATAGAAAACACAATGAAAGACAAATGATTGCTCGGCAACAAGTATTGCACAAATAATAATAATGGAATAGTTATTGTGAGATTGTAATTTCAACACATTTGTCTATAACGTATTTAATTTTGGTGGATAGTCATATTGGGAGCTGGCAGCAAACTAACTCTGAAGCTCTCTTTTTATGTTACCAGGTTTCTATGATAAATATACATACACACACACACACACACACATAATAATGAGCCATATTGATTCACTTTGTAGTTCATCTTACTTTATATATGCAGTTTGTTCGTCAGAAATCAGGTTTAATGTAATTGGTGGATGAAGTTTCGTCCTTCATGACATTTGTGGTTTTGGGCACCGGCCAGATGTACCCCGGAATGGGTGCCAAGCCAACATTGGGCACATTTATATAGGGGCAATCTATTCAATTTACCTTGAATCCTTGTTTTTAAACTGTGGGAGGAAAGCCATGTGGAGAACATGGTAACACCAGCCAGATTGGGATTCAAGCCTGGATAAACAGCGCTGAGAGGCGAACATGCTAACACTATACCACCTGGATCATGATTCACCTCACTGACCGTCTGTTGCTCACCGCATGTTCAGACATACAGTACTAGCTGTTTTGCTTTCGGACATTGTTCTCCCCCCCTCTTCAATGTAAAGCTCCTTATTTGGATGCTGTCTTTTTACTAAATAATAATCAGCGCTGAGGGCGGCATGATGGCTTAGTGTTTAGCATGTCCGATTCCTGGTTTGAATCCCAATCTGGGTGGAGTTTCCATGTTCCATGTGTAAATTGGCAGCTCTAAAATTGCCCCTATAGTCTGTATAGAGTGTGTGCCCAGCGATTGTTGGTGCCCTGTCCTGGGTGTATTTGTACACCGCCCAGGACATTCAACACCCCCCCCCCCCCAACCCTCAAGAAGAAGGAATGACCAATGAGCACTTACAAAGCCCACTTTTTCAACAGGGGGAAGACTTGTCCTGCAGCCTTTCTGCCCCAATGGGTCAGGATCATAAAGGACAAAGAGCTTTTAATCATAATGAGGGTGTAGTGTAAGCACAGGTGACTGACTGCGTAGCTTTCATTACTCAGCCTCTTTTATCTTGTTGCTGGAACCTGAACGTAGGAAGAAGACTAGTTGGAGTGTTTGATGACGGGAAGCGAACAGCATTCGGAATGTGGAGACTATGAATAATTCACCTGCGTGTATTTGGAGCGCGGTGGTTTCTTTATGTTGCATCACCTCAATGCAGACGCAGACTTAAACCTGGACACAACTGCAATTTAGACTGCAAGGATTCGTACGCGTGGTCGTCAGGAGCCGGCGTGTGACCGGGGTGCGCTAAGCAAAGATTGAGTTACTGAGAGAATAATGTATGAGGAGGTAACAGTGAAAATTCAAACTTGTTTTTGAGTCTGCCTTCATTATGACCTCATCTAATTGTAACACCTGTTAGGCATGTTGATCAATAGCGCCTCCTAACTGACTATATTTTGATAGCTCCACTATGGCGTCAGAAGGGGTCCAAAAGTTTTGAGAAGTTAAAAACAGAATCAGTAGGTATTTTCTTTGTTGCACTTTTTCTTGCTAGCGCTTCTTATGTTTTCGCTAGCGCTTCTCATTTTTTCGCTCGCTCTTATTTTTTCGCTCGCGCTTCTCATTTTTTCGCTTGCGCTTCTTATTTTTTCCTTTGCGCTTCTCATTTTTTTCGCTCTTCTCATTTTTTCGCTCGCGCTTTTCAGACTTTTCTTGAGCAGCCAATTACTGTCTAGATCCCGCCCACCCGTTAAAACGGGTCCTAAATACAAAAATCGAATGTGAGAAAATTTTATACACGAGGGGGCGATAGAGAGAAGCGCAAGCGAAAAAAGTGCAACGGAAAAAATTGCTTACGAAGTCTGTTTAAGTTCTCAAAACTTATGGACCCTTTCTGACGCCATACTCCACCATGTAAATAGCCACACCCATAATGTTAAGTGTACCTAAGTGTACTGTCCTATGGTCAGAAGTCTGTTGTTGTCTTAACAGTCGTAGGTTTGTGGTTAAGGAACCAGCCTTGCGTCCTGAAGGTTCCCGGTTCGATTCTTTGTCCCACCAACTGCTATGAGTGAAGTGCACTTGAGGGGGACACCTAACCCTAATTGATCCCCGGGCGCCATATACACTGCTCCGGGGCACGTGCTCACTTCACTTAGTGTGTGTGTATATATATATATATATATGTAGGTGTGTGTGTATATGTATGTGTGCGCGTGTTAATGGATGGATGGGTTAAAGGTGGAGAACCGATTCCTGTGTATGTGTAAGTACAGTATGCAAAATAGATTACGTTATTACTTTAACGTTCCTCACTGTAAATAAGAGGCTGTTTATTAAATTAATACAAACGATGCTGATGGACGTCCGTATACTTTTTCATCCATAGTTCACGTAATTAGTTCCTCTGTTGGGACTATAATGGCTGATCAGCGTGCGCTGGTTCTGTTCATTAGTTCTTCTCAGGTCGCAGAACTGCGAGTGTGTTGTCAAAGCCTGCATCGATTTTCTTTTAGAGTGTAGCTCCTTCAAAAACAAGGTAATTACCGAGGAGCTGCTGTAGTTAACCCGAGATCACTTTCACTCTCGTATGAATTTCCCTAAATATCTCACACCCTCCTTCGTGTTGTCACCCATTACACACGCCGACTTCCACCACCCCTAACCTGGGCGTCTGTATCCGGCAGGTGGTGTTAAAGATCATCAAGCACTACCAGGAGGAGGGCCAGGGCAGCGAGGTGGTGCAGGGCGTCCTGCTGGGACTGGTGGTGGACGACCGGCTGGAGATCACCAACTGCTTTCCCTTCCCGCAGCACACGGAGGACGACAACGAATTCGACGAAGGTTAGACGGCCGTTACCTGCTTTATAAACGTTATTATTCACGTGTAATTATGTGCCTGTTATTGGCGTTTCTGCAGACACAGCACACTTATTTATTACGTTTATAGAATTTATAGTAAATCTGATGGAATAGACATTAAACTGACCCTTTTGGTGCCAACAACCACGCCATGGTCATGCCAGGTCCATTTTACATCACATTTTCCCCAATCGTATTATTAAACTATTTAATGTTTTTTTTTTTTAATGTATACGTTATTGCCCATTAATGCATTGTGAAAAAAATTGCATACCCCTTTTTTAATATACACTACAGACATGGACAAGTAATGATAGGTAGTAGTAGGTGTGTAAATATTAATCGATTTAAAGCGATGCATCGTCCGCAAGAGTATGCTGCCTCTTTTTTTTCGAATATTTTTAATATTTGCGCCAATTTACACATAAAACCGCCTCCAAAGCCCCATTGTCTTCCAACTTCACTCAGACTTTACAACAGGAAGAAGAAATGTTATACACACTAAATACTGACCTGTCCTTTAATTAATAAGTAAATGTTGCGTTCCATATCGAACTCACAGAATGTAAGTTCCATAAAAAGATTTGCGATTTAACGAACCCCGGCGCTTCTCACAAAAACTTAAATCTTTTGAAAATGGCAGGTACGCGTGTCGTAAAACGTGTTGTTGACTTAAAAGATTGCATGGAAAACTAGAATTGTATTTCGTGAAGGAACTACAGAGAGAGATTTAAATGCTCAGCCCTCAAAGAAAGTCTTTAAACGGTTAAAAAGTTATAGAATAACACAAAAAAATGGGCGGGGCCAAAAACTAAGGTGTCAATATTTATTTCTAGAAGTCATCAGTAGGACTGACCAATCAGAGTTGGAACGGGTTCGATATCTCGAACGGTTCAAATGTTATAGAATAAAATTAAAAAGTGGGTGTGGCCAAGTGACTGAGCGTTGTTGACTTAAAAGATTGCATGTGAAAATATATTGAGTATTGAGTCATATTTAATCGAATCTAATCGTTTTGGGGCGGTGTTTAAGTATTGAGAAGAATCGAATCGTTGGCTTGAAGAATCGATATCGAATCGAATAACTGCTCCGATTCACATCCTCAGTAAATAGTAAGTGTTTTATAAAAACACGTCCTCTGATGTTTATTCGTTTTAATGCCACAGTGAAGAAGGGATTGGTGTCAAGTGCCGACCAAACTGGCCCGCCTCGGGTTATCTAGCAACATTGCTACATGGTAACCAACTGCATGATGTCACAGGAGGAGGGGTATTACGGTTGCATGTCTTCATTGTTCTGAGTAGGACGATCGGTTAGTTGCATTGATCTGTCACCTGTTTAAAACAGCGAGGCGGTTGCAGGCTCTTCGTACCGTGTGCCAGCTCTGTTTATTAGCCGTCATGAATCAGTGTTGGCCTTCTGTCAGCCTGGCATCCTGCCTGCACCGGAGGTCAGTGCCCACTCCTCAGAGGGCAGGAAACAACTTTGTTGATTCACACTACTCATTAAAGCACGTCTGACTGTGCACTGGCCAGACCCGCTAACGAGCGGCCGCGCGGACGTCATAGTGAGCGGAATGTCCGAGCTGGGGTCCATCAGTGGATCCTTAAGCTGTTTGTTAAAGCAACAGAGGAGCAGAGGAGTCGAGGAACGCCGTATGTTTACTCATAATGTCATAGTACCAGATCTAAAAAGAGGCCTAAGGAAAGTTCCCTCAAAATGGCATTTTGGGAACCATGATGCTTTTTAGTTTGAAGAAAAAAGGGGGTACATTTTATCAGCAGATTTGCTCTGTGAGGGGTTCAGGCTCCTAAAGCTGCTTTGTTACAATGCACTGTTGTAAATAAATTACCTAAACATGTTTTTGCAGATTTAAACTCGCAGGCCAATTTTTTCCCTGGAAAATAAATGGGTTTCTTCTGCTGCTAAATAACTTTCATGCCGTAGTTTTTACATTTACTTATTCATATCGAGTTTTTTACAATTGTACATTATCTCAATGGAGTTTTACGGTGTTGTGAGACTGAACCCCGCGCTCCCTGGTGGTGGTGGTGATTTTTAAGGAAGAAGGAAGAAACCTCATGTAGACCAAGGCTCAGCGCAAGGACTCCTCCTCCTGGTGCGGCCGGGTGGCAACAGGAGGAGTGCTGGATGTTATTGTACAGATTGTGTAATAAAATAGTGTGGGCAGTTAGGGCTGGAACGATACGGCCTAAAATCACTATTGCGATATATTGAGCAGTCCGCCTTGATGACGATAATTTTAATGCGCACAAAAATAATGTAAAAGGCAGACATGCATACTTCACAGCCAAATTGATGGTACAATTCCCTTTTTATTTTATTTTAGAGCACGCAACCTCTTAAAGGAACATGAACGTAGCCGACAAAAAAGACAAAACAACTTTTCTTTAACATTTTTTGAAGATACTCAAGATGCAGATTTGAGCAAAATGACGTCGGTTATCATCATAAATTTCAGTATCGGTAAATTTTTCGATATATCCCCCAGGCCTAGTTGTGGTTAAGAAACCAGCCGTGTGACCTGGGTTGATTTTATTTATATATATATATATGATGATCAAACATTTCCTAAGACTTTAGTGTTATACGTGTTGGATTGCTCAATGTAAATCTGTGCAACTTATGGCAAGGCTTTGTCCGTTTCGTCCTGGTTCAGGGTCCGAATAGCGGTTGAGGGAAAACTCCTCCTCCTTATCCTCTCTGTGTTCGCCTTCAGGGATTGAAAACGCCTTCCTGATAACTGTAAAATAAATGGTTTGTTATGAGGATGACTGAGGTCCTTCCCAATCTTTTTGGCCTTGGGTCAGCACCGACCCCAGTAGATGGTCTTGCTAATTGGACGGTCCATGCAGAGGGTGGTACGTGCGGATGAGTGGAGAACCATCCAAGACGCGCTTCCAGAACTCCACCAAGTACTATAGCCGAAGTGCCCTTGGGAAAGGCACCTAACCCCAAGTGCTCCTCGGGTGCCGTGTAGTGTGTATGTGTGATTTGAGATTTGGAAGTGTGTTTATGACACCGATGCAGATTAGGAAGCGCAGTTTTTGGTGGCGTGTGAGTAAGCGGTACATGGGTCAGTAAGTGACTGGACATAAAATTCTACATGCAACGTAGAATTTGGGAGGGGCGGTGATGTCATAAACGCAGGACCTAATGCTTTTAAATGACGGAAGGCGGCGATGATGTTTCTGTCTGATGA
>JAOUQT010000023.1:9758612-9773477 GCA_025769995.1 Xyliphius kryptos
CACACCTGCCCGGAACAGTGAGCAGCCAGCACAGTGCCCGGGGAGCAACTGGGGTTAGGTGCCTTGCCTAAGGGCACTTCAGCTATGACTTGCCGGTACTTGGAATCGAACCAGGGACCTTCTGTTTGCAAGGCTGATTCCTTAATCACAAGCCTACGACTGCCTCTATTGAGTTAGTCGGTTAAGGAGTTAGAGAGTCAGTCTTTCAGTCACTGATTCACTAACTTACCAGTCAGTGAGGGTGTCATTCAGTTACTCAGTTAGACAGTGATTTAGCTAACCAGTGAGAGAATCAGATGAGTGGGTCAGCCAGTCACCCAGTCAGTGTCTGAGCCGGTAAATCAGTCAAATTAAAGCACAGGCATTAAAATAAACGTTGTTGTTGTGTTTGAATGACGTAACAATTCAAACAATTAAAATGTAAAAATTTATGCCACACACTGGAGTATCACTTGAGTATCAGTTGAGCAAATACTGGATGAATGTGGGCAGTGTGTGTTATAAAGTCTTAAGAGTTACTTCTCCTCAATGCAGGTGTGTATAAAAGTGGTGAAGCTCGTCTCACCCTGCAGCTGTACCACATGAGGGCTCTGGTGCATGGAAACCACGCTAAGATCACAAAGGAGACCTGGTCCATGGACGGATTCGTAAGTAAACTTTTAGTTGTACCTACATCTGCTATTGGTTTTTATTTTCATGATAGCTGAGGAGAAGAAGGAGCTTTGCAGGGTAGATTGGTGAGGGTTTTAAGGAACCATCAATTTATTAATTTGCTTGTTCTTTCAACATGCAAACTCAGATCTAATTCCATTGTATCGCCAAACTTCATATTGTATCGTGTGATTATCATTTTTTGAGTGGTGTGCCTGGCAGCTTCTTCGTGGAGGACATTGAGGACGTATATCTATTCGGAACCATGGTGACAGGCATTCTGCTGATTGAATTAGTCATTGCCCTGGTTTATCGTGAAATTTAATCTGCCTGACATGATTGATGGGCAGAGCCGTGGGCACTCAGATCGGGACTATGAACCGCAGCATCGACAACATCTTTGAGAAGCTCTTAGTTCTGCAAAGGTATATAGATCGTCTGAGAGATCAAATTGGACATTTGGACAAGGATTATTAGGAGGGGGAGCTATGAAATTTTAAATTGCTTACTCTCCTTAAAAGTAAAAACAATCTGCGGCGTTAACGCATTCCTCCAGAGAACAGTGTGTGTTGCAGCTCTTATCTCCCTGCAGATTGTAGACTTGCCTAGGTCATTTCCATGGCAACTAGCCCGATCATTGCTACAAAAAACATGCTGCATTATCAGTCTCATGCCTTTGGAAGCTATTACCCCTCCCGCAGTGAAGTCAGGGGCTCATTTGACAGTGCCAAGTGGCGGCAGGCTGTTTTCACTTGCAGGGTTCTCATCTACACCTTACCCTGTGGCATGTTTAGTCTCATTTGTGATTTTTGTGCTGGGGTGTTTTTTTCCACTGTTTTATACAGTTTTTTCTCTCAGGAATTGTGAGTTGTGGTATATTCTTATCTGTATGTGTTGTATGTATGGACGGTTTGGTACTTGTGACTAGTTGACAATAAAGTTTCATTCATATGCTGTCATTACTTCATGATGGTTGACTGCACGAATGAGTCAGTTTTTTCTAATGCCCTCTGTATTGTGTTGCTTGTAGTAGTCTGGCCGCTGATAATCCAGATATTGTCTATCCTGGTTATTCTCGATCTTCCATGCCTCTTTTGACACTTCCTGTCATTACACTTCTATAAGTGTTGTCATGTGGGAAACTCATCACTGGTCAGTAGCTTATTTCACTGTTCTGGACATCTTGTAGACTTGCTCAGGGCTCATCATCTTCATCCATGTGATCCTCAACAAGTTCCAAAGTTCTAACTTCCAATTTGCTTATTTGACCCTCACCACTATGTTCTGACTTCACTTCACCTAAACAATATGAAGCATTTCTTCTGACTCACAACTCGGAATGGCACAGACCCCGAGGCATGGTGATGCAATTGCAAATTGTTTTGTTCTGCAGAAAAATAATAGACAGACGTTATAATTTATGGCTGGAGACGGATAACAAGCCGACAGCTGTAAACCTGTACACATCACATTTAACAGGAACAAGCCATTTACTGCTGGGTGGTGATGACTGTAATAACTACAACGTAAATCACTTTTCAGTGTGTACATGCGCGCAGATTCATGATGACACGCATTACTGTACACTTCCATAGACGCTGATATAGTTCTACACACAGACACACACAATTATCTGATTTACTTGCTTCTGCATATACAGTCTGTTATATTGTAGATTGTATCTGTAGTCATATGCATCCTGAGGTACAAATGTTGTAAAAATGTTTTTAGTTAGCGGCATGGTGGCGCAGTGGTAGTGCTGTCACCTCACAGCAAGAAGGACCTGGGTTTGATCTTCAGATGAGTCAACCTGGGAAATGTCTGTGTGGTGTTTCCACACAGGTTAATTGGTGTCTTTAAAGTGGCTCTTAGTGTGTGACTGTGTGCAAATGTGCCTTACGATGGATTGGCACCCTGTCCGGTTTTTTCTGCCCTTTTTTCCGGGGGGGCATCAGCTGGATCGTGACCTCTTATGGAAGAAAATTAATCATTAGAATTCATTGATTTTAATTAATTCTCCATTACTAATTCAGTACAAATATATTACATGTTAACAAACATTCCTCTTTGCAAATAAAATTAATTTTACAAAAAATTAAATGTTAGCATAAAAAGTAATATAATACAGTACATAAAAGACTACTTTGAAGCCAAAAAATGATGAGGATCTACTGCAAAACAATGAAGCAACTGTGACGCTCTTATACACTGAGTAGGGCACATCGTGATGTACATTGCTACCATACACAATACCAACAGTTTATTTTTACTCCATCCACCTGCATTGTTTAAATAGCAACAGTGCTTGTGAATATATCTACTCCAATGAGCATGAGGGGTCTCAAAAACTCTGAATCAGGTATTCCAGCCTTGTGACCGGAAGGTCCCTGGTTCGATTCTAAGTACCGACAAGTCATGGCTGAAGTGCCCTTAGGCAAGGCACCTTACCCCCAGTTGCTCCCCGGGCGCTGTGCTGGTTGGTCACCGACATTATATTGAACCTTATGGATTACGAATGGGACATGACTTAAGCTCATATGTGAGTCAAGGCAGGTGAGCGAATACTTTTGGAAATATAGTGTATGTATACCCCCACTTGCACATGGACACGTCCAGGTAGCTGTGTAATTGCCAAAGTCAGACCTTGAAGGTAATGGCAAGTCATTCACTTTATTGTAGGTTATTCCCAAGTCATACTTTTTCAATCATCACGATAGCAAAGACACTCAGACACACACTAAAGAAAGCTAAAATATGGACTAAAGTCTGTTTTGGAGAAAGGATGTTAGTCAAAACAATCTGAAGCGTGGTCTCGGGTATTTTTGGACCCAGGAAAAAGCTATGCAAAATAAATACATGGCTTCAGGATTCTTTTCTTAATATACTGTAGATGAGAAGGGTCTATCATTTTAGCATGACAGTTTCTCAAATATTACCCCCTAATGCTGAGAGAAACAGGATGGTGGATGCACATTTTATACTTCGACTTGTTGACTTAGAGTATCAAAGTCTCCAGAAATATTGTTCCAAATTGTCCAAGACACTTAGTAACAAGATAATTACTGTACGGTTCTGTGTAAAAAAGTCCAAAGACATGCTGTAAATCAAAGATGCTTAAAAAATAATGAATATGTTTCTATTGAACAAAACACTATACAATAAATTAAAGGACGTCCATATTTGGTGTGCATATTTTTTTCTTCATCAGTGTTCCAATGTACAATTTGTGCAGCTTTACAAGTAAATTATCCTTTTTATTGCAGCAAAACTCAGCAGCCTTTATCATTAAAAACTTTTGTCCAAAATGTCCTCCGTTGTGTAATATGTTGCATTCTTTACAAAATAGCAAATATATTATTTTTATCATTTGTTTGTTTTAAAAGTCATTTTTAAAAATCCTGTTCTACTGACTGTGTTGTTAAAGTCTATGGTCTTTCACGCACTTACATGCACTTACCGTAAACACTGGTCCAAGGTACAATCTGTGCAAACGTCTTGGGCACCTTTTTTAGTACTAAATTTGTTATATATGTTTATTTTTTTAAGAATTCTGCATTAATGAGTCACAGCATACAATGACTTTATATTTCCAAATATTATTTTACCAACAAAAAATGATATACATTAGTAAAGGACACAATACATATACTAATGAAAGTGTTCAACAGATTGATATAAAGTTACAGTAAACAGACCCAAATAGAATGATGTCACTTTTTGGTGTGTGTTTTTATTTAAACACTAGTCCAAGGTACAATTTGTGCAGTTTTATAAGTAGCTTGAAGAATCTAAGACAGATCCTCTAGAAATTTTGACTGTCACACTTGTATCTTTCCCAGCATCCCTTATTGTTTTTTTTTTTTGGCCAAAATATCTAGTCAGTTAGGGAATATATTTAGTTTTTTACTAATCTACATCATTTTTGTTGGTAAATTAATAATCGTAAATATAAAATTATTGTATACTTTGACTCATTAATGCAGAATTTGTAAAAAAATATATATATAAAACAAATTTAGTTCTTAAAATGGTGCCTAAGCCTTTTGCACAGTACTGTATAGGCGAAAGCCATATTATTATCTGGACCAATTCCTACTGGGTATTGCATATGAAGATGGAAAACTGCAGTGATATGAGCAAATTGTCTGAAATAACCATAACACTAAACCATCAGGAAGAGCATGCGAGTAATAATGCGAGTAATAACAGCATGAGAAGCAAGCGCTCCTGAGCGTTAAATGTGGAAAAGATATGTGTGATAAAGGTAGCATTTCAACATGGCTGTCAGTGAAGACAGCCGGGGGTAGAATCTGTTAGTCTGAGGGAAGTGACCCCAGTGTGGTTTTTACCTTCTGCCAGACTGTCTTAGTCATAAAGACAGCCGGAAACATGTAGGGTGGTTGGATGCGACCTGCGAGCTCATCTTGGAAAATGTTTGATGGCTTGCCGTGGGGAAGCTAAGTCTAATGGACTGTGTCAGTGTGTGCGTACGTGTGTCTGGAGTTGGTGGTTAAATGGCTGTTCAATCTCTCACAGTCTTATAGATAACGCAGTACTGCTATAAAATGTTACACACCTCACCTCCTACGCTTCAAACAGCCCTTCTCTATGACTGTAGCCACAACTCAGAGTAGTACAGCTTAAACCTGTGATTGGACGTGATTGTGTCGCAGGCTGAGGAAAGTTAATCAATTGAAATTAAAATTAAAAATTTCATCTTAGTCAATCTGAGAGGTGAGCACCAAACTTGTGGAGCTGCTGCATCAGGCATAGGTCGACTTGCATATGGAGAATGATCATCATCTTTGTGGAGTCTGTTCTCTGATTTCTGAATGCTGTAAATCACCAAACAGAATACAGACCCCACAAGGTGGTAAACATCCTTCGTAAACAAGTTGACCCCTGCCTCATGCAGCAGCTCTACAAGTTCATATCGCTAGTTTTGACAGATTAACCACACATGGCCAGTGTAGTTTATTTCAGGTTGTTAGTGCAAGCAAGAAATATGAAATGTCTTACAGTTATTTTAACATCAACCCATTCTACAATTTCACTCTGACAAAGATCAGCTTGGATGTTCAGAGGTACTCATGCATTTATCTTCAACTTGAACATCTGAAATATTGTCTGTAATACTTATCTGAAGCGTAATGAACAGGGTAGAGGGCTTGGGACCACATGCTTTCCGATTCAATTCCCACTCCGGCTCAACCGCCGTTAAGCGAGACACCCAAACCCCAGTTGCCACCTGCATGCCTCAATGGGGGAAGCATTTTGCTACCTATTAAAAGAATAAGCTGTCTGTTAATGCATAGGATAGAGGGCTGAGGACCAAAAGGTCACCAGTTTAATCTCCACTTGGAGGAAGTAATAGGTGAAGTGCCGTTGAGCAAAGCACCCAACCCACAAATACTCAAGTGCTCCAGGTGTTTTAAGTGCATTCCTGATAGGTTAAATTCAGAATAAGAATTTTCCTGAGGGATGAATAAAATATCAACTTATTATTATTATTTTTTTTATTATTATTATTATTATTATTATTATTCCAGGTTTCAGCAGAACAAGAAGGAGGTCCTTACTTGTTCCAGGGCTACATCCAGGGCCAAGATTATGGACAGTTTGGGTTACAGAGACAAGGTGTGTTTCCTGATTATAACATAAGCAGAGTTATATTGCTAATAAAGTGTCAGCGTAATTTAATTATTTATTTTGTTTTTTTTAATCAGCTTCTATTCTAACCTCGAATCTCATCCTGTTATAAGTTCTGTTTCTGCTGATATCTATCCATCCACCCATTCATCCATCCATTATTGTAAGTGATGCAATCTTGTAATTTTCCATGTAATTTTCCATCCACCAGTCCATTCCTCAGTTAATGGACCACCCATTCAGGTATCTATCCATTCATCCATCTATCCATTGATGCAAACCTTCCTTTATTATTTAACCATGTATCCATCCATTCATATAGCTATGCAGTCTATTCATCCTAGTGATTGGATGAACAACAATGGTGCATCAGCACTGTGCTGAGCGCACATGAGTGAAACCCTGTGTTGGTGTATGTAATGCTTAAAAAAAAACCATGTGGACAATACAGGAAGTTTATCGTTTGGATGTGCTGTGCCAAATTGTGTTTCTAAGGAAACAAACTGTATTGGCATGTTGCAGATTTGTTGGATGGAGTTTTGCTATTACTGTTTGATCTTGGATTTTTCTCCAAACATGTTAAAAATGTGAACTATGAATTTTATTATACAAATGCTATATTTTACAGAGTTAGTTTATCATTTACACAAACACGGTTCTAAACAAATCTTAAATGTTTCTCATGAACAACTTAACTCAGCAAACTGATTAAGCAGTAATGAACTTATAAAATGATAATATCCTATTTGAAGTAATGTAATAAGTAATCAGATGGCGATTAAATTCAGGATGTAGGATTTTTTGGGTTGCCAGGTGTCCCAGTTTTCCTGGGACTGTCCCATTTTTTTTAGGAAAATGTGTTTTGGAAAATGTACTCTACCCAAAATGTCCTGGTTTTTAATAAACCCCCCATCTCCAACGCCCCCAACCACCCATCCGCCCCCGTTCCCTCACTCATGACGCAAAGACTGTTCGTAGAACCAGGACTTGTACGGCCACTTATTCATCTACCTACTAATGCGTTTACAAAATCTGATACTCATTCACCGATTCTGGCATCCATCCATCTATTTCATCTATCTTTGTATGTAATGTGCCCAACCACCAATCCAACCATTTCTTTATCCCTCTGTTAATGCATTCTGATATCCAGCCTGTGCAATATATCATGTAATGCATTTCACAGGATAATCTGTGTTTAATGTATAATTATAATAAGAAAGGTTAACGGTTGTCAGGAGAGTTTTCTAATACGATACATTTTAGACTTAAAGCTAACACACACTGCATTTCCTTACACAAGTACACATACAGTATATTATACATTCCTATTGTCCTGGCCAGTGAGTATGTGATTTTTTTCCAAATATAATCCATTTACATTTACACAACAACGTTTCCCATTGCACAGGTCAGAACATCACAGAGACGACCAGAAGCTCAGAGACGCCGGCCGGGACCAACAGCAGCTCCGTGGCCGTAGCGATCCTCGTGCCTTTTTTCGCTCTGATATTTGCAGGGTTTGGATTTTATCTCTACAAACAGCGGTATGTCCAAGTGTCGGCTTTAATAGCGCAGAAAGTAGGCGAATTGATTTGTGATTTTAATCACTGCGATACTTTTCCGGAGGGCTTTGTTGGTACTGTTGGTGTAATAAAGGTAAAGGAACCACAATCTAAAAAAATGCATAATATTATAAGAGTGACGTTATGCAAGGAGATATTTTTTCCATGTAAAGATTTGTATAGTCAATTAAATATCTGTAATAATATTACTCTGAATTTCTGATTAAATATAACAGAATCACAGGAGCGGATGCAGCTGGATTTGACTGGCGGTTTAATGGCATTATTTGGGGGTTTTCTACTTAGTATACAGTGTGTCTACAATAAAAAATGAAAATAAGTAAAACTAGGGGTAGTTCTCACTCAGTTGGTAGTGCTGCCTCCTCACTACAAGAAGCATGTGGGACGACTCCGGAAAATTTGAGTGTGCTGTTTTCATGTTCTCCCCAAGTTCGCACAGGATTAAACCGGAGCACATTCCGGGTGCTCCGGTTTAATCCTGCATGCATGTTTGGTTAAAGTGGTGCTTAGTGTGTGATTTTGTGTACCCTATAATGGATTCGTGCCCTGCCTAGGGTTGTTCCTTGCCCACACTGTCTGGCCCACAAACCATCGTGTGCAAGTGTGTTCCATTCACTTTAACTTTTCAAATATTCATTTCTTGGTGTGAAAATTAAAGAGTTATAATAAAATAATTGAACAAAGTGTCCGTAAGTTGACCTGACAGGTCTCCGTATGTCTGGGTCTGAGTTTTATTGGCTTTTGTAGCTCATGAATTGTCAGAGTTACAGTAATTAATAAATGCCATTCAATGAATGTTTTCTCAGAATGGATGTCTCAGATTTTGTTCTGTGTCGATATCTTAATAATGTTGGAGAATATACGTAGATAATATCAGGTGTAAGAATAAAAATACTGATAATAATTATATTTGAAAGAGCAATACAGGTTAAACTGTAGCAGATGTGTTTATTGTTAAAGAGCAATGCTAACTTTAATACTAGCCTTTTGAAATGTTTGCAGTCCAATGAGAGCATGGTTGTGAGTGGGGCTGTAGCCTATGTTGCCCATATATTGGTAATTAACTGTATATGTTTATAATGAGTGCTTAGCATTGTTGTTGTTGTGTGTTATTTTTAACATGGTAACGTTTAAAAACTTAAAATGGATGTCTGTATGTGTCTTTCCATACCTACAATATCTCATTCTTTTTTTTCATTTTGTTCTTACAGGAGGACGGACAAAGCCGAGTTCTCGGGCTGCTCCGCCCATGAAAACAGCAATGGCCAGGCCACCTTCGAGAACCCCATGTACAACACCAACACCAAAAGCATAGAGGGCAAAGTCGTGCGTTTCGACCCTAGCCTCAACACCGTTTGCACCATGGTTTGACGTAACCGGCTCATCACACGGATTAGCGTTCCGTTCCAGGTTTTTATTTTTTACTTTATGGAGCTTGCACAGATTTTATGGTGAGAGATTTAAGCACAGTCTGAGGAGTCGATCCTCCCATACAGTCTAAACCACATTGCTTTAACACGGATCCGCACCGGTGGGACGGACTGCTTCACATTTCAAGTGGAGTGTTTTTCGGGTTGTGTAACTCACTCTAAGAGTGTCCTTGATATTTTTTTGCATTAGAGAAAAAAATAAATCAAAGGAGGCTTGATGTGAGGCCGGGAACACTGGAGAGTTTTCATAAGCCTTTCCCAGAATTGCGAGTTTGCATCATTGTGTGTATATTGATTGTTCGACATGGCTTCATTTCCTGGCTTCCGCATTCTTTCAACAACCTCCTGTCTGATGACAGAACAGAAAATATTTCGAAAATGATGAAGTGTTCCTTCTGTTCGCACATTTATTTGATTGCTTCTGATTTCTGATAGATTTTCCTAATCTTGCTCTGAAAGATTTCTATAAAGGCTCCTTTAACTGATCTTATGTAATGTTTTATTAATTATACACATTTTGTATTTTAACAGATATAAATATCTTTCTTTATAGTACCCAGAATGATTACTGGATTAGGAACACCTGGGTAATAATAGATTTGATTTATTACAGCACACAGATTTCATGAAACAGACATCTCCACAACTTGGAGTCGGAGAATGTCTACTTTCAGCAGCTCCACCATGCTCCACCTCACTATTTTGATGCTAGATTCTTTGTCCAACTACACGTCCTACTCCTGTGTGACCATCAGCTGCATGTTTGTTGTTGGTTCCTCTGTTCTGGGTACAGTGGGTACAGATCAATGCAGTTTTATGAGAACCGATTGTGACGTAACTACCGATCGGGGCATTATTATGACAGATATTATATGCCAGGTACCACTAAGCATCTAGGCAAACTAGTAAAAGGATGGTGAACTTGGCATGGGTCGATTAGGGTATATAGGATGTTCTATTCTTTGTGTTGTAATTAATTAAAATGTTCAAACAACCCGATTTTGGCCAGGTGTTCCTAATCCAGTTATTGTTCTGTGTAGTTTATAAATACATAAAAAATGCATTAATTATAAACAGAAAATACCAGAAAGCATCATGAAGACTGTCTAATAGTGGGAAAACATCTTCGTACTGAAGACTCCATCCGTACGGGATTAATAAACATCCCCACAGAAGAAAAGTATCATTCCGTATTATTTTATTTGTTTCTGTAAAATCCACTCGTTTGAATTGAAAAACGCTTTCTGACCAATCAGAATGACGTATTTAGCAGCACTGTGATTTCGTGTCATTTTACGGAGCCTTATTTGTTATAAGCATGAAATTCCCACTTTTGTTATGCGTAATGTTACTTCAAATGATTTCGAGTGGAAAATTCCATTGCATTCATGGGATTATGCAGAGTGTCCCATCGGTAGCGCTTTTGTAAAATACTCCATCTATGAAAATGGTTTATTTTCTGGAAAGAAATGAGATATTTATTTATCAACACTCATATATTAAATATTAAAGGTGTGAGTCACCAAATGGCAGCCAAATATCCAATGTAGCATCTCTGCTACTTTCAGCTTGAAAAAAAAAACGTATTGCTTTTTCCTCAATTATTTCATTTCTTAGTGGCTATAAATGCCAACGTTTCAATTTATGGGCTTTTATTTGTCTCCTTTGGGTGGATTCACCTGCTTTGTACATAATATTCATAACAAATGTACAGATATTTAAAGTTTTTTGGAAAAAGAGAGATCTATTTTTGTGAGAAATACTACTTTGTAAGAACAAAAATATTACAAATATTACTTACGTCTTGTAAATACAGTATTCATTTGTAAATGCCATTTATGAATAAAAAGTGCCCGCTTTTGTTACATGATCCCCTTTTTTCCTTAATAACTATAAAGGTAATATTTGAAAAGAGCACCTCATCATCATCACACTGACAACAAACACAGCTCAGATTTCACCTTCAGATTACTTACATTCATATTCTATTACAATCTCAGATATTTTCAATAGATCATTAAGTTTAATACATTATTTTTTCTTAATGGTTTGATGGCAGGTGGCGCAGTGTTAGTTCTGCCACCTCACATCAAGAAGGACCTGGGTTTAATCCCCAGGTGGGCCAACCTAGGAAATATCCGTGTGGAGTTTGCATGTTCACCCCATGTCTACAAAGGGTTTTCTCTGGGTGCTCCAGATTCCTCCCGCATTCCAAGACATGCATACTAGTTTAATTGGTTTCTTAAAATTGGTCCTTAGTGTGTGTGTGTGTGTGTGTGTGCGTGCCCTAAAATGGATTGGCACCCTGTCTATGGTTGTTCCTGCCTGGTGACACATGTGACCCCTTGTGGAAAAAGTGGAAAAGAATTAATAATTGGTTTGATTTGGTTAGATTTATATACTTTTTAAACTTGTGTGACAATCTAATAAAGTTATAAATTAAATGTAATAAATTAATTAAAATTAATTAATTAAAAATGATAATGTTCACAAACTTCCAAGCACCAATGTATGAGAAAAAGTATTATAGCTGTATCAAATCTGAATTCTATGCATCATTTCAAGGATCAAGCGTTTTCAAACAGGAAGCTGTTCCTTAAGATGGGCATCAAGCTGCAATCTATTATTGATGAAGGGCAGCTTGGTGCGGCACGAGGAATCTGCATTCCGAAATCCCCTGATAGCAGTGCGTTAAAAGCTGATTATATTGAGCGCGGGATGATTGATGAGACCTGCCATTAAGTCTCTTGAATAATAAATACATGAATAAATAATTAAATAAACCTACTTCAGGTCAGGAATTTGTAGGATCGCTATTTATGGTGTAATATTCTAGTTAAAAACAGATAAGACTCCTTTAGCAATCAGGTTCACTGAAGTATTTAAGAAAGTACAAATGAATTCTGCATAGTACCTGAAGAGTGTGTGTGTGTGTGTGTGTGATGCTTGTATGTGTACAGTTGTTTTCAATATAACAGAAGTCTAACATCATTAATGCGTCTAATTACTGATTTAGTCAGAAAAATAATACAGCAAGGGGAAGACATTAATGATTAGGTGTAGCCATATAATGGTCTAACCAACAGAATCAATTAGGACATGCATGCTGCTAATTATATGTAAATGATTCATTTATTAAAAGGGGCCAGTTCAAATAAAATAGCAGTTTAAATAGTGAGGTCAATCATTCTGTGAAGAAAAAAATTCCATTTTGCCACTATGCTTGCACACAGCGCATTTAACCCATCCGGGGCAGTCGTAGGCTTGTGGTTACAGAACCAGCTTTGCAGCTTTGAAAGTCCCTGGTTTGATTCCAGGTACCAACAAGTCGTGGCTGAAGTGCCTTAAGGCAAGGCACCTAACCCCCAGTTGCTCTCCAGGCGCTGTGCTGGCTGCTCACTGCTCCTAGCACGTGTGCTCACTGCTCCGGGCATGTGTGCTCACTTTACATGTGTGTGTTTATGTGTGTGTTTCACTGCATGGAATGGTTAAATGCAGAGGACCAATTCCGCTGTGTTCAAACATAGTGGCAAATTGTATCACTTTCAGTAAAAGACACATATATACACACAATGGTAAAGTGAGCACAAGTGCCCAGGTAAGTGAGCAGCCTGCACAGTGCCAGGGGAATATCTGGGGATTAGGTGCCTTGCCCAAGATCAACTCAGTCATGACTTGATGGTATTGGGAATTAAACCAGGGACACACAATGGTAAAGTGAGCACATGTGGCCGGGGAAGTGAGCAGCCTGCACAGCACCCAGGGAATAACTGGGAGTTAGGTGCCTTGCCCGAGGGCAATTCAGTCATGACTTGGTGGTACTAGGTATTAAACCAGGGACTTTCCGATTGCAAAGCTGGTTCTGTAACCACAAGCCTACAACTGCCCCTGGACGTGCAGTGGGAAAACATGGAGATGCAAGTATAATGGTTTGGAAATGCCTTTTATACTTTGTATTCTGGCCCATTTATTGCAAACCAAGCACCATGGACCAGGTTGAACATATCAAAATATTGGAAGAAGTCACGTTGCCTTGTGCTAAAGAAGAAATGCCCTTTGAATGGGTGTTTTAGCAGGAAAACAACCATAAAAACACCAGCAAGCGGGAAACATCCTGGTTCCAGATATGATTTTATGAAGCCCAGTACCCAGACTTCAGTACAAGTAACATCAAAAGTGCTGTTTTTGATACAGAACACAAGAATGCAGGAGAACTGTGGATAATAATATAAATAATGTGTATATATATATAACTAAATATTAGTTCAGTGATTAACAGAAAAAGATAAATCTGTGAAGACATTTCAGCTTATTCTTCAAATATTCCAGTTTGTAGATGAATATGCAGACGCTGTTTTCGTTTGGAATCGATTGTGCAGTGCCTTTGTGTAGATAGAAATAATTGCTGCTATGAGGATTTAGCTTTTTCTCAGTTGCTTTAAACACACTTCTATTATTTTGAACACAATTGTATATAATTACATACATCACAAATCAATAATCACCAAGCTAATAATCTGAAAGTTAAAACTATAACTGTGATCATTTTTTAGGCACAAATATCTGTAATAATATACGAACTATACTTGAAATATTTTTATTTTTCAGACTATGCAGATAATTAAATTATAAATATAATCTTTTATAGGGGAAATTACCTTACAAAAGGTAGTTTTTTTCCTGCTAGTGTTGCTAGATAGTTGCATTTAACTAAATAACTAAACCTAGTCAAATTCAGCATGAAATCTGAAGTTCAGCAGATCATTTATTTGCTGGAGCTGGAAATACTAGAATCGAAAACTCGTAAGGAAAGTGATGTTCTGCCATGAAAGCCAAAAAAAAAACAAATAAACAGTAATTTGTCTTGAAAATATAGTTATTTGTGTAATATTCTCGCTTGCGAATTAACGTCCAGCACAGTAATACGTTCACACCGAATGGATAGACAGTCGTTTTATTCTTTCGCAATATTTCCTAAATAGAACACAACAGAGAAGCAGAGTTGAAATCCAGGGTGTGTGTTGAGGGTTTAGTGAGTGCCATGTAGTGCCATTTTTAGATTGCTCAAATCATTTGACACTTATCCTCCTTTAGTGGCTGAACCCAGTGTCAGAGGAAAGGTAAGATCAAAACCTTTTTTTAATCCTAATAGTTCAGAGAAAGGTTCTTCTGACTAGAGTACATTAAATTCTAATCAATTTAAATATGTAATTGCTTCAGATGTAAATATTAACTCTGAATATAATTCATGATATGATATTAATCTGATCATTTTCATTTATTAGTTATAAAAATTATTCTGAGATACAGTATTGTCATTATTTTAGCTTCCTATCTCTATTTTAGCTTATTTAGTTTAAATGAATGTCTTGATATTTAAATGTATTTGAACATATAAAAATATTTGTTATTGAAAATTATTATTTCATTATATTAAAATATTTATATATTATTGGATATATATATATACATGGGTTAGACAATGAAACTAAAACACCTGGTTTTAGACCACAATAATTTATTAGTATGGTGTAGGGCCTCCTTTTGCG
>JAOUQT010000023.1:9832604-9843672 GCA_025769995.1 Xyliphius kryptos
AGGAGGCCCTACACCATACTAATAAATTATTGTGATCTAAAACCAGGTGTTTCAGTTTCATTGTCTAACCCCTGTAGATATATCATGCATCACTAAACATTACTGAGATAAAGTAAAAATTCAGATTTATCATCAAGACCAACATGTTGCTGATATTCACCCTGAAGATTAGATTATACCTCCAACCCACAATGCCTCACTCTGTAATCTCATTTCACACCAGTGTGCTGCAAAACAAAAAATTCTAAAGCCTTTAATCTCGGGAAGGTACAGATGAACCCAGCATGTTTATATCTATTTATTCTCGGTGGAACACAAGGCAGAAGGTTCGAGCTTTATTTAAAGGTGATGTTTATGGACAAATAACACATTCATTGTTTTATGTTTTATTTTATTAAAGGAACAAGCAAACAGTGGGCATGCTGGGAGTTTTAATGAGCTCCAAATGTCCATACATTAGTCCTGAAAATAAAACTCAGCAGTAATAAAAACAAATAATAAGCCACATATAGCACACACAGTATATTCTAAATATAATGGTAAATATTGCCGAACATATAAATCTATAAAATGTAAATATAATAATTTCAATTTTGCTTGCCACACATTCATAAGCTTTTGCCTAATCTACACAGAGTGACAGGCAAGCCTGTGCCCACCCGGAAGTTTTTCCCTCATGCCTTCCTTAATATATCCATTTGAAGCACATTTTCCTGACTCGGAAATAATTAAAGTAATGAAAGAAGCAACGACACCAGTTGAAGATTTGGGGAACATTTTTTTGTCTCCTCTCTTATTGAACTCACATGAAGATCGTTGTCATGGTAACATGTTCAGTAAATGTTATTCTATATATGTGCATTATATTGGACTGGATAATTTGTAGCGTGCATATAAATAAAGATTTTAATCAGACTGTTGAGTAGAGCGTACATAAAATCATAATGTATTAAATCGTATTGGAGAAAATCTTTGTATGTAAACATACCAACTGATCATATATCACCTACCAGCTTTCCTAACCCTGTGATCTGTTAGATTTATAAATTCACCATCTTTTTTTATAGGTTTTTTATTGCACCTACAGTCCACCTTCAAAGCCCTATCCCTAGTGTGGAATCAACACCTACAGTGTGAAATGAATTTCATACAGGAGTAAATTACAATCCAAACTGCTGAATTAACACCTATCTACAAGGGTATAATCGAATCCCACAATCCCCCACGAGTTTATTTTTTTAAATGATCTCCTATTGGGCAGAAATAAACTCTAATCAACACTTCCAGCTGGGACATGACACATGGAGACTATACTGTATTATATTGTATTTTATTGTTTTATACTGTATTATATTGTTTTATACTGTATTATACTGTATAATATTGTATTATACTGTATTAAATTGTTTTATACTGTATTATATTCTTATATACTGTATTATACTGTATAACATTGTATTATACTGTATTATATTGTTTTTTACTGTATTATATTCTTATATACTGTATTATATTGTTTTATACTGTATTATATTCTTATATACTGTATTATATTGTTTTATACTGTATTATACTGTATAACATTGTTTTATACTGTATTATATTGTTTTGTAATGTATTATACTGTATTATATTCTTATATACTGTATTATATTCTAGTTGCTCATAGAAACAAATTTTCACATTTTTATAGGCAAATATAGGCAAATGAGACAAAGGGACAAAGTGAAAAAAAGAAACTTGATAGACTTGAAAGAAAGAATGAATGAATGGAAGAAAAAAAGGAAAAAAGCATTATTCCCTCTGTATAAAGACTTTGTATAAACAGTGATAATAATGAATGTATGAAACGTTTATAAAGTGTTTTATCCAGAGATTAATTTATCAATAAAAGATGGAGTTTCTGGTTTCACCAGGGTCCCAGAAAATTTGGGACAAGGCCATGTTTACCACTGTGAGACATCCCCTTTTCTCTTTAAAGCAGTCTGTAAATGTCTGGGGACTGAGGAGACAGGTTTCTCAAGTTGAGAGATAAGAATGTTAACCCATTCTTGTCTAATGTAGGATTCAAGTTGCTGATCTTCCGTTTTATGATGCGCCAAATGTTTTCTATGGGTAAAAGTTCAGTACCCGGACCCTTCTTCTACACAGCCATGATGCTTTGATTGGCATTGTCATGTTGGAAAATGCAAGATCTTCCGTGAAAGAGACGTCATCTAGATGGGAGCATATGTTGCTCTGGAACCTGGATATACTTTTCAGCATTAATGGTGTCCTTCTAGATGTGTAATCTGCCCATGCCACACACAAATTCAGCCCCATACCATCAGAAATGCAGGCTTCTGAACTGAGCTCTGATAATAACTTGGGTCGTCCTTCTCCTCTTTAGTCAAAATAGCACGATGTCCCTGATTTCCATAAGGAACTTCAAATTAAAGATGCTCTTTTTATACCCAGTCATGTTTATGACCTATTAGCAGTTGGTCCAAACTTTTCCTTTTTTGTACCTTTAACTTTTCCAGCCTCTTATTGCCCTGTCCAAACTTTTTCAAGATGTGTTGCTGTCACAGAATTTAAAAATGAGCCAATATTTGGACTGAAATTTCAAAATGTCTTACTTTTGACATTTGATATGATGTCTATGTTTTATTGTGAATACAATATCAGTTGTTGAGATTTGTAAATTGGGAATTGAGTTTGTAAAAATATGTTCTTGTTACTTCCCGGATATTTACAGACTGTTGTTAAAAAAAGAAGGTATGCTACACAATGGTAATGAAGCCCACCTGGCAACTCTGGGTGCAGAAAGGGCAGTACCAACCCTAGACATGTCCTGAGTTATCCTGACATGTCTGAATTAAAATTTGCTCTGATTTCCAAATCCACTGGCAGCCTTGTGCCAACCTGGAGAGATGAACACAGTAGCTGTGACATCACAGCAGTGGGGGAATATATACATTTCCCAAGCAAACAGGATCAACAAACACTCACAGAGAGAGAGAGAGAGAAAGAGAGATTCACAAGCACTACAAGTGATCTTCTCTTGTCATGCTAAATGAGGAAGCAAAGCGATTTACTGTGCCAGCTAATTCACAGTACAGGTAAAATTTTACCTAAAACTAAAGTGCCAAAGATTCTCAATGTTCCAGGATAGTGTTTTTTTTTTTTTTTGGAAATACTACCATGCTTAGAATGGTAGCGTGAGGGATAAAGGGAAAGGCAGAAGGAAAATACAGAGGAATTGATAATCTATCACAAACAAGAGGATTTTTTTAGCAAAGAGTGGGACGCTCTGTTGTGACATCTGGATATGGACACTATTTTAGATATAATCACATCACATAGATCATGTGTGCAAGAGATACAGAGGCCAGATTAAGGGGGGTTTATTAAAATTGGTTAGCTGTGGGTCCAAATAAATGCTTGTGCCCCTGAATCCATATATTGCAAGTAAGGCTTTAAATATTTCAATGTACCAGATTGTGTATAAAAGGAAGATTAAAGCAGCAATATGTAACTTGTACATACTTTAGGCATTGCATTTAAATAAAAAAACAATATTTTTATAACTTATATGTGAAATAATAAGTCGCTTATATACTCAGAACAAGGAAACCACATGCCACCGATACCACCCGTAGCACAACGTACTGTAAATGCATCATGTGCATGTTTTTTTGTTAGATAGGAGGAAACCTGGAGAACACAAAACATTAAAGTTGGACGAAAGTGCAGGAAGAGTTTATTTTCACACAAAACACAAAACCAAATAACAACACAAAACAAAATAACACTAAAACAGTCGATGAAGGGAAAAGGTGAGGAAAGTAGCAAGTTAGGGAATGGGATCAGGTGGCTGCTGGTTCCGATGATGAAATTTTTCCTCGGAATCCAGCAGCTGTGCAGACAAATAGAGAAATAATTATTAATTAAATAAACACAATCCGACGCTGCAGTAGACACACAACTAACACAAATTCACATTGAAGAACGAATGCATACCAGATTCCATTCCCAAACCTAATATAAAGGCAAGCCCATTAGAATTGGGAATGAAATCCAGCAGGGCAAAATTAAAATAACCTGCACGCACCTCCGGAGTGGCCAGGCCCCCTGAAGACACACAGGCAAGGCGAGGCACCACCTTTTGCAACCGGGGGAAGATTTTAATCCCACTACCGTAAAATAATGGAAACGCTGTAACAGAGCCTCCATCTTAAGGTCGCAACTCCCGGGGCAACCAAGTGACTTACCAGACAAGAAACACAAGGAAAAAGGGGGGCCAAAACAGAAGGGGAACAAATAAAATGACAAACAGGTGAAGATAAGTCAAAACCATGGAAGAGATCTACTGCATCACACCACTGGCCTGGGCAGAGTAGTTGCTAGGCAACCCACAGGGCACTGGGTAGAAGCGTGGAACTGCCAACCTAGAGCATCCAAATGAGGGGATCTTTTTGCCATGGTGTGATGGCAGAGCCTGGAAAGGAGGATCTGGTGCTGCCTGCACAGGTGTTGCCAGGACAGCTTTCAGCAATCCCTCCAACGCATCACTGGAGAACACTGGACTGGGGCTCTTAAGACCCATCTCCAGTATCTCCCCCAATTCCGAGGCCTCCTAGTCCCCTGGTGTTCCTGCGCCAAGGAATCATATGCAGGCAACTCCTTGGCAATCTCTTCGAAGAAGAGCGACAGCTTACGTTCCTCCACCGAGGCAAGAGGGCTGCAACAATGGTAGAGGGCAGTATGGATCATCTGGGAGAGTGACATCACAAGCATAGATCGGCTCCTCAGGGCTGTAGAACTCAGGGGCATAGTAGGCCTCGCCCGCCTACTCAAGACTGAAGTACCTGTAAGGCTATGCGTGAGCCATACTGGTCTTCAGGGGGGTGTGGACTGGGCTCTGGGAAGGCTACTTTTTCTTCTTCTTTTTGCCCACCTCGGCCAGTAAGGCAATTCCGGGGCTGGTCCAGCTCGGCAAGTAAGACCTCCTATGTCGCTCCTCAGGATCATAGACAGGGACCTCACATAGAGTAATGTACTTGGGTTAAATGTCCTCATAAGACAATTCAGAGTACATACTCCTAATTAATTAAGATAACAAATAGGCGCCTCGGGATTGACCACACCCCCCCAAAGGCACGCGACACGCACACCCAGACAGAGACACAGAGAGACTTGTGCCTTAAAGACAAGTGAATATGTGCCTTAAAAGACAAGTGATTATCAATCAAAAACCCCAAATATTTACATGTAGACACAAGTTCAATTAGTTGACAATCACTAGTAAGATTGGCAGATTAATTTGGTCTTGCTGATTTAGAGTTTGTGAAGAACATAAGTTTTGTTTTTATTAGCATTTAGAACAAGCTGCAGTTGACAAAGCTCTGCATAGATGCAAACACTTCTGCAGGTGTGTCATCAGCATAAAAATGAATGGCTGCATTTGAGATAATCATTCTAATACTGTTTATATACAAGATAAATCTGGACTCTATCCTTCTAGCATCTTGTAAATGTTGCTGATAAAGTGTGTGAATGCAGCAGTAAATGTTCTCGCAAATCAAAATGAGTAAAAAAAAAAAAAACTCTCCTACTTCCACAGCGTACATTTGGCGTCATGCCATGCATAATGCACACACCGCCAGGCCCCGATCCCTGACTAGGCACCCGGAACATTTACTCTGTTAGCGTGAACGTGCCAGACACAAAACATCTCCAAAATGATCATTAAATGTGTGAAAGGGCAACACCGAAAAAGATTTGGAACAATATTGCTGAACTTTCCTGGAGTTTATGTGTGAAAAGGCTAATAATCCCATTTTTTTCAAACTCATGCAGGAATGACTGTAAATATCTGCTCGGTCGGAGCACCGCTAATCAGTATTGAACCCTGAGTCGTATCGCACGTTGCTGGATTTAATAAAGCGCCGTCCTCTGACTTAATCAATCACAATTCCTGGTGACAGCATTGCCTGATGAAATAATGTATTCCTACTCGCTCGCTTCCTGCCAACGGATTTACAGCATCATCCAGTCACCTTCCTCTCTTCTCTGATGAGGATGAAAGCTGTAAAGCGCCATGCAACGCTCAGAGATAAACATTTCTTTTTTATTTCTTGTATTGTTTTTCACACTGAGAGGCTATCCAAGCAGGGGATGATTCGAATGTTCTCTTTCTCTCTTTATCTATATCTCTTTTCTCTTGTTTTACCACTTCTCCATATGGTGTCTTGTCCACGTGTAAATACCAGCTGCCGAGTGTCTTGGGGGCCATTGGAGCAAACATAGCCAACAGATACTCACATGCACCACACATATGGTGTCATAAATATCTAGCAGCACAAATGCAAAACACACACACACACACACACGCATTTATTGGTGGGATATAAAAAAACCAATATGGAGGATATTATTATCTAATAAGCTGTATGGATAATACACTGTTGTAAAATAAAGCAGAGTTACTGCTAGCACATTGGTATTTCTTTATGATCACAGTTTTACGATCACATAATTCCATCTTTTATTTATTAATATACGGAATTGCTACCTAGATAATAAGGTGACAGCATGCAGACATCAGGGAACAGACCCCACATGGTGGTCAACATTCTCCAAACACAATTCCTTTGAAGCGGCTCTGATAGTTTACCTCAGTTCCCGGATAAACCACACGTAGCCATCCACTGTGTGACCTTTGGCTGGATGTTAATAATTCTTATACTCTTGGTAAACGTGTAATACCAGTGTACAGGAACAGCCGCTCTTGCTAAAATGCTTGCCCTCCAGGTTTCATCTATCTGTCCATTGATTGTTCACTGTACTTATATTTAATAATGTGGAATGTTCAAAGGATGAGGATATAAATGTAATTCATTGTTTAGCATCTGCCCAGAATATTTAAATAAATGTAGACTGATTGCTGGAATGTTTGCATAAACTCAGTCTGATTGTTTGGCACCTGCCCATAATTTTTGCCTAAAGGTGATCAATTGGTTAGCATCGACACTGGATTATTTACATGATTTGCTTAGTTAGCAATGGCAATGGAATATCTGCATAAAGCTGATTTAGTTGGTTAGCATCTGTGCTGGAATGTCTGGATAAAGATGATTCAATTGGTTAGCATCTGCACTGGAATGTTTGCATGAGCTCTGTCTGATTGCGATTGCCACCTGCCCAGAATATTTGCCTAAAGGGGATTCGATTAGTTAGAATCTTGTCATGTATTCGCAAAGATTGCAAATACAGACTACATTATGTTTTTGTTCTTGTTTTTATTATCTAAGTTATGGACTGATGGACTTGTGCTTTTGTTATGTTTGTTTTCCTTCAGGTGCAGCAGTGAGCTGTTATTAGAACTGTTATTGTGCAAGAAGAATGACTTAAAATCCCTCTGACCACTGTGCAAGACTTGTATGTGTCATTCCCAAGATGAATTGATGCTGTATTGGCCGCAAAAGAAGGTCCTACGCCATACTAATAAATTATTGTGCTTATGTTTTGGGTTCACAGCGCATTTGCATCTGATGATGATGTTGTCATGCAACCCGAGTATTGCCCGCGGTGTATGGCATAATCGAATTCAGATGGAATGGAATGGATGGATGAGTATTGTTTAATTTAATTTGTAAAAATTTGTCCATAGTATAGTTCAAAGTGGTCGCTAAGATGCTCACTACTTCTGGCACGCCCACTCCCGCATTCTATTTCCTGCCATGAGAGGAGTGTGCAAGAGTAACGTGGGCTTATTAGTTAGCACATGCAGTGGAATATATGATTAAAATTATGAAATTATTATGAAAAATGATTTGATTATTTAAGTTCTGTGATACAATATTTGCAGAAATGCAACTTTGATTGGTTCATGTTTATGCTGGAATATAGGATTAAAGGCAATTTTAATGGATAGGGCCTGTGCTAAAATAGTTGCATATATGTGATTTGACTGGTTAAAGACTATGCTAATATATCAGCTTAATTGTGATTTGTGAGGTTAGCCTTTGGAACTAAAATATTTGCAAATGCTCCTGCACTGGAATATTTCACAAGCACAAATCAAATAGTTCACGATTAGCATTTACATTGCTAGAATATTTGCATAAATGTGATTGGATTGGCTAACCCCTTCAGTGGACTTTTTCATAACCCCATGTAAATATGTAAATATTTATGCTGGAAGATTGGAATATGAGTGATTTGATTGGTTAGCACCTGCACTGAAATATTCGCATAACCATGATTTGATTGGTTAGAGCCTTTGCTGGAAAGTTACATATTTTAAATCTGCAATACACTTTGACTCTCAATTTGCATTTACAGTAAATCTTACTGGATTACACCTGCACTGCTGAAATATATGCATAAATGTGATTTGATTGGCTGTCATTGTAATACACCATTATCATTTAGCGACGCTGGCTGCACAGATGTGCTCTGTGGGATAGAGATAAACTGGCTCAGCATCCCAATCTCTTGACAGCTGTTGCAGCCCTGGGGAGTCAAACCCCTGTTACTATTGCTCCGGGGTTTTTTTCCATTAGTGTGTGCCTTGCCAAGTGAGCTATTCAAGCTGCTAAGCAAATTAAAATATTTAAATATTTAGTACCTACGCCAGAAGATCTGCATACAAGTGATTTGATTGGTTAGAGTCATCTTTTTCTCCTGCAGAACCAATCCTTGTCAATAAACTGTTCTAGAATATCAAAACTTAATAAAAACCTGTCATGTGCAGTTTTACTATCAGATCTACAGTTTTAGGAAAACAACCTACATCTTTGACCAGACTGGAGAAATACACCTGTATTGCTACAAATCCAGATTGTTAATGCACTCAGTCTGCATGCGGTTCTCACATCAGTGTATTCAAGGAGAAAAGGTGAATGTGTGTGCGTGAACACGCTGGATACAAGCAGACACATTCGGCACATCCGATTGACCTACATACGCACACACTCACACACACACACACACAGACAGACCCATACCCACAGCTTTTGCCAAAGCTCCAGCATGCAAGCTTGTTGTCATGGAAAAGTGCGGAGGCGCAAAGATACTGTCGAAAAATTCCTGCGATTCTACATCACGCCACACTTCCCACACACACAGAAAGGGATTAGTGAAGACTTATCTAGAAACAAAAAAGAGGTTTAAATATATAGAGATCTTCTTATAGTTTCTGTGTCACAGCACGGTTGTTACAGATGCTCCTTTTACACTATTGGATAAAGGGCTCGGATAATAGTATCTTGTTCATTTTAAAAATTCATCAAAACAAATTCAATACCAACATAAGTGAGGCTTGTTTGCCTGTGTTCTGAATTCTGATTCGTCAGAAAGTAGTGATGGATTCCTGTAAGTGCAGTTTTGACAGCATTATATCTACAAACCACAGGATTATAAATATTAATCCACTTATCCTATAACACTACTATAAGGTTTCTATGGTAACAGCTCATTCAGGGAAACTTGTGTGGTGTTGATGCTGTACATAGTGTATAATGATTTATTTACAAAACAAAATTGTTGTTGAAGTATCTTGTGGATCCTGCACAATTACTCGATTAGGAACACCTGGCAAAAAATGGGAGGCGACAAGTACATAATTGATCATTTTTATTTTGATTTACAGGATGTCTTAAACTTTTGTTTACAGAACAATATGTTCATTATCTAATACATTTTCATGAGTGTCTTCGAGAATCTAGCACAGTCTTTCTGGAGACTTTGACTGTCACACTTGATTGGCTGTATTTGCAGCAAAATCTAGCAGCTTTCAGTGTGTGATACTTTTGTAAAATGTTTGTTAGAGACCCAGCAATAATCACTTTATTCTACTATCCTACTCCATACCTCAGACAGACATATAGACAGAGAGACAGACAAATAGACAGACAAACAGGAGGACAGACAGACAGACTAACAGCAGACTGATAGACAAACAGATAGTTTGTTTTCAGATAGACAGATAAACAGATATAGAGATACATTGTCAGACAGACAGAGAGATAGATGCTTAAAAAATGACAGATCGACAGTTAGGGAAAAGCCGGTGGTTAAAACTCATTTCCTGCACTCTGCAAGGGTTCGACTGTCCCTTGGCCATCTGCTTTGGTCGGACTAATAAAGGAGCCTGTCATGCACGATTAGCTGGACACTGTCGCTACACATGGGGTCACATTCAGGGCCGCAAGGGATGTTGTTTCACCAGAGAGCCTTTCTATCCAAACTGCACCCTGGGATAACATCCCAATTGCCTTTAACATTCGGTCACGCCAGTCTCCAATGCCCAAATGGCAAAATTATCATTCAGCGCGCTCAGTAAATCCCCAGAGCTCATGTTGCACTCAGACAAAGATACATTTAGTCTTTAACTCATGAGCCTCGTTAGGCTCCATTTCAGCTAACTTTCCATAAAAAGTCCTAGTTATAGGTTTCAAACAAATAATTCATCATACAAACAGAAATCAAAACAGAATTCATCAATCAACTGAGTTGGAATTAGCAAAGCACACAGAAGCCATGTCTCATTCTATCAGTCTATGACATTATTACCCTGAGGAACTCATGATAGATTGGTCAATTAATGAATGCCACAGGTTCGGGGATTCATTTCTTTCAGTCGACTGGAAGTGATGCAGGAGGATTTGATGGGAGACATTTTGGAAAAGCATGGCTGAGGAAATCAGGGCATGTTTCAGCAGGTAACTGCTTTCTGACAGGGCTCGGTGTAAAACGCATTGGTGATTCAGACACAGGTTTCACACAGGAAATTTCCTCAGTGTTACCAGAGACAGTGGAATATCCAGACTTTTACATGGAGTAGCCAGGGGTGGCCAAGACTTTTTTTCACGAGGGGCACAGATCAAGACAGAACCATTTACACCTGAGTTCAAAACATACACAAACTGTCAGAGACAATGAAATTCAGGGAGGGTGTCCAATCAGATCTCTCAGACACTGCTTTGGCAGTGAGACAGCCACAATATTCATTAAATATTTAAAGACACTACACAGTTTTAGACAGTACCAATGTTAACAACATTTATCTTTTTAATTCTGC
>JAOUQT010000023.1:9843772-9870862 GCA_025769995.1 Xyliphius kryptos
CCGGTTGTCACGTGACAAGGACTTTTATTTTATATACCTCTGCCTTCCGTTTCGTCCTTGTCCGGTATTGTTTGTTTGTTTAATGTTGCTGCGTGTCGGTTTACGTTGCGTGTATGTGCGTTTTATCGTCCATGCAAATAAACCTCTCTATTTTGTAATCCTCACTTGGTTACCTGCTCCTTCAAGCTCCCCTCCGTGCGAGCTTACGGTAGGTCCCCTCCGTGCGAGCTACCCGTTCTCACAACCGGCACGCCAGCGTAACACCATAAATACATAATTATAGTTAAATATATAAGTTTGTAGTGCAAGAACCCCAGCTGCATGCACAGGACTTTAACTCAACTGCAGTTAACCCCTTTGTGATACACTGGAACACATTTTTTTCTTTGAATGAATGAGCTGAAAAGTTTTTTTTAGTAGCATAACCTAAAGGTTTTTATGTCTGTTGCTTTCACTAAAGAGGCACAATATTAATTATGCTTTAAAAATATTTTTCACAGGTCAGTGCTATCAGTACTATACTACTAGTATAGTAGTAACTAGTACTACTGGTCAGTACTATCACTGCAACAGAATCCTTTACTAATAATTCTCTAAGCATTGTGTAATTCAGATGCTGAAATGTGTCTTCTCAAATGATGGTGGTTAAAGCAAGAGAAAATGCAAAACTAGAGAGTAAGTAAGTGAAATTTATTAATATAGCACGTTTAGGTTTACATTCAGTCATTTAACAGACGTTTATATCCAAAGCAACTTACAAATGAAATAACAAGTTAGTAATTAAGGAAAAAAAACAGCTACACTGTAGTATCATCAAAACCTGTGCATTATTAGATCTGGCTCTATTTTCTATAATAAGTGTCTATGGAAGAGGTGTGCTTTGAGAAGTTTTTTAAAGATTCTAAGTGAGTCAGCCGGGCCGCACGGTGGCTTAGTGGTTAGCACATTCGCCTCTCAGCACTGGGGATTCCCAGTTCGAATCCCTATCTGGGTGGAGTTTGCATGTTCTCCCCGTGTCTGCGTGGGTTTCCTCCGGTTTCTCCAGTTTTCTCCCACATCCCAAAAACATGAAAGTAAATTGAATGCTCTAAATTGCCCTGTACATTGTGTGTGTATAAGTGTGTGACTGTGAGAGTGAGTGTGTACCCAGCGATGGATTGGCGCCCTGTCCTGAGTGTGTCTGCTCAACCAACGCCTGAGACGTTCTCCCCTGGATGGGCATGGGGAACCCCCTCGAGACCCTCATTAAGGAATAAGCAGAAGATAATGAATGAATGAATGAACGAATCAATAAACCCAAGATTCTAAAAAGCAGTGCCCAATTTCATGCATAACAAGTACAATTCTAAGACAAATGTGATTACCACATTTCAGCACAATTTTAACAGAATTATATATTAAAAAACACCAGTCTCATAATCTAGATATTTCATCAGGCTTAATAAATGGGGTTAAGTCAGATTTTTCTAAGAACATCCCTATTTGTTTGCCAACACCTCTTTGTATGCGTATTGAACCCAATAAGAGACACGTCTTTCTTCTAACACAGCTTGTAAATAGACTGTTGGCAAGGATGTACAATTTCGTTGTATATGTGATAACGGTGGTGACCTCCAAGTGCTCTTAACATAACTCCAACTGAAATCCTTAGAGGATTTTATTTTCTTATTCATAATAACCATCCTACGCATTGCGCTTTAGGCAAAATTGCCCTGTGTCCCATCTTACTCACTTAACAGTGAATGTTAAGTTAATCTACATACGTAGATGATTGTTATTGTTACCATTACTTACAATAATTACATTATATTTAGGAATCACAAAAAAATCTTCAGTCTTTCAAACTTAATACTCTTCTGCACACTGAATATTTTAAAATTATGAGGAGACACATTCTTATTTTATTTAATTCTGTCAGATATTTATTAAGTGCCACTTTCCAATAACTACTTTAAACACAAACTGAACAGTTTTTTTTTTTTTTTTACTTTACTGTAAGCATATATATCAGTGCAAATGTATTATATCAATTATATAATTGATAATGATAATACTACTGTATTCCTGCTAACAAGATATAAAATATATATTTATTGAATAAGAGGCATTAAAGTCATTATTATGATGTAGATCATTATTCATGGATGTGATACATGACTATATGTCTTTAAGTGGTGATACCGGAGATGTACTTTATTTAACCAGATAAAGCATTAATTTTATATTAACTTGTCAACAGTTATGATAAATATACCTTATTTGTTTGTTTCTAAATAGCCAATTCTTTACAAAGACAATAAAACCACATTTTACCGATTATTTTAAAGAAATTCACAGCCACCAGATTCATATACATGAAATAATAAATGAAAGACAATTTAGCACTTTTTAAATGTGGGCCATTTGCCTTGTCAGTCATTCACTACTTTAGTCCATTAACCCACAACAGTGCATTAAATAGTCATATTCAAACAAAATTAAAAACTAGTAGTAAATTTAAAAAAAAATAAATGTATACTGCAGCTTTACTGCATAATTCATAATTTTATATTCATTTACAGGCTGAAAGATTTATCCATACAGAACTCTTGGATTTTTAAAGTTTTTATGCACCACACGAGGTCAGTCGGGTCAGTAAAATGTGTTGCATCATTTATATTGCATTATGAGTGACTTGCTCTAATGCATTGTAGATGTATAGAGCATCGGCTGATGGCAGAAGTATAGCTCTGCAATGATGACTTAGGAAATCAAAGAATTTATATATTCTTTTAACTTCTTTGTTAAGGAAAATATTAAACAAGACTCCGTTTTTGCTGTCTGATTAATTATATAGTTTTCTGTTGTGTTTTGATTTGTTTTAATACTATCATAATCAATAACCCACCAGATAACTGGATGTGGTTGTCACATGACTTCTCACCATGAGGCTTTTTTCACACACACTCTGCAGCAGATGATGTCATATGAGGTCATCACTGCATATACATGGCTAACACAGACTGCATTTTCTCTTATAAGGAGCTTTAAGGATGAATCCTACATGATGTAACTACATTGCACACAATTTTTAAGTACATACAGTATATGTCTAAGCATTTCTCGGTGAAGGCCACTAGTCACTAACCTTTCAGGAAATGTAATCAGACTCACAAAAAAAGACGCAAACAAACAACAAGGGGTGAAAAGAGACCGTGATCGGGACAAAAGACCCAGACCCGCAGACAGCCTGGGCAAAGAGGGAAACATTATCCATGATCCATAGCAGATATTGATTTGGGCCTTGAGTTCCCAGTGGACGCCATTAGTGAAGGCAGATGACCTTTTGGACACGCTGTCACTTAGACAGTGCACCTGATCCTGCATGTGTTAAACAAGTTCAGCTTTTTTTTACCTAATATTCCTTTTTAATTTTTTTTAACAATCACCTGTCAAAATAGTTATCAACATACACAAAGTAATTCAGAGCACCATCATGACAAAGAGCAGAGTATTTTTTTTAATTATTGCATATATGCATTCAACATTGTAAAGCCTTGTTAAAAGTAAGTTTATTGGTTTAAAATCACAAATTATTAAACACCAATAAACCTACTAGTCATTGAAAATCTAAGGTTAGGATAATTTTCTGGGCTAAAAATTTACCAAATGATTAATAAAACATTTAAAATGCTAATAAATACGCTCAGGGATTATTGTATTTTATTATGTTGACCACAGTGCATGGGTAAAAATATTATTTGTAATTACAAACTGCTCAATTCTAAAATGTTTATAATTTACAAATGGTCTCTGTTATAGAATTTAAAGTTTAATACAGCCATAATACATTTTGGAAAATGTATGCCGCTTCACACTTCTTTAAATTAAAGGTTTAGCAATTTTTTTGTATCTGAGGAATGTGCTAATGCATGATCAATTACTGTGATTTTTTTCACTGACCCAAAACTGACTATCAAAATTAAAGGAAATAAAAAAACATTCTTATATGTTCAGTTTCGCTTTACACACTACATGAATTTTAGCAGAGATTTTCAGTTGCCCACAAATTTTGTAAGAGTGCCAAAACCGTCAAAAGATCATTGAGAAGATTCCGTATGTGTTCCTCACTTGGGCAGCATGAGAAGTTCGGCAAGCAGATTTTCCTGGCTTAGCTTCTGATAATTTTCAGCATGTAGTGTAAGCTTCAAATTGACTACTGTAAGCCCACAGAGAATCAGAACGATCAGAAAGGGCATGAAAGAAAACTTTGCAACAGATAAGTAACAGCTGTTGCAAACTGTATTCTACCATATAATTTTAATGCATTAATTTGAGTACATATCACATACTATACTGTAATATTTAGGATATGGTTCTTAATAAATACATACAATTTATTTCTGTCTTTTACCGAATGTGCTGTATGTTTTGTCCAATATCATTAAAGGATAACAAATCTTTTGGCAAACCTTACTATTTATGAACACTTTTGATAAGTTCAAACTGTCTGGTTTTTAGACTTTGGACAAGGTTCTAGTGATGGTGAATTTAGTTGTAAATAAAATATAAACTGAAGTTAAAAATTAAATAATTTGTACAATTAGGATAAATAAAAAAAAAAGACCTGATCAAATCTTTTCAACTTTTTATAAATAACAATAGACTTCTCAGTTACCTAGCATTCTAAAAATTCAAATGACTGATGCACACACACACACACACACACACACACACACACACACACACACACACACACCACTTAAACACCTTTAATAAGTTCAAACTCTGTCTTTTTTAAAGTTCAGACAAGGTTCTAGTGAATAAGTTCTGTTGTTGTAAATAGTAAATAAAAGATAATAAGGGTTTGAAAAAGAAAATAATTCATACAATTTACAGTAATAATTAGAAAAGACCTGATCAAGTCTTTTAAACAATAGACTTCATCTTACAAAGCCGACAAAACACACAAATGCACAAGATGACAAAACATTTCCTCAGTTCGTAATGTAATTAACAACTGACAAACAACACAAAAAGTTGAAGTCATTTGAGAAATGGACTAAAAAAGCTTTACATGTCTGCTTATAGGTTTGAAATCCAATAGAAAGATGCTCTATTTTAATGCACAACAACACCTGCACAAATATAGTTCTCAATGAAAGTCATCACAGAAATGATGTGGCTGTATAAAACAAAACATGTTTGGATGGAAAAAAAGATTTTCATGAAAACAATGCTCCAAATGTTAAGCATTGACTGTGGATTAGTTCTGCTTTGGACTTGTGCTGCCAGCCAGTGACACGTGGAACATTACACTAGTAGCGGAAAACAATTTATTAAATTTTAAAAAATATCTTAACCAGACATCACACTGCCTGTAAAAATGAAAAGAGCTTTTTTTTCTTTTAAAAAGGTTAAAAACACATTTAAATCCACAGCTGACAACTTTAAAAGACACCAGACAAATGACCCTCACAGCTTCAGTCCTAAAGGTGAACACAAATTTGTATGCAATGCATACAAGAAAGTCCAAAACTCTTCCAGAAATAATACGATTAAATAAAAAAACTCTTAGCTGACTGCAAAAAGCATTACAGGTTGCAAGTTGTATCTAAAGGAGCGTTATTACACTTTCCACAAAGGGTCCCCTTTTCCGGTTTCCTCCCAAACGCCAGAAACATGAATTCAAGATAAATCGAATGGTCTGATTTGCCCCATATAGTGTGTGACTGTGTGAGTGAGTGTGCACAGTGATGGATTGGCCCGATGTCCTGGGTGTATATGCCCAATGCACGAAATGTTCTCCTCTAGGTTTCATTGTCCATAAGAGTTGCTAACTTGTTTAGCATCCTCCTTCTCCAACCACCTGCACCGGGTCAAAGTGTTCCCCCTGAACAGAGCAGTCCTTCCTAATTAGTTTGTCCTAATTAGTTTGCTCCAGCACACCACTCCATAAACTATGGGTGATGCCACCAGTGTCAAAAAAGGTCCTATGGAATGGCCCCTGCACCCCAAATATCCTTAATCTTCTCAGCCGATACAGCCTGCTCTTAGTGGTTAGCATATTCACCTCTCAGCACTGGGAGTTCCTGGTTCGAATCCCGATCTGGGTGGAGTTTCCATGTCCTCCCCGTGTCTGGGTGGGTTTTCTCGGTGTTCTCCGGTTTCCTCCCACAGTCCAAAAACATGGATCCCAGGTAAATTGAATGCTCTAAATTGCCCCATATATTGTGTTTGTGAGTGGATGTGTGAGTGACCGTGCCCAGCGATAGATTGGCACCCTGTCCTGGGTGTATCTGCCCAGAGCCCAAGATTTTCTCCCCTGGATGGGCATGGGGAACCCCACCAAGAGCCTTGTAGAGGAATTTTTATATGTGCAAATGAAACAGAATATCAAAGTTATTTCATAATAATCCCACTTTTTCTTCCCTTTTCATGTTTTTTTTCTGCACATTACACAAGTTGAGCAACTATAACATCTGCAATTTCACCACAGGGATTAATCAAGTATTCTGATTCGGAGGATTCTGCTTTGCAGGTGCCGCAACGTCTTTTCCGAGCCCCCCCCACCCCTTTCTCTCTCAGTCTCCCGCCCTTTCATTCTTCACTGTAGACCACTTCCCTAACGTTGAGCGCCAGAGAGTCGCGCTAAAATCAAATGCGCCATGCGCCCGCGTGCCTGCGTCCCCGAGCGCGCACAACTGCGCTAAATAACAGCGACAGTCGCCGCACGGCGTTTTTACAGGTATTATGCTGCTTTAGTAGACCGTGTTCTCTGTAACCATGGAAACCGTTGGCGGCATGCTATTTTGATGTATTTTCATTTTCAACGGTAGTATGTGGTTTGGGAGTGTAGCCATGGTGACCCTCAGCAAAGCCGACAGCCCGTTAAAGGTGGGCGGAGCCCCCCGAAATCCTACCAGCGTCTTTATTTGTGTCAGTGTGAGGACTGGTGAGGCGTGGTCGCGCCAGATCAAATCCTGCAGACAGATTCGGATAAAAATGGCTGTGAGAGAAGTTGCATGTCTCCATCTGTATCTGTATTAAAGCCTGGATGACGTCACCATATACATGACAACAACAAAAATAAATTATTGGTTATGGTTAATAATTGGTTTAATAAATGATCATTCCTGTACTCAGTACCAGTGTGCAATACCATGTTGCACATGCGGTATGAAATCCTGGTTGGTGCATTGAGCTATTTCTAAAGCATGTGTTGAATAGTGCGCTCTCTCTCTCCCTTTCTCTCTCTCTCGTCAGTATGTCGGTGTCTCTTGCCCCGGTTGGATACGTGTTGTGTTGGGTACCGGAATGCCGTTGGAAAGAGAAGCAGACGCAAAAGGCGGCTCGCTCAGTCTCCGCAGGGAGCGGACGCTGTGAACCAGACGGGGCGGGGCCAAAAGCGTAGCCACGCCCAGTCAGGCGCAGACAGGCTTGTCTTCGCTGTTGCCAGATTTGTATAAAACTGTTTCCGCAAAAACAATCTGTAGGTCATAGAGTGCAACTTCTACTATGCGCATTTTATTATTTAGAAATAAAAGTGTTCTTTAAATTTTGTTCTATAACAGAATCACAAATTAAAGTTATATCATCCCCAATGAAATACAATGCTTATTAGTTTACATATAATGTGTACAGTCTATACATTTGTTGTTGTTTTTTTATTCATTCATTCATTATCTTTATACACACACACTATACAGGGCAATTTAGAGCATTCAATTTACATTGAATCCATTTTTTGGGATGTGGGTGGAAACTGGAGAACCCGGTGCTGAGAGGCGAACGTGCTTACCACTACGATACCATGCTGCCATTGTTTTTTTATTTGGGCTATTTAGCACACGCTTTAATCCGACTTACAAATATCCCAACTTTGCTGGGGTCAGAACACCGGTTGGAGCAATGAGGGTTAAAGGTCTGGCTCAAGGACCAACACTGGTGATGTCAGTAAATCTGGGATTTGAACCCACAACTATCTGATTGCTAGACCAACACCCTTACGACAAAGCAACCACTCCCATGTCTATACATGTATATAGTACGTTTTTTTTTTAATCACAATTTGGATTTGCTGACCAAACTTGATAGAGCTTTTTTTTGCATGACTGGACAAACTGTTTACACTGTTCACACTAGCTGTCAGTTTAATCTTTAGATATTTTGATTTCTAGTACCCTATATTTTTTATCTTGTTTTCTAACATTGATATTTAATTACATACTCTGATCTTATAGTCCATTGTAGTTGTTTTAGATTTTTTATTTTTAAGATTGTTGTTTAATTTTGTGTAATAAGGAACAGCTGCTGGATGCTGGATTTCCTTTTGAGATCAATAAAGTATCTGTCTCTCTATCGATCTATCTAAAATCTAAAACAAAACTACATCACTTAATGTCAAAGTGAAAAAGCCAACTGAATTTTTAAAATGATGTTTAACATTATATATAATAAAGCAATAAGGTACGAGAGGGAAGCATTATTGTGAATAAATCATGGGAAAGAGGTGTTTGGTAGGCACAATGGGAGGTGGAGTACAGTAACACATCTTTCTGGTGACTTATTTACAATAATGCACAACCTTGAGTGTCTTATTAAACGGTTACAAACCTACCATAATAAATGCATTTACTGAAAGCAAAATCGCTAATAATCTGGCACCTAATGTTGTCAGTTTTTTTAAATAAATGCTGATCACTGAGTAACAGGTTTCCGGTTTCTCTCACAATCAAATACTGCCATCTGGTGACCAAATTATTGAATGAAGGTTGAAAAATTATTAGTAAAAAAGATTATTTTTTATAAAACGGGAAGTTATGGGTCCTTAAATCTGATTGGCTAAGCCATTGGTCCAGCTATTGGCAATAATACACACTGCTGAAAGCTTCACATTATTTTCCCAATGTTTTTATAAACTGCATTCTGTGATTTGGCCACTATATGGCAGTATTTGATCCCCGAGTAACAGGCTTCTAGTTCCTCTAAAAATCAGTATTCATTTTAAAAAGTGGACTTGATTATATCACTGAAGACCAGTTATTTTAACAATTTTGTTTCAATAAACACATTTATAAATCATTTTTAAAATTTGACTGTGTAAGTAACCTTTTCATAAAAGCAATAAGGTGCTTAAGGTTGTGCAATACAGGTGTAATTGTACTTCACTTTGCATCGTCTTTAACAACACCCCTTTCCTGAGAGAGAGCGTGCAAGCAGAATACAGCTAAACCCCTTTCTGTGATTTATTTACAATAATGCACAACCTTGAGTGCCTTATTGCTTTTATAAAACGTTAACAAACCCACTATAATAAAAAAACTAAAATTTGATTCATAAATGCATTGACTGAAAGCAGAATCGCTAATAAACTCGCTCTCCGCGACATAATCCATCCTTCTCTGTTTTTATAAATGAACCTTTACGCAAGTAAAAGGTTTCCAGTTTCTTTAACAATTAAAGACTGCCATCCAGTGGCCAAATTACAGAATGCAGTTTATGAAAAAGTTCGGGAAAACAATATCCATATTTTATATCGTGCATTTATACGAATGTGAGGTGGTCGGAGATGTTAAGGATCGGAACTGCTTGTTTCATAATAGTAAATAAATACTGTAATAGTAAGTAAATACTATAGTAAGTAATAGTAAATAAATACTTAAGTGAGTAATTAGTGTAATGGTAAATAAATACTGTAGTAGTAACATTTATAAATACTGTAGTAAGTAAATAATAGTAAATAAATACTGTAGTGAGTAAATAGTGTAGTGAGTAAATAAATACTGTAGTGAGTAAATACTCTAGTGAGTAAATAGTGTAATGGTAAATAAATACTGTAGTGAGTAAACAGTGTAATGTAAATAAATACTGTAGTGAGTAAATACTGTAATGGTAAATACATACTGTAGTAGTAAGCGCAAATAAATAGTGTAGTGAGTAAATAGTGTAATGGTAACAATGTCTTACCGAAAACAATGCTGTGCTTCAGCTCGGATGTCCCCGCAGGTTGAGAGCGGATCTGGCAACCTCGTTGTTGTCCCGTTTGCTTTGTGCCCGGCGAGGCGGTTGAGCCCGGGAGATCTGTGAGGAGGATGAGGCGAGGGCGGGCTCTTTAGGAGGGGCTACGGAAAAAAGGAGGGCGCATTGAGGAGGAGGAGGGCGGCGGAGGAGCTGCTGCTTCAGTCCAGTCTCGCTTGTAGCGTCTTTGTCTCACACTCTTTGTTAGCCATGCCTAGCTTACTGGTGCTGTCAGGGATCATGGAGAAAAACGGGGGCTACGGAGAAGGCTTCGGTACCGAGAGCCTCCTGGCGCCCCCCGACGAGGAGGAAGAGGAGTCGCGGGCGCTGCGGGTGGCGCTTGGCCAGCTCTCGTTGCTCGGGCTCGGGGAAGGCGAGGAGGGCGCCGGAGTTCAGGAGAGGAGCAACAATAACAACCACCACGGCCACGCCAACAGCATCGGTGGAGGAGGAGGTGGCGGCGGTGGTGGTGCGGGAGAACCGGGGATCCTACAGGGCAAAAGCAAGTTATGCGCTCTGTACGACGGCGCCGACACCAAAACGCGCGGCTGCAACATCACCGAGTGCGTCCCCGTGCCCAGCTCGGAACATGTGGCGGAGATAGTGGGCAGACAAGGTAACGATCAAACATGTTCCAGCTGCTTTGCAACTTCAGGAGTTTAGAAACAGCGCGTGTCATTTTATGTAGGAAAACAGAAGGGAGTGGTGGTCCTGTTTTGTTATTCAGCCCACATGATGAAGCTGTGGCCATTTAGCGGACAAACTAACTGATAAAACTGGCTCCCGGTCCCGGTTCTGTGCGAGCTCGCCACTGCACGCTTGTTTTTGTCCGCGTGTTCAACCTCGTGTTGTGCGCCAGCTCCATCCACGCCATCAGTGGCGCTTCCTTTGTCGTCTGAGCGCCAGGGAGCGTTGTTTGAAGGAAAAAAACAACACGCAGCCGCACACGGCGGGCAACTTACTTCTGAATGTTTACTACTGTCCAGCGTGTCAGACACATCCCATTTTCCTTCGGCACTTCCCTCAATAGACTTGATCTCCAAAGCTTTGTGATTTCAAAAAGAGAACTTCACTGTTTCTTTAAAGTGTGAGCTTGAGTTCAGAAGAGGCGCGTCTGACAAACAAAAGGCGCCAAAGTGTTACAGCTATATCATACAGTTCAACAACAACAAACGCGTTTTTTATAGCAAAGAATGACAATATGGGCTCCTTTGACAGGGTGCTTGTCATTTTAGGTGGGGTTACCCAGCACACCCCCTTGTTTTTTTGTTTTTTTTTTTTTGGGGGGGGGGGGATGAATGGGGTTATACTCACACCTAAACCTACTCACACACACACCTTTGATGTACCTGGTTGATCATTTTGGAGCAGATGACTCAACATCGTGAGAGGATTGAAAATCCGGATGACGTGATGGTCTATTGTTGGCCAACACGTGCAAGTTCAGGGTAAAGGCATTACTACAGGACTAGAAATGCTTCATTGTTTCCCGTGTTATCATCCACTCGTGCGGTTCTTGAAATGCAAGCTAGTCTCCATAGCAAAATACATTTCTTCAGTTGACTCGCTAGATCAATTTACTGGTCAATTTCCGTGTCAAATAGCATTTCCCAAAGCCTTTGTTCAAGATAAGACAAGCAGTGTGAGCTGAGAATCATCGCTCGCTCCTGGAGAGTCACGCCCAGGCAACCCATACAACATCCTCTCCATCCACATGTGCTCAGGGGTCATGGCAGGAAACAAGGCTCAGACCCACGCTTTCATACAGAACAGCATGGAAAACAAAGATCGCCTCCCTCCAAGCGGGTTTTTTTTTTTGTTATTGTGCATATGGCTGGGGTTAATTTAGCTTTGCTGATTTTTTTCATGCTGGTTTTGATGGTTGCTAAGAAGTGTGCCCTTGAATTTGAATGGGGGAAAGGAGGAGTGGCATGGGGCAGGTCCTGGCAGCCCAAATGCAGCAGAGGGCTTTGCCTGGACTGCAAAGTGCTGATTAGAAGGATTTGGGGAAGAGCTGTATTTTTTGGTGCTTTCTCATTGGCTGATTCATGTTTTTTTTTGCCGTTTTCTGCCATTGCACAAAGTGCGAAATGATGACCCTTGTTGGATTTTGCAACTTGCAGGCATCAGTCAGGAAAGTGTGGTTGTGATATGTTGAGAACGCAAGCTGTGCTGGGCTGGATTGTGATCGCTGTGCTTTTTGTATGCGGTTTTATCGTCCCCGCAAATAAGCCGAGCGTTTTTGTGGGTATTTTTGTATTAATAACGTTACGTGTCCACAGCAACACTTGGCATTTGTGTTGCACCTGTAATTTGGAGCAGACACGCCTTCTCAAAAATATACCCCAGGATGAAAGGAGCATCACTCAGGCTCGTGCTGGCATTCATTCCTCAGGCTTAGCCCTGTGTGTCTGCACATGAGAACCGAGACTGAATGGTTGTAGTAAGCATGCTCCATTCACCTGCGGCAGCTGCCAAGTCTGCTTAGGGGGGCTGTAGTTGCGCACCATGCTGTCACTGCTACACACTCCATCCAGGTTGTTTTTTTTAAAGCTGCTGAGCCACAGTCTACATACAGCGCAGGGCTGTTGTCTAGCAAAACAGTGATGCAAAGAGGTACACAATAGCCATCACCTATATATTGCCTATAGCATATTTTACACTAATAAAGTCAAAGTGAAAAAGAAGTGAAAGATATTTTTACCTTTGAAATGGCACGTTTGAAAGAGAGAAAGAAAATCTGTGGTCAAACAAGCATGTTGCAGCTTCCGCTGTCCTCACATGACCTCCCTACTGGCTTAATCACTGGCAAGTCATATAGAGATGAAGTACAAGTCATTATGCATACACGTCTTATATTTCTATCTGAGAAGCCCGGGGAATATTACTGTAAAAATATGGAATGTTTATTTAACTGGTTACTGCAGTAGAGTGCTCACAGGGTTGTTTACTCATACTGAATTAATTAAGAAAAATCTTTATGCTAATTATTATGATTTTTTTAACTTTACAATAAGTGTTGATCAGATCTGTTTCGTTTTGACACAAACTGTTGATTTAGTCATTTCAATTTTACTAAAAATGAATAAGCATTTTGCCAAACACTAAATTAAAAAAGTTGAATTTACAGAATTAATTCAGATAAGAAAACGTTGAAGCTTAAACAACACTGACCATGGTCTTTTTTAGAAGAGTCCGTCTCAAGGTGACCTTTAAGGCATAAACAGAAACTTGATGTTTAGAGGACGGGTGTATTTTTAGGTGTATTAATGTAGCATCATATTAGAATAATGTGGTGTAGGACTTCCAAAGAACAATTATGGCTTTTGTATAATATCATAACAGGTTTTTTTCTTGCCACTGTTGCTTCAGTTTGGTCTTTGGGGGTTCAGGCTTGAACTCTGTAAAGCTGCTTTGTGACAACACACATGCTATATAAATAAATTACTTAATAACGGTTATTTATAACTCAACCTATATAAAATTATTTTGTATATACATTGCAATTATTTCATTGATACAGACCCACTAAATAGAACACCACATTTTTTAATTAAGGCTAACCAATAAATGTGCTTGACCAAACATGAACCAATGTTTTGGAAAATTAGGTCCAGTTTAAAGTGTTATAAGGTCCAGTTTACAGTGTTATAGCCCTAACTGTAAAATGTAAAAATATGCTGTGAAATATTACCACTTTTCAAGCCACCTTCCAAAAGAAAGTGAAATTATTGCCATTCTGGCATTACAGCATTAATTGTGTGATTACTTCTTGTCTGACAAATTACTGCAAACACAGCATTACAGCTTATTGTAAACGCTGATGGCATCTCTTTTTATCCGTACAGGTTGTAAAATCAAAGCCTTGAGAGCAAAGACTAACACTTACATCAAGACCCCAGTTCGGGGCGAAGAACCTGTCTTTCTCATTACTGGCCGTAAGGAAGACGTGGCGTTAGCCAGACGTGAGATCATCTCAGCAGCTGAGCACTTCTCCATGCTGAGGGCATCTCGAAACAAGCTGGGAGTCTCATTCAACGGCTCTCCACCCGCCCTGTTACCAGGCCAGACCACCATTCAGGTACGTGTACCCTACCGTGTGGTAGGCCTGGTGGTGGGTCCCAAGGGCTCCACGATCAAGCGCATACAGCAGCAAACGTGCACTTACATTGTGACGCCGAGCCGCGACCGTGACCCTGTCTTTGAGATCACTGGGTCACCGGGCAACGCTGAGAGAGCGCGCGAGGAGATCGAGGCACACATCGCCTCACGCACTGGCAACTTGCATGACCACAACAACGAAAATGACTGTCTCGGTGCTGAGAGTGCCATTAATGGGGGGCCGGAGAGTCGACTGCAGCACGCCTGGGGCCTCCAGGGGGGTCAGCGCAAGCCACTTGCTAGCAGTTACCGTCAGAATTTCTCAGACGCTTTGCTTGGAGGTAGTGGAAGTGGCAGCGTTGGAATGGGAATTTACAGCAAATCTGACCTGTCCAGTTCCAACAATGGAGACAAACCGTGCTCCTATTTCGGTTCTGAAGGTTCCCAGAGCTGGGGCGACCCAGATTTTCCCAAACAGGTGGCCTATTATGTTCAGCAGCGCTCGAAGAGTTTCGGCGGTCTACCTCTGCCCATGACCAGACTGTCCCCGGGCCTTCCGGAGCCTTCTGGAACCAGCGGAGGAGGATCCACAAGCATCGGTTCAGCCCACGCGCAAGCACGTCGTGCCCACAGCGAGCCTACGGCTGTCCGGGAATGCATGACTTGCTTTGAGAGCAAAGTGACGGCTGCATTGGTGCCCTGTGGCCACAACCTCTTCTGCATGGAGTGTGCCATCCGCATCTGTGAGCTGAACCATCCTGAGTGCCCTGTCTGCCACACACTTGTCACCCAAGCCATCCGAATCTTCTCATAAAAGGTTTTTTGGTGCTTTGATTCTGACTAGTTCATTTTGTCTACTTTTTAATTGTTTCAGCATTCGTTTGGTCAGTATTGGTCCGTATGCCCCATGTACATCTTGCTTTTTTTTTTTTCTTTTCTCAAGAAAAAGAAAAATCTCAAAACAAGCAGATATTTTAGAAGACACTGCTTGCTTTACTAAAAGAGTAAGAAGTATTTTCAGATTTTTCTTTTATATATACACATATATACATATATATTTTATAAAGGTTTTGTTAAATGGGGAAATTTTAACTCTTAGCTGTTTTTGGGTTAATTTATTTTTCTTTTTTTACTGCTGCTGTTTTTTCACACGTATTGCCATGTGAGTAGAAACAGAAGAAATGTGAATGTTTTACACTTTTTTTTACTTTGGACATTATTGCCATTATTCTAAATATTTTGTTATTAATCATTTGTAAGAGTTTGAAGAAAAAATGATTTTATCATCCCAGCATTTTTCTGCAAAATGGGCAACTATGCTTTTTTTTAAAAGGCAAAGTACATGTTGACTGAATCTAAAATCTATCATTGCACCTTAAAACTGAAGCTTGATTGTCAATGAAAAAGCCAATGTCGATGTATTTAATTAATCTGAGCTCTGTGAACATGTGGATTCAGATACTGAACAAAAACACAGGACATTGTTAATTCAAACACTTACTTAAGTAGTCTATTCATATGGTAAACGGCTGACCATAACCAAGTTATGAGTTGTTGCAAAATAGGTTTTATATAAACAATCACCCTCTTTTTCTTTCTTTTTTTTTTAAAAGGACTTATTTCCGGTATCTGTGATGGAGTAAATACTTATTGCATAATTCACCTGTTTTAAAGATAACTGTTACAGTTATGAGTGTTAAGCCACAAACCGATTAGTCATCCCAAACATTCTGGAACTTATCCAGCAGAATACAAAAGAGGGATTTTCCTGTTACTTTTTTTTCCTGCACACTCAGTCTTTATGTTTAACTTCACAGCATACAATTAAGGAATTACAACAAAGGACTCGGAAAATTCAGATTTCAAATGGCACAAACAGTTTTGAAAGGGACGGTGGTCAGTTATCGGAGCCTGAATGGCTCATGCATAGTAAGAGGGAGGCAGTGTATCTGATCTATAGTACAGAAATTATACAGCTACCCCAACCCAGTCCCCGCTGCTCTGCATTTCAGTTGTAAAATGCCTGCTGCCCTTCTGTCTTTATTGAAGCTGTTCAGGAGCAGGTGTTTCATATTGTTGTTTCTGCTTCAAATCAGACCCAAGTTCTTTTTTTGGTAATGTCCTTATCCCCCCCTTACTGCTTTAACTGTACCCTTCATAGGCTATAATGACCACAACTGTTCGTCTACACTGGCCCTGCCCACATTGTATTGTTTTATCACAGCAGTGGGGTGTTCCCTGGAGTGCAGTCTTTCCCAATGAGGAGCTAAAGATTAGTCACATGACACAGACCAGGTGCAAGCAACTGTGGGCCAAGGGGAATAATTTGGGAAAGTCCAGTCTGCTATGGGTGCTTCAAGTTCCCTTCACCCTCCTTACCAGTTTTGTAACAAAAAAAAGAAAAAAAATGAGTAGGTACAGCTGGGGGGCCCCTCCCTTCACCCCTCCAAGTCTATATATCCCTCCCACCTCCCTCTGCTCTCTTGCACCTCTGAGCCTTAGTATTCCCAGGGAGGAAAGGGGCCTCCTTTGTCCTGACAAGCAGAAAAAAAACAGGTTCAGACTGCATTTTAAACAGAAGCACAAGATAGCAGGAATTCTAGTAAAATATTTATTGTTCATTTAATGTAAGCCATCCACAATAAAACTTGGAAAACCGTGGTCTCTCTCCAAAAGAGATTGGCAGATTAGACTTGTGGGGAAAGGAGTGCAAGTTCATTGAAGTTGCCATGGAGTTTTTCGATATTTGCAGGACGTCCTGGCACTACCCCCTCGTACCATCAGCTGTGGGCAGCCAATGAGAGCAAGAGCCCCAACTCCAAAATGTAATCACACAATTGATAGAAGGACTGTTGGAAACTCCCCATTTATTCACCACTCGAGCAGAATCGAATTACACACGTACAGCATATCCAGCCTTGGGATTTAAGAATTTTTAAATTGGAAAATTTGAAGGATAAGAGAAAAGTCTCAACATTTTGAGTTTTTTTTCTGCCTTCTAAGAAGGCCTGCTGCAAAAGAAAAGAGACACTGAAAAAAAAGTAGTCCATCTGAAATGGGTCAGTTTTGTCCCTTTGGAGAATCCGCATGCCACTGCCACATGTATGGGACTGGACGGGTGTTAGGGTAAGCTCATGACAACCTTTAGACTGGAATACTGGATGTTAGACATCCCATTTATGTTGTGAATTGAATCAATAATTCAAAGGGAAAATGTATTTAATGACTTTTCACAGATGGGATCACGGCGTAAGGCTGTACATAGTTTTAAATCCATACTTCAGCATTAAAAGCATTTACCTTTTCTGCTGAACTTCTCATAAAAAGTTTGCAGAGTCACATGGGCTTCTAATTATGAAGTATTTGACTAAAGAATTTAAACTTTATAAAGCACTTACACTCCAACTAACCATGTCAGGACATGAAAGAAGCACCTTACTTTGAGACAAACGGCGCATGTCTGAAACCAAACATTGCTAAAAAGCATGTAAAACAGCTTACTTTATATTAATTTATTTCTTAAATAGGTTCTTTGTATCGTTTTAGTTTTATTTTGACATTTTTCGGCATTGGATAATAAAAAAAAAAATACGCGATCAAACAAATCTCTCTTTGCTGAAAAAGTGGGTGTAACCCAGACTCATTTTTTCTGAAAAGTAGTTATGCCTGTCCTGAAACAAAGAGCAAAGGACTCTCTTTGTTAACTCTTTTAACTGCATCAAGAGCCTTGACTGATCAAGACCAGTGGTATATTTGGAGGAATGTATGCATGCATATGTGCATTTTTTTACAAAGCCAAATCTTCTAGAACAATTATGCAAATCACAATCAGTGGACTTTTTTGTAATAAAACCGCCCATGTGGTCTAAAAAAAAGAATTTGCAGGTGTATTCCTGGTTCCACTAGGTTCATTTCAGGGAATACATACTAGCATCAAGCAATAATAAAAAAAACAATATTTTAAAAAAGTACAACCATTTTTTTCCTTTAAAATAAAAATCAGGTTCAAATTTAATGTAGAAAGCATTTCATCTAGACAACTTTAGCTCGAAATCTAACAATATGCATTCATGTTCGATCCTGTAGTTTTCGCTTCAAATTAAGTGTAGTGACATTTCCTGTGTGACGGATTAGAAATGCATACGTTCAGTCATTTCTGAAAGCAACAATGGAATTACGAACAGTCGAGAATGTGTTGAAGGTCTATCCTAGTAAAAATGTCACTGAATTGTTGTCAAATGTTTTCCCAGTAAATCACAGCAAAGCGCCGGAAAAGGCTTTCTTTTTATAAAGTAGCATTTATTTGCAATTAAAAATCCTATTTACTCAAATATATTTAGAGATAGCTATATTATTAAATGTGACTACCATAGGCATATCGTAAGAATATATTTCAGTATTTAAGCCAATAATTAAACTACTTTAAAAGTTAACAACACTTCTGTTGGATAGTTTATTTATATCATAGTTATTATCCCAATAGAAAGTTTTAAGTGTTATGGTAGCCAAAGAATTCAAATGAGATTCACCTTTTTAATGTTAATACAGCACTAAATGGGCAGATTTGGTCCCTGAATCATTGAAAAATGACTGGATATGGTGCAAAACGATGAAAACACAAGAACAAATTCAACATGCGTATTAAATGTCGGACCTAATTTTTTTTTTTTAAACACTACACGATTCGTTTACTGATTCAGCTGCGGAAAATTCAAAATGAAACATTTCTTACTTTGGCGAAACAATTCCACGTGACGTATTAAGAAGGCTATATCTAGTTTGACAGTGTTGTAAATGAAATGACATGACAACAGGGCTGCAGTTTAACTCAACGCAGTGGCCGAACAGCAACCTAAAGGAATTTCATTGTAAGGACAGCAGCATGTTGTATTCGTGAAGGTAACTATTGAATCACTTTAGGTTAAAATAAGTGCATTGTGATAACGTGGTTGAATAATTCTTTAGATACATATTGGTTCTGCATGCTAATTATTTACAGAGCTTTTTTACATTTATTAGTTTATCAGATCTGTGAATATAACAAAGCTGCACATAATACAGAGTGCTTTAGTAACTGCTTTGAGTGTTTAATTAAATAACATAATAAGATTTTTTTCCCCCTGAACATTTATCCTTCATAGTATTTAATGCACAAATAGTTTATAGCTCATTAATGACTGACAATATTTCCACAAAGGTTAAAAACCTTAAATTTGTATACACAAAAATGTAATAGCTAAAGAAAGCCCTTTAATCCAGTTAGTACAGGTGCAGATGTTTTATACAACAGCAGCAACTGTATGGAAATAAACGCAAAATGTACATATCGCACTAAAGCAATTCTAATGCCTTTCAATATGGGCATTGCAATTGAATGTAAAAACAACAGATAATGCCCCATAAATGTATCATTTTGCCTTTGACTCTCCGTTAAAGACAAATGCTTTATGTTTTTGATGCCATGTTTGCAGAGACTAGTAGTTCCACCTTACCTATTTAGCGTCTCCCGATACAGAGAATGTATGGGGGGGTGGAACAAAAGTGGTATAACATTTTCGTAAGATTCTATTTTGCTAACATGGGTTATTATTTCATACAAAGAGGGAGAGGTCAGTATCTGGATGTTATTTATGAATATCGTAAATGAAGTGAACATATTTATAAGTAACCTCGAGACATTTTGTTTTTTAATTAAAATGTAAAAGTTAATATATTTCTAAAAACACATTAAGTTGATTTCTACTAAGATAATGATAGAATTTTTATTTATAAAATGTTAGAGAAATCCTTCATACCTCTGGCAGCAGAAAATGAGGTGGGTGGTACGGGCTTTCAAAGGCTTATATTTTAACTTAAGATTTTTCAAGAAGGATGTGCATTACCAATGGAAATAATTTCAGGAGAAAAAAAATATTTTTTAGGATTAGGAGTTTGTGCCTCAAAATCACGTTTTTAGCATTGCATCAACACTTGCAACATGTGTTGTTTGCCTGTTCTTCAGCTAATCCCATACTGAACCCTTTTCTCCCTTATTTCCAGTGTCAACAACTTTATTTCTTCCTTGCACTCGTAACGCTTTATCTGTTTTGATGACAGATAAGTAAATAGGCAACTGATAGGTCAATGGACAGGAGGAAGAGGAGAATTGTGCATACACATATTTCTGTTCAAGCATACATCTACTACATCATGATCGTATTAAGACGTTTTCGACTTTACAATGACTTTTCAGCTCTCCCTTTATTTATGATGCTTTACGATGCTTTAATGCAGTGTAGTAGGTATATGCTAATATATAAGTAAACACACATTCTACAGTACAATAGTTTTGCATGTATCTTGTATCAATGGCAGGCCTTAAAAAGGAACAGAAAATGCTATGTTGCATTAATTGAAGGCTTTTGTGCACACTACACTTAAGGGCTGATGATTACCTGTTTATTTGCTTGTAGATTTACACCATTTGAAAGTCCACATAACATTTGTTCATTATTTTCAAGCTTTCATTGGAAAGGACGGCCTCAGCTCTTACTTCATGGTGAAAGTGTATCTCGACTGTTTTGACTTTGTAATGGCAAAGGTAACTGTGTAGCGTGATTTGTTCTTTATTTTTTTTTTCCTTCAGTACAACGATAGGAACACAAAAGGGGCCACGGGGTGACAGTGTTCTTGGGTTTGCTTTGAACGGATAACCACTCCAACGGTCTGTCTTTGGTAGCTTTCCGAATCTTCCAACTCAGTAGAAAGTGTTTCATATAAATCATGTAGTAGTCTTAGTGCATTAGTTTGGACCCAAGTCTCCTGCTCTAAGTGTTTAGGTTCTTGTTGGTGAGAGAGAAGGGTTCGCCATAACATAGTCTTGGCTAGCCAATATTTCAGAACCTTCTTTTGAATTTTCTCATTCAGTGTCGTGACCACACAAGGCATACAAATTGCAGATTTATTTCTTGGCACATGTTCTGTGTGAGGTTTTTTTCTTATTTTTTTTTTATATATAAATATTTGACTAATGTACGTATGCCATACTAGTTTCAAATTTGGTTATTTTCCAAACATGTATTGTAAATGTTTCTAATAAAACAAACTTAATCACACCTTGTGTTGAAATTTTGTGATCTACAACCAACTAAGGAGTCATTTTGCAAAAAGCAGGAAAATTTTATTCATATTAAATCTAATTATAGAGATATGGGCACTATCATGATACCAATCAAGCATCTCATCACTGTATACATGAATGCCGTGGGTAAAGCTATGAGATTTGTTTATAGTGCTTGTGTAAAACATCTTAAAAGGATGATTTATCACATCATCAATTATGAGACTTTTACTAGGTGTGCATTCAGCTCAGTAGCATTTCTCTCAGGTCTGTTATTGTGGATCTGAATTCACACTGCACTGCAATATTTAATTTCCATTCATTAATGATTTTTTTTATTTTCGTTTCTGTTTATGAAAGATATTAACTTGCTGCCCTTTGTAACTGTAACTATAATTAGGTAAAAGGTCTAGGTAATTTAATTAATTCATGTGTTTTGTCAAGGGGCCTAAAACTCCAGATTGTCATGCGTGCTGTGATTTCAGTTTAGCAGTGGCTTAATCTAAAAATGTATATAAAAACTAGTGATAGTAGACTCCAAGCCTTTTAAATGATTTTTTTACAGTAGACATCATACGGGGCTTACCCAAGAACGGCAAGTACTAAAAATGGGTTTTACAGATATCGCAGTTACACATTAAAAGTGGCAAAATATTTTTTTATCCATTTTCCATAGTACACAATTGAAGAAATACAGCAAGAACCAAAATAAACACATGAATTAGTACAATTATAGTAATGTATAGTAACAATGGTCTGTGTTGTTTCATATTTGCACCCTTTCGTTAAAGTGCATTGTATAATTTGGAACAGTTTTGCAATCACATCGTCCAGCCATAGTGGTAAATGTAACAGCAGGAACCTGGTTAAATATCTTTCCCCACAACTTTTTTTTGAGCAAACTAACATACTACTTCCAATAAACCACACCACTTATTTATGAGGATGACAACTACAATAAAACAATGGAGAAAAAAAAGGTGTATGAACAAGAGAAACTGAGAGAGATGGGATACAAGAGTGCTCTCAAAAGGTATTGCACTCTTCAGGTTACATATGATAGATAAGGCGGATGGGCAACTTCACTTACAGTAAGACAAGCCCCTTCCAGTACATATAAAACTCCTCAGCAAGCAGATTAAAGCGCCTTTGTTGATCAACCCTGCAATACAATCCATGTATCTACAGCATGATCCTGTCTTTCCTTTTCTCAAAATCATGTTCTACTCCCTGCCTGTTGAGTTTTCCAGCCACAGAAATGGGTTAATTTTTTTCTGAGGGCGGTAACATTTAAATGAGGCTTAGACCCTGTATAAAACTACTTAACGCATTTGACTATACATTGCCACAATGTATATGTACATAGCAAAACAAATATATATATATATATAGTGGTGCATAAGGTGTAGATTTCTGCTTCGTGTGAGGCAATATTTGAACTTTTTAATGGTTGCAGTTGTGTGCAAGGTGAAGCCCTAAAGAAAGTTAATAAACTCATTTGGATTCTGCGTAAATACAAATAAGCCCTTTAATTATATTTCAGACGAATCACAAAACACCACCAAATAAAAACATTACTTAAAATCCACAGGCTATCTGGGTGTAATCTCAACAATGTAATCTCATATTTCAACATGTTTAATAAATAGACAGGTTGTTTCACTCCTTGAGTCATCCTACAAATCAGCAATACAGGCAGACACAGCAGCAGACAGATAAACTCAAAATCATTTTGTGTTTTTCATTTTTCAAAAATGAGTTAATGTTTCCTTCAGGAGACTGCTTTAAGAGTAACAATGCCCAAAGAGTAGTGGTTTATAAAAGCATAGAATTTCATTGTAGAACCGTCTTTCTTTTTCAGTGCATCAGCAGATAGAGCACTGTTGCAAATTCAAAGCACTAGTTGTTGATGCAAAGTAAGCGCCTCCAGCAGTTTGTTTGTAACTAGTCTGGGTTTTGACAGAAGTGCATAGAAACAAAACTGCCTCCTACTTCCATCCCTAATTAATCTACAATATGTAAAGACAGTACAAAAGTGTGGGGGGAGACATTTAGTAATTTTTTTCTTACATTAAAGCTTAACTTTTTGAATTTGGGTGTAATTGATAAAGCGTACTGCAGGTCTTCCTGAAAGACTGTATAAATGAGTTTGACATACATCCTATGCAACCTCCTGGCTGGCCTGGTGTAATTTTTTTTACCCACAATCCCTTGGTGTCGTAGTACTTGCTCAGTTGTTCTGGCAGCACATGTTTTGCTTGGCTGAGCTCTGTGTAGGCTGCACTGTAATCGGTACAACGTTAGAGTTGGGTGAAAAGTCAGAGTCACCCCGTCCAGAGATCTGTCTCTGAGAAACGATGCGATAGATTGCTAAAAAGGTAGAGAAAGAGAGATTTTGGTTTGCCCAGGTGGTTTGATACATTTATATTTGCAGTCTATAAAAAATAAATGCACTTCCAGAAACACACTTGGTTTATATTGAACCAAAATACCTTTAATCAGACTCTAGCACAAATATTCGCAATATCAGACATATAACTATATGGAGCCTTACAGGCCAGTATTATGGAATTTGCTGCCACCTAATGGCAAAAATGTAACTCCTCACCTATATTTAACAGAGGCACTAATAAATTCAAGTCGCTCAACATTTTTTTACTCTGACATATCAATCTGATAATAAATTGGTCCAGTTAGATTTCAATCAGCTATTTGAAGGAAATGACTAGGGTTAGGGTTATGCAATGACTTGGATAACTTCCCTGGATAAAAAGGAAGTTGTGTAGTACAGAACTCACCTGTAAGGATGGTCTGAAAAGCAAGCTCTACATTGGAGGAGTCTAAAGCAGACGTCTCAAGAAAGGAAAGCCCATGCTTTTCTAAAATATAATTAAGAATCACAGGTAAAGATGTGATGCTATATATTTCATTCATTCATTCATTCATCTTCTGCTAAATCCTCTACTAGGGTCACACAAATTGCCCTCTCATACGGGGCTATTTAGAGCAGTCAATGTACTGTGAATCAATGTTTTGGAACGTGGGAGGAAACCCTTGCAGACATGTTGTATATAGTATATAGTTGACTTGCTAGTTAATAAACATGATACAGAGTAAACAACCTGGAAATGAATAGGATTAATGTAAAGGCTTTAATTTGCAAGGTGCATTGTGAAACATTTAAATTAATCTAGTGGTGGGCTGCAGACTGAAACCACTTTTTTTAAACCTGACATCTGCACTGATGCACTGCACTCCTAAAAACAACAGATACCAGTACTACTACTTCACAAACGGACAGCATGATAGCCATTGAAAGGCTTTCCGCACATTTATACAGTATATGCTCATTCTAAAGTAATATAAACAATTGATACAGGTTAAAAACATGTTATGCCATGCACATAACTATAAATCCTTTTAATGTAATTAAAATAAGTTAAGCAAGTGGCAGCTTTACCTGCAAATGCTTTCGCTTCATCTGTAGGCACTGCCCGCAGGTGACGCAGGTCACTTTTGTTACCCACTAGCATGATGACAATGTTGCTGTCGGCATGATCCTGCAGCTCCTTCAGCCAGCGCTCAGCATTTTCATACGTCAGGTGCTTTGCAATGTCATAGACCAAGAGAGCACCAACAGCACCACGGTAATACCTGCAAACATCACCATCATCATCAAAACTGTACTAAAACACTTTAGAAATATCAAAATACAAAATATTAAGGTTTTTCATCTGCCAATATATAATAGACAGTAGTGATGTGAAGTTGTAAATAAAGCCATTTCAGTATTTGTCATAGATGGTGGGTTTTACACATTGGATGTAATTAAGTGTACAAATGTAAAACAAAAGATTTTACCCATTTTCTCCTTACTGTGGTTTAATCAAACAGGGCTCTTGGGGTTAGTAATTAAGCATTACAGCTCTGAGAACCTTTTAAACATTCTAATAACACCAGAAAAACATGACTAAAAATTCAGTACAAGTTGGGCTTTATATAATGTGATATTATAACTGAACTTAAGTTTGGATTAAATAATTTGTATTTCATAAATCAAATTCCAAATTATTATTATGTACAAGTTTCTTAGACTTACAAAAGCAAAACCCACTCAGGGGTTTAACCACATGACTACTACTTACGCTGAAGTGATGGCACGGTATCTTTCCTGACCAGCAGTGTCCCATATCTGGGCTTTGATCGTCTTCCCCTCCACATGAATGCTGCGAGTAGCAAACTCCACACCAATGGTGCTTTTACTCTCTAGGTTAAATTCGTTGCGTGTAAAGCGGGACAGCAAGTTGCTTTTCCCAACTCCAGAGTCACCAATCAGCACCACTAAAGGAATTAGAAGATGCAAACTAGTAAGTTTATTTCACTGCGCACATGATAGTATTTTGCCATATTCTTAAGTCTGACATAACTACACAAAATGTCTCATGGGGCAATTTTCAAAGAGAAAGACGGTATGTGACCTGTTTGGAATGTCCTGTCTTGCAATTTCCTCAGCCATTAACAAAATAGCATATTTTAAGTTTCTCCTATGTGTGCATGACTATTAAAATCACTCCAACAGATGGCAGAACTGTGTTGAACAGTCAAAACAAGCCCTAACTGGGTTGGACAGTATTGCCTCATTCACCGAACAACACAGATCTGGCTTCCAATGACTTATTTCTGGACTTCTGTAGACGGTTTAAGTGGGACAACTTTAAAAAGGAAGAGAGCATAATTTATGCATTGGTAACCAACAGAAGAAGCACTGGTACAGGCATGTACTCGTTTCATGCCGGTGTAAGACCTCCAGATTGATGAAGACCATGTAAAAAAAATGATGTGCTGCGTGTAGTAGAAACATTTAAACCAAATTTAAACTATTTTATACAAAAACATTCTGAAACATTGCGAGAATGTGGAGTATTATATTTTGAACAACCCTTGTGTGTTTAAAAAAAAGTGCACATCTGAATAAAGACCCTACTGATTTCCCTTTAATCCTTAAAGATAATATTCTCTTAGAACTGACTTGGTACCTACACTTTTCCACAACTAAAAACACCCCACATTCCCAAATTAACCACTAGTACATGAACCAAAAAATATCTACTTTGACTAAATTATGCAGTCTATGGAAACTTAGGCAACTGACTGTTCAGCAGAAGCAAGTGCTAAACGAATGTGCAAACAATGATTCACTAGCACTGATTGACTCACAATTAAACAGTGAAAGGTGAGGCCGAGGTGGGGCTCTGTGTTTAAAGGGAAAGATTTAAGGCATGTATGCAACACCCCCAGAGACCATCTTGAAAATCCATTTACACCGGATAAAAGACACACACATTCTTTAATCAACAAGAGCAAATAAATTCACTGCACTTTTAATTATTGGTTAGCAATCATCTAAGCTTAAACAATCCTACAGGTTAAATGCAACAAAAATTTATTTTCAAAAACTATTTCACATCTATCACTATGCTCCATAGCATATGGATAGTTATGGTCAAGTAATGTTCTATACTGATCTGCTTTTGTTTATTTTAATTTCACATATTTCACAGGATACAGCAGGTCAAACGGCAGTTGGCCGAAAAGCAAATGTCTAATTTGCTTTTCGAATGTCTAATACCTTTCAAAAGTGGCCACACCCATCAATGCCCATGATATTCAAAAAAGAAAAAGATTATTCATTTTCATGCATTCGAATTTTGACATCCTTTTGTTGAATTGGACAGTCTGCAAACCCATTTTAAATCTGTGTCCGACTTTTTCCAGAGCTCATCAACATGACTATATGGAAAACAAATGCTGCAAAATGCAGGTCTTTCCGGTTTTGCTGCAGCCGCAGCCCTCTCGTCTGAGAACAAAAGCTGTAAATTTTAGTTCATCAG
>JAOUQT010000023.1:9870962-9883224 GCA_025769995.1 Xyliphius kryptos
TGGCAAGTATTTAAGGTAGAGATACCCAGATAGGGTTGGAGTTATCTTGTTTTTTAACAATGCTTGATCTGAGATGCGAGTGTCAATGTAGCCAGCTGAACTGTGGAACTGCTGCAACGAGAATGGGTGGGCTTGTGTATAGAGGACGTTCGCCACCTTGTGGGGTTTGTTCATTAATGTCAGAATGCTGTTATTAATCAAATAAGATGGACCATCCAGTTTCTAGCCTGGTGTAACATTTCTTTTTGCACCCACATTTTTTTTGCCAATGCATATTTATTCACATTTTCTAAATAATATACATTATTGTAGATTCATTGATTGAATTAAAATGTCACTTAATGCCTTTTATCCATCATTCATTATTTAAGCTGAACAGAGTGCAAATTGTGGATCGTGAATGGTCGTAGTAAGCTTGCTCCATTCACCTGCAGCGCCTGCCAAGTCTGCTCAGGAGGGCTGTACTCGCACACCATGCTGTCGCTGACTACACACTCCATCCGGGATGTGTTTTTTTTTTTTTACTGAACGCTGTACACAGCAAATCCTGAGCTAGAAACAGACCCTCGACCAACAAAACACCAGTGGCATTTAGCGTGTAAGCAACCTGGACCTTACAGACAATTTGGAAACTGGACACTAAGCACAGAAGCTATACAGTTTTCAAAATTATTTAATTGATGAATTTCTTTTGGAGTTTAGTAGGCGTTGCATGACATGCACGCTGCATATCCGCTGCTTTGTGCCCTCACCTGACCTTCTCTTTATTGCCATAATCAGCAAGTCATAAATATATAGAGCACCTATAGATTTAGATGCAGAATACAGTACAGGAGAGTAATCTAGAATAAATCTAGAATCTGATATTAGTGTATCATTTCTGCAAAAAAATCTTTTTCTAATTATATATGGGTTTATAAATTAAAGAATTTAATTAAGAGCTGTTCAGACTGAAGCGATAAGTTCCAAGTGCCCGTTTTGCTTATTTTAATGGCATTATACAAATAACTCCTAAATAATCATTACATACACAGCGTAAAATTTTAATTTAACAAAATGAATAAGGCCCAGCAGAGGTAAAGGGGAGGGGCCGGGGAGGGGGCAACATTTTGCAGATCTACATTCATATTAGAGCATTGGATATAGATGGGCGAATTGTTTCATGGTATTTCAAGGTGACCTTTTATGACCCTTAATTATTAACAGCTTATTATTATGGAGTGAAAATGTGCTAGTTTCTAGTTAGACTAGACATTGAACAATTCATAGACAGTTATATATTCATTCCAGATGTTTATCTCGTTCTCCTATTACAGTTTGTTAGTATTGTGAGCTTTGTGCACCGTAATCACAATTTCTCAATAAATCATTTTTAAATGCAAAAGAAACCTGACTGTTTTTGTGTCTTATATTGTTAAAGATTATTTACATATATAAATAAACATGGTACTAAAAAATAAGGCGTAATTTATGCTCACTGAGATGTTGTCATGTCATACTCCCTCATCGCATCGTGATGGTTGGCTGCATAGATGAGTCAGCTTTCTCCAATACCCCCTGTCTTGTGTTGCTTGTAGAAGCCTGCCCCCTGATAAACCAGTCCATGTTGTAAAGTCCATGCAGGTTATTCTGTCTTCCACATCTTCAGACACGCTCCCCAAGTACCATCATTACATTTCCTTAATCATGCGGGAACCTCAAGTCATATATTAATTTATAAATAATAAATAAAGTTTTTTTAATTAACAATAAGGGAACCTGGTAATTTTACAGTGACTTGAATGCTGATAATGCTCATTCATGCTCCTCCATTCACTTTGCAGGTTGTAAAATCAAAGCATTGCGGGCGAAAACCAACACCTACATTAAGACCCCGGTGCGAGGTGAAGAGCCCGTCTTCCTCATTACTGGTCGAAAAGAAGATGTGGCTTTAGCTAGACGAGAGATCATCTCGGCAGCTGAGCACTTTTCCATGCTGCGTGCATCTAGGAACAAGCTGGGCGTGTCGTTTAACGGTTCACCACCAGCTCTGCTGCCAGGCCAGACAACAATCCAGGTGCGTGTGCCATACCGTGTGGTAGGTCTGGTGGTGGGTCCTAAAGGTTCTACTATCAAGCGCATCCAGCAGCAGACATGCACGTACATCGTGACTCCGAGCCGTGATCGTGACCCCGTCTTTGAGATCACCGGTTCGCCGGGAAATGCCGAACGAGCTCGGGAGGAGATTGAGGCTCACATTGCCTCTCGTACTGGCACCTTGCATGACCATAATAACGAGAACGACTGCCTGGCCAACGAGAGCAGCACCAACGGTGGACCGGAGAGCCGCCTACAGCATGCATGGGGGTTTCATGGTGGTCAGCGCAAACCACTCGCTAGCAGTTACCGCCAGAATTTCTCAGACACCGTGCTTGGAGGTACCGGAAGCGTAGGAGTTGGAATGGGCATTTACAGCAAATCCGACTTCTCCACCACCAACACTAATGGAGACAAGCCATGCTCCTATTTCGGTTCTGAAGGTTCCCAAAGCTGGGGTGACCCTGACTATCCTAAACAGGTAGCCTATTATGTCCAGCAGCGTTCCAAGAGCTTTGGAGGTCTGGCTTTGCCCTTGACCAGGTTGTCTCCGGGCCTCCCAGAACCTTCGGGAACAAGCAATTCCGGATCCACAACCATCGGGTCTGCTCATGTCCAGCCTCGGCACGCCCATAGCGAACCCAACTCAACTCGAGACTGCATGACCTGCTTCGAGAGCAAAGTGACGGCCGCTCTGGTGCCCTGCGGCCACAACCTCTTCTGCATGGAGTGTGCCATCCGTATTTGCGAGCTGAACCATCCCGAGTGCCCCGTCTGCCACACTCTCGTCACCCAGGCCATCCGGATCTTCTCTTAAAAAGGTTTTTTTAGTTTTAACTAGACTTTTTTTTACCTACTTTTATTAGTTTAGCTTTTGTTTGGTCAGTATTGGTCAGTACACCCCATGTACATCTTGCTTTTTTCATATAATGAATAAAAACTCAACTCAAGCAGATATTTTAGAAGACACTGCTTGCTTTACTAAAAAAAGAGTAAGAAGTATTTTCAGATTTTTTCTTTTATATATATCTCTATATAAACACACATATGCATATATATTTTATAAATGTTTTGTTAAAATGGGGAAATTTTTAACTATCAATGTTCTTTTTTTTGCTCTTAATTTATACTTTTATTTTATTTTTTTTACTGCTGCTGTTTTTCCACACAAATAGCAGTGTGGGTAGAAACAGAGGAAAATAATGTGAATGTTTTACACTTTGTGTTTATTTTGTAAGGTATTATTATTATTATTATCAATTTATTTGTATGATTGGAAAGAATATAGTTTTACATCCCAGCATTTGCCTGCAAATAGACAAAAATTCTTTTTAAAGGCAAAGTTGATAATGACTGAATTTTAAGTCTATCATTGCACCTTAAAACTGATAGCTTGATTGTCACTAAAACCCATTATGTATTTGTTTAATCCTGCTTTGTGAAGATTTGGAAAACACTTAAACTCACAATACTTCTTTATAGCAAACAAAAAAAAACTATCACACAATAACTAACTGAAATATGGTTTGTTTTTGTCTTTTTTTTTATTGGGTAATAGTGTGAATTTGGAATATTTTCATAATCTGATGTAATGTAATATGACACCCATCATATTATAAAAGCAAAATGGATTATATTTCATTAATTCTTCTCTTCTGCATATTGGCCGCAATGAACAGAGTCCAAATCGCTTTTTTCGAACTTCTGAGTGAACAGTTCTCCATCATAGTTAGAAAGTAAATATTAAGGAAGGAGCTCCCTAATCGGACCCTGAATAGAATTTCCACAAAAGGAAGAATAACCCGTCTCTCAGCTATAGTAGGAAATTTATGCAGCTCCCCTGTCCCCACATTTGCGAAGTGCCTGCTGCCGTTCTGTCCTTTATTGAAGGCATCGATGAGCAGGTGTTGGATATTGTGACCCAAGATCTTTTTTTAGGGAGTGTCCTGATCCCACTCGCTGCTCAACTGTCCCTTTCCTTGACTATAATGGCCACAACTGCTCAACTAAGCAGGCGTATTGTTTTAACACAGCGGTGGGATGTTCCCCTGAGCGTGCCCTAGCCCAATGAGGGAGCTGGTAATTAGTCATGTGAGGCGGACCAGGTGCAAGCAACTTGGGGAAAGTCCGTTATGCCAGGGACGCTCCATAACCCACGCTGTCTTTACCCCCCCATACCAACCTTATAGAAAAGCTTGACTAGGTGCAGCTGGGGCCCCTCCCTTTATCGCTCCAACACTCACACTCTGTCTCGCTCTCTCTCTCTGACCCTCCCTCCTTCCTCTGCACTCCTGCTCCTCTGAGCTTTAGTATTCCCACTAAGGAAAGGGGCCTCCTTTGTCCTAACAAAGAGGGGGGGGGAGAAAAATCAAGTGCAGATTTTATTTCTAAGAGACATACATTTTACATGTTGGCAGCATTTCCAATTATTTATTTATTTGTCTTTATGAAATTTGTTGGCCAAATATTTGTTTCATTGTTCACAAAAAATATGGACTTATTTGGAACAAAAACAAAAATTACCAGCAGATGGTAAATGTTGTTGGTCATGCTTTTATTTGATCTCAGATGTTTAGTCCCTCCCTGAAAGAAATCGGCTGTTCTGACGTGTCCGAGAGTGAGTGAAAAGCGAACGAAGTTGCCATGGAAGGTTTTTCTTTCTTGCCATCGTGGTGCAACCACCCAGACTGACCAAACCCCCACCACCTTCCCCAAACTCGAGCCAACGGCTACGACAAGTAGCCAATTGGAACAAGGCGTCTCAAGTCTGAAACGAAATCAAACAATTGAAATTGACAGAAGAGCTGTGTGGACACGCCCCATTTAGTAGCTGTTGGAGCTGAATCAAATTACACACCCAGCCGTGTCCTGCATATCAACTTACTGAATTTTTTGGCTGTGGGGATTGGAGTATTTATAATGATGGGGGGAATGTCTGATTTTTGTATCCTTTAAGACGGTTGCTGCAAAAGAAGGAAAGACACAGAAATTCAGTGCTTCAATATGGGCCAGTTTTGTCCCTTTGGAGACTTCATGCGCCACTGCCGCGTGTGTCGGGGTAAGCTCAAAAATGATATACAATAGGTTCAGTTGTATGTTATACATCTCTGATTGTGCTTTGTCAGGATTTCAAAATATTTGATTTACTGAATAGGAGGGAACTTATTACAGTGTAATCATTCCAACAGACAAGTTGTATTTTGTTTGCAGCATTTAAACTTTTTTTAACTTAATCTTGGATCTAATTTGCAGTGCTATACGCCACTTTCTGGCACATTCACAAAATGGAGGAATTTTTACTAATCAAAGAACTCGGCCTATTAAAAAAAGCACTTACATTTAAAACACTTAATTTCTGGATAAAAGTAAAAGCACCTTATACCTTTATAAGACAAGCAGCATTTATCCCAAACTAAACGACAGGAAAGCACTGTAGACAGGTTATAAACAATGTATTTTTATTTTTGTTCCCATTTACCAATTTTCTAAACTTTGCACTTGAAAAAGTCGAGCAAGTATATGAATCTTTGGATGCAATTTGGCTGATGCAGTTTTTTTTACAACAGTAGCTAAACCTCTTTTTAAGCAATGTGCAAAAAAAATTCAATAATGACCTATTTGGAGGAATGTATGTATGAAGGTTTATTTTGTTCCCTTGTCAAAGCCAAAACTGCTAGAAAGATTATGCAAATCACATTCAGTGGCTTGGAATTTTTAGAAAACTGTTCCCATGTTGATATTTTTCAAGAGAATAAAAGTGTATTCCTGAATGAGAGAATGCATACTAGCAATAACAGACTATATTTTAGCAAAAATGCAACAATGCATAGCTTCCAAAGTTGTACAAAGCGGCATTAAAGGGATTGTGTAGTAGCTGTATAAAAAAACTGTGGTCCAGTATTTATAAATGCACCATTTGGAACATTATTAGCATTTATAACGGCATTGCTTCTCTAATTATAGTTTTTCTAAGAGTACGAATTCCAGCAATCCTGTACGATTTGTTTTTATTCCCAGCAAATCACTGCAAAGAGCCAGGTACATTTTTAACAGAGTAGCATTTATTTGCTAGTAAAAATAGTTGTATATACTCAAATATATTCGGAGATATCTACGTATATCATTAAAAATATGACTACCATAGGTATATCGTTAGAATATATTTCAGTATTTGAACCAATTATGAAACTATTTTACAAAAAAAATTTGAAGCTTTTTTTGTAGGACATTTTGTTTATGTCATAGTGGGACTAGAGTTATAATCCCAGTAGATTGGGGATTGAGATTAAGTTTGAAGAATGTTTATGGTAGCCAAAGAATTGAAGTGAGATTCAACAACTAAGGCGAAAAAGTGAATTTATTAATATAGCGCTAAATAAAAAAAGAAAGCCTCGGTAAACAGGGCAGTACAGCAAAAAAATTTTATTGGGTAAAAATATAAACGAGTGAAAATATCTTTGTCCAATAGGTTTGAGAAACATCCAGGTTATGTTAGATTTTGTGATATTGATAAGACACTAGCTAAGACACTACAGGGCTACAGATACAATCTGTTTATACAGAACTAACCAGGAAGGATGGATTATTTTGATTTCATTGCCAATGTGTTGTATTTTATGAAGGTACTTTAAGAATTTCTAGTTTCAGAGTAAATACATAGTAATAGTTATTAATCCGTTTGGATCCATATTGGTTATGCATGCTGATTTATTACAGAGCATTTACCTTTTTATCTGTTCAGATCCGTGGATATAAAGAGAGATGTTATACAGTACAAAGAGAAGTAGTAATGTCATCTAGTGTTTAAAATAAAGACATTAAGATGTTTTTTCGCCCTTTAAAATTGATCTATTATAGTAGCTAATGCACAATTACCTGGCAGTCACAATATTTCCATATAATTTTTATAGTGTTCATATTTATGGAATTTCATCTATTGAAAAAATTACACTACGTGCACTAAAATAAGTCTAGACCAGAGTTCTCCAAACTATGGACTAAATGCAGCCCGTGGTTCATTTTTATTTGTCTCCTAGCAATATTCAAAAATAATAGAATTTTTAAAATTCAAAACTGCCATGAGTGACCAGAAAGGATAGAAGAAATTCAAGATAACAAGCGAGTGCAATGAATGAAAAAATAAATACTTTTCCCCTGTAATCAAGGGAAAGTGTGTCTCTTTACACATTTTACCAACAGTTTACTGATTCTGCTAACTTTAAATAAATTAGTGATGGCAGAATGTACTCAATGTTGTGAGTGGCCCGGACATTCATATATTAGTCCCTTTGTGTCACCCGGAGAAAAAAGTTTGGACACCCCTAATCTAGAAACATAAGACACTACATGCACTAAAAATATACAATACTAATCTGTTCCTCATATAAACAGGACAATGCATTTGAATGTAAAAAAAATTAAATCCAGACCACTCCTGTGTATTATTTGCCTTTTGGACCAAGACAAAAGCTTTAGATTTTTTTTACTGCCACGCTTAAGAAAGTCTTTTCTCCACATTATCCGTTTCAATCCCCCCCCTGAACGTAGCAAAGTAAGGGGGGGGTTACTTTGTGGTAAGATTCTATTTTGCTAACATGGGTTGTATTATTTCATACTAAGAGGGAGATGTCAGTATCTGGATGTTATTTATGAATATCTTAAAATCTTAAAAGCAAACATATTTATAAGTAACTTCGAGACATTTTGTTTTTTAATTAAAAAAGTGAAAAGTTAATATATTTCTAAAAACAACACAATGTTGATTTGTACTAAAATTAAGATTATAGAATTTTTTATTTATGAATTTTAAAAAAGTTAGATAAATCCTTCATACTTCTAGTGGTGTAAAATTAGTAACAATGAGGTGGGGGTGATTATAGGGGACTTTTAAAGGATTATATTTCAACTTTATGTTTTGAAGCAGAATCATTTCAGGAAAATAATCATTTTAAAAGCAAATTATTTTTTAGGCTTAGGAGGTATTTTAGTCATTTCACTCATTCGCGTTTTAGCTCTGCATCAACGCTTGGCCTGGATGTCCTTTTACCTGCATTTCTTTAACCCCCATACTGCTGACTGAACACAATCCTTTACTCCCTCATTTCTGGTTTCAATAATGTATAGTTTTTTCTTTCTGACTTTTTAATTTAACTTAACGTTTAACTTGTAGCGAATTATAGTGACATGAACAGGTGTCACAGAGGTGTGTGGAATGGAGAAGCAGGTGGATAATTGTGCATAGTACACAGTACACACATTTAGAGCATACATCTACTACCTTACATAAAATATTTATACATAGCACCATTTCTGTAATGTAGTAGATCTAATGCCGATATCAGTAAACACAAAACACATATATTCTACAACACAGTAGTTTGCATGTATCTTGTATCATCGCCAGGTTGAAAAATGGTACTGAAAATGTTTTGTTGCGTACAAGTGAAGGCTTTCTAATATACACGGTTATACTAAAGGGCTGATGAGTACTTGGATGGGTTTTATTTGTTTGTTTAATTTATTTATTGTAGATTTTCGTCCACAGGAAAACACTATACAGCGGCTTGTTACGTTCATGGATAGCCTCAGCTCTTAGATGGTGATATTGTATCTTTTGACTTCATAATGGCAAAGCTAATTGTGTAGCGTGGTTTGATTTGTTTTAGTATGATGGTGACACGATAAGGGCGGGAAAGAGGTTTTAAGGGGGTGATCATGTATTTTTGGGCTTGCTTTGGATAGGAAACTCCGCTCCAGCAGTATGTCCTTGGTAGCTTTCAGACTCTTCCGACTCAGTAGAAAATAATAAAATATATAGTGTTTCATATTAACTCATGTAGTGATCTTAGTCATTAGTTTTGACCGCCATCTCCTGCTCTACTTGCTTAGGTTCTTGTTGGTGAGTGAGAACGATTAGCCATATATCATAGGGTTCGTTTTTTGGCTAGACAACACTTCAAAACCTTTTTATATTTTAAAACCTTTAATCATTCATACTGTGCTGATATGAGGCATACAAATTTACAGGTTTATTTTTTTTTAAGCACATGTTCTCTGTGAGTTTGGTTTGTTTTTATATTTGACCAATATATGTATTTATTCCATACTCCTTTTTTGTTACTTTGCTATTTTCCAAACATGTTACGTGTAAATGTTTCTAATAAAAATCAATTTAATAATCTTTACGAAATCCTTTGAAATTTGTATGATCTATCACCAGCATTATAGATTGAGGAGGCAAGTGGCTAAAATAAATTTGATAAATTTATTTATTATATCCAAATATACAGATTTACGCATCAACATGAAGCTCTTTCTTCATTAGCGCTACAAAAATAAGCTCCTCCATTTTACATTTAAGTTACATTATATAATCGCATTATAAATCCACAAAGTTTGGGGTTTGCACACAGTAGTTGAAAACATTTACTTTTCTAACATTTTTAATATTTCCTATGTTTTTTTTTTTGTATATCATCTTAAAATATTTTAAAGACAAATGAGGTACTGCTGATACTTGAGAAATTTTAAAACACAGAATACTCTTTGGGACACTAAACATCAATCTCCCATCAGGTTCCTCAAAGGCCCGGAGTTTAACTAAAAGAGGCTTTGTAATTGTCCAAAACTGATCACGGCAATAAAACAACAGAAAAATACCCTTCACCACTGATATTTTTTTCTCTTTCACGGTGATCCTTACCACGAAAGAAGTCAATGAGGAAAAAGAATAACATTGAAATACACTGGGAGCTGGGTCACAATTAAGAAATCCCAAAAGGTATTGTTTTCTTCAGGTTACATACAGTAAATTATAGGGATGGGCAATGAGGATTTCACTTACAGTAAAGACTGGCCCCTTCCAGTACACCAGAAACTCCTCAGTGAGCAGCTCAGTGATCTGCTGTTGCTCAGACCATGCAACATAATCCGTCCACATAAAAGGGATGAGCCTGCATCTGACTTCCTGTTTCATTCCTCCTCACTCCAGGTTAAATCACTCACTGATGTTATCATCACCTAAAAAAAGCCTTAGAATTAAAGCTAATGCATTCACACAAACACATGACCTTTGGACCAAAAACATCCATCATCGAAAAGGAACCAGAGCAAAATTATTCACCCCTGAATTTAGTAAATCAAGTCACTCAATAACTTTAAATGAAAACAGACACTTTACTAGTTCACTTCACACTTTACTTGACATGGAGAAAATACAGTGAAAGCAACCCTAACTATCAAACACCCCCAACAAACACTAAGTAAAACAATGCATTAAAAAAAAATCCACAGGCAATCAGGACGCAATCCCAGCAGTGTCATCTCAGACATTTCAATTCATCAAATAAATAGAGGGGTTCTTTCACTAGTTGAGTCATCTTACAATTCAACAATACAGGCAGACGCAGCAGACACAGACATGAAGATTATTATTTTTTTTCTTTTCAAGAATCCACCGAGGAGGAAATAGGAATGCTTATTTCAAGAGATGGTTTTAAAAAAAAAAAAAAAAAAAAAAAAAAAAAAAAAACTATATATAGTGTGTAAGCAGTTATAATAGAGCCATGGTTTCAATGTAGCACCCTCTTTCCATCTGCACAGAGTTGCTGATATAAACTGTTATTTCAGATGAATGTACACCAATATATATATAATTTCCTAGTGCCGATTATAACAGGTGCTTGTCTTAAAATTAGAATATCATGAAAAATTTAATTTATTTGCATAATTCCATTTAAAAATTCACACAGACTAATATATTTCAAGTGTTTATTTTTTTGATTTGATGATAACTGACAACGAATAAAAAACCCAAATTTAGTATCTAAAAAAATTACTTTAGACCAGTACAAAAAAAAAGGATTTTTAGAAATGTTTACCAGCTGAAAAATATGAACATGAAACGTATTAGCATGTAAGGCACACAATACTTAGTTAGGGCTTCTTTTGCTGGTTTAAGGAACATGGTGTCCTTATTCTTAATTGTCCAGCAAACTTACCTGACTTAAAACTATATAAATCTATATGGGTACTGTGAAGAAGATGCAATATGCCAGACCCAACAATGCAGAACAGCTGAAGGCCACTATCAGAGCAACCCTGGCTCTGATAACACCTGAGCAGTGCCACAGACTGATCGACTCCGTGCCATGACGCATTGCTGCAGTAATTCGGGCAAAAGGAGCCCCAACTAAGTATTGAGTGCTACACATGCTGATACATTTCATGTTCATATTTTTCAGTTGGTCAGCATTTCTAAAAATCCTTTTTTTGTATTGGTCTAAAATAATTTACTCTGACTTCTATTTAATTACAGACTCTATATGCCCTGTATATTTCATTTAAATTTCTGGTCACATTAATGTCATTTGTTAATAAACATCCATTCATGAATTTCAGTGCATTAAGGCCAAGGGTGCAATCTTGAGCTGAATGCCCATGATCTTTCACACTTCAGACAATACTGCATCAAGAACCACCATTCAGCAATAACTGATATAACCACCTGGGCTAGGGATCACTCTTTGTCTATGGAGTTACATATATATATAATTCTATGGGCTCAGGCGTATCTGGGATGGACCATCACAGTGGAAACATGTACCATGTAATACTGGACAATGTTTGCTTCGCCCCAGGTGTGTGGTTGTGTGTAAATATGTCAGTCTGTGTCCGCCCTGTAATGAACTGGCAACTGATTTTTGCCTAGTTAGTGCTGGGAAAGGCAGCAGCACACCCTACAACCCAATGATAATTGGCTTAGACAATGAGTGAGAGAGGGAAGTAAAAAAAAAATCTGCTGTGTAAAATGTACAAATCACATGACGTTACACATCACATGACACAATTTGTATAATATGTACATTTCTGTAAGTATATACAAGAATAGCATAATAATCTCCTTTCTGTTTTATCAGCAAAGATGAAATGGAAGGTGCCTCTGTATGTGGGGATTCCTCCAGCAAGACGCCATGGCCATGCAGCCTTTATTATTCATAGTCATGTATGTATGTGTGTGGAATGTGATAAAACTTTTTGGGGATATGCTGTTAACATCACAGGGTACGACGTAGTGGATTTAGAGAAAGCTTATGATAGTGTGCCGAAAAAGGAACTGTGGTGTAGTATGAGGAATTCCGGAGTGGCTGAGAAGTATGTTAGATTGGTGCAGGACATGTATGAGAAC
>JAOUQT010000023.1:9908133-9921432 GCA_025769995.1 Xyliphius kryptos
TGGATGGTGTTGGTATTCCTTTGGCATGGCACGGTAAAACTACTGACTCCATCTTACTGGCTGTAACACTGATGACATCATCATCAATGGATGGAGGAACTAAGAAAGGTTGATGCGTGTGACATACACAAACTATTATACACTCCGTTACACACATGATTAGGTACTAACTGTGAGCAGTGTGTGGTTTTCTCCAGTTCTACCTTGAACTTTGACCTCTAAAACTCTTCTTTCTTCTCCAACCTCATTGGTCACTGTGCACTCAAAATATCCTTCATCCTCAACAGTTGGAGAAATGATGATCAGAGACCCTGAAGGCATTAGCCTGAAAAATATTGTTACACCAAAATCACATTAGAGTTTATTTATTAATCTGTTTCGTTATTTCATTAATTAAAGTTCATCTCTGACTGCAATGTGTGTGTGTGTGTGTGTTACCTGTAATCTCCAGAATGTGTGTTCAGCAATAGTCCATTTCTTTTCCAGCTCACCTGAGGAACAGGTACCCCTGAACTCTCACAGCCTAACACTGTCCTCTGCCCTAACGTCATAGTGATGTTGAAAGGGGCGGGGCTAATAGAGGGCCCGACTGTGTGTGGAGAATACAAGTTTATAGAAATGTGTATTCACAGTGAATACATACACAATTTTAGAACCCATTACTGTCTGCGTGTGTGTGTGTGTGTGTATGTGCACCATAAACTCTGAGCTCCATTCTGTGCTGGTCTGAACCCGCCCCATTGGACACACTGCAGTAGTAATGACCTGCATCTGTAAGTTTCACTGATTCAATTCTCACAGATCCATCAGGCAGCAAAACAAACCTGCAATTAATTTAAATCAATTAATTAATCAGTGATTTAATTAATTAATTATTAAATCAATAAATTAATCATTTGATAAATTAATAAACTTTTAAACTTTCTTTTCTTGTTATTAATCACACTTACTGGTTGTTAAACAGAAGCAGTACTTCATCCTTCCTCCATATCACTGAGGGGACGGGGTCTCCTTCCACCTCACACGGTAGCACCACCTTCTGATTTACATGTGAAGTGACCAATGAGGTGCCTTCTTTAATAACAGGAGGCACTATGGGACATCATTAAAAATACCAGCCAAACAGATTAGCATAATAATAATAATAGATTTTATTTATAAGCATTTTTTATAACACTAAAGGACACTTTACAAAAAATATAAATTAAACAAAACATACAAAAGAACAACTATATACAGGGAATAAGCTTCTTTGAACAGGTGGGTTTTGAGTCTAGATTTAAAAAAAATGAAAAAAATCAAATGTTACAGATGTCTAGTAGGAGGGAGTTTTGAGTTTGGGTACTCAGACAAGCAGGAGGCACAGAGAGAGAGTGGAGGTGGAGGATCTGAGCGAGCAGGAAGAAGAGGCAACATTTAAAAGATTTGACAGGTATAGGGGGCACGATTACGGAAGGCCTTAAATGTATAGAGAGGGATTTTGAAGGATTCTATAGTTAACAGGAAGCCAGTAGAATTGTTGTAGGACAAGTGTTATGTGATGAAATGAAGAAGTTCTAGAGATTATATGAGCAGCTGCAATTTAAACCAGCAATAGGATTAATGTTATTGTTAAAATCATCTTTAGACTTAGCATTAATGTTAACATTAGAATTAGTGTTAGTGTTAGCGTTAGCATTAGTGTTACAGTTAAACATTATTTTAATGTTTAAGTTAGCATTAAAGTTAATATTAAAATCAGTTTTAGAGTTAGCAAAAGTGTTAGTATTAGTGTTGGAATTAGGATTAGAGTTAGCATAGCATTAGTGTGTCCTTAGCATAAAGTACAGCAACATTTCTCATTTATAATTTTATGTTATTTCTCATTACAAATCATAAAATAAAACAATAAATAAAAAACCTAGAAAGTGTGTTTTTAAGAATTTTTATAAACTCACTGATGATCTGTAAGTTAAAGTGCAGACTCGTACTGCCTGCCATATTGAAAACAATACATCTGTAAAGTCCAGCATCCTCCATCTGCACATCTGTAATCTCTAAATTTTGACCACCGAAGAAGCTGTGGATCCGATCTCCTAACTGCAGAGAGAGAGAGAGAGAAAGACAGATAAATTAGGACAGATAGAAAGAAAGACTAACACACACTTACACACCAACACACACTAACACAGCACAAACATACAATAACCCAAACTAAACTCCAGATTAAAACCCAGTAATATTTGACCCTAAACAGCCCTGTCAACTGAACTTCCTTACTGAATCATATAGAGACAGAGCTGCATTTCCTCACTGAATCAAATAGAGAAAAAGCTGCACTTCATCACTGAATCAAATAGAGACAGAGCTGCACTTACTCATTGAATTAAATATAGACAGAGCTGCACTTACTCACTGAATAAAATAGAGGCAGAGCCGCACCTCCTTACTGAATATACCAAATATAAACACATTCAAACTCAATTTTTCACCAGAATTAACAGCATCATCCCAAAATTTAACTCCATCTCAAACACTGACAAACTGCCCCACTTACTGGGAGAACACACAAACACTTTTCACATTCATTTTCTGTTATTTTCTGTTTGTGTTTTTAATATTTTTTGAGCCTTATGGCTATGGGACGTACATCATGCCTATAGTGACTAAATGTTCAAGTACAGGTGCATCTCAATAAATTGGAATATCATCAAAAAGTTAATTTATTTCAGTACAATACAATATATTTCTATTTCTAGTGTTTATTTCTGTCACTGTTGATTATAAAAACCCAAAATCATTATCTCAGAAAATTAAAATTATTAACACAAATGCCTGCAAATGCTTCCAAAGTGTTGAAAGCGTTCCCTTAGTCTGGTTCAGTAAGCTACATAATTATGGGGAAGACATTGTCAGTCATTGACACACTCCAAAAGGAGGGTATGACACAAAAGGTTATTGCTAAAGAAGCTGTATCTAAGCATATTAATGAAAAGTTGAGTGGAAGGGAAAAAATGTGGTAGAAAAGGGGCACAAGCAACTGAGCTAACCCCAGCATTGAAAGGATTGTCAAAATAAAGCCATTAAAATTTGAGGGAGATCCACTGCTGGTAGAGTCAGTGCTTCAAGAGCTACCACACACAGACGTATCCAGGACATAAACTACAACTGTCTCATTCCTTGTATTAAGCCACTCATGACTAAGAGACAATGCCAGAAGCGTATTACCTGGGCCAGGGAGAAAAATAACTGGACTGTTGCTTAGTGGTCCAATGTGTTGTTTTCAGATTAAAGTAAATTTTCCATTTTATTTGGAATTCCTTTTCCCATGTCATCTACTGATCTAGGTCCACTGTGTTATATCAAGGCCAAAGTCAGCGCAGCTGTCTACCAGAAAATTTTATAGCACTTCATGCTTCCCTCTGCTGCCAGAAGCTTTTTGGAGATTTCATTGTCCAGAAGGACTTGGTACGTTTGTCAGTATAGACAGGTGTTAACATAACCACAATATCACTATGCTTGAGTTGCCAGCAAACTCACAGATGAGAGAATCTATGGGGTATTGTCAAGAGGAAGATGAGAGGCACCAGACCCAACAATGCAGACAAACTGAAGGCTGCTATTAAAGCAACCTGGGCTTCCGTAATACCTTAGCAGTGCCACAAGCTGATCTCCATGTCATGCCGCACTGAAACAGTAATTTGTGCAAATGCAAATGGGGACTGAATTCATTTTGAACCATATGGATTAGCGCCTATGTGAGTCAAGGCAGGTGAGTGAATACTTTTAAAATAGTGTATCTGTTTGAAAATCATTAATGAAATTCTCCAAAAAAGTATAAAACACATTTAGTACTTAAAAAATAGAATAAATAATAATTTTGCACATTACTGTGGTTATACTGTAATAATTCCAGGATTATATTTAATTATTGAAAGCTCACTCTTTACACAGACATATGAGAATGTACTGATATCGAAATCCAAGAGACAACTGATAAATAAATATATTTATTGCAGAAATATTGAATGGATTCGCATTAATGTGCTATTTGTTATTACATCTATTAAAGTTTGTGTAAGGTTCTTATTTTATTTTCACTTAGTTGATATTCTGGAGAGTTGTGTAATAACTGTTAAGCCTTTCAATTTTCGTAAATGAAGCAATAATCATGCACTTACAGAGTATGTTGGATTGCTGCGTGGGAGCTGGCGTTGGCCCGCTGCCCTGCGATGTACTCAGATTGTGAGTCGGACTGGTGGTCACTGTAGCCGGCGTGCCGCTGCTAACCTGTGACGCACCGGAGCTCGATGAGGCAGCAGTGGGACCGCCACTTGGTGCCCTGTGCACAGATTATAAAAAAAATTTAATGTGAATTAAAGTATCTGCATGTCCCCCCCCAATAGTTTATTCACCCATGTAGAAAAGCACAATGCCAGAAATAGTTCGCTATAAAAACTGCTTACTTCTGTGCAGTTTTGATGACGAGGTGAACAGTGAGGCCATCTTTTATGCCGTGCTGAGTGAGGGTGTCACCGTCTTTCAGGATTTTGCCAGCAAATATCAATACCAACTGGTCCTGCTTTGCCTTGAACCTCTTGGAGATTTCTTCTTTAAACTATGCATGAGGACATAATTCATGTTAAGAATAAGTGATGACATGCAAATAATTAAGCAAACATTTTACCTGATGATGTCAACATGAATAGAACTGCTGAACAAAAATATTACCATGATGCACTTTGTGGAACAACAATGTAGAGGTCCATGGTTAGGATCCGAAAAAGTTCAGAGATTTCTTAAAAGAAACTGACACTACGACTTAAATTTTATGTTTAACAGGTTCAACATGACTTGGAACCACAGTCTTGGCCAGCGACATGTTTTTCGTGACGAAGAAACTAATCTCAACAAAATCAAACAAGCATCATGGAAACTGCAAATACACTTTCTGAACTTGTCTCTTTGACTTCGTCGGGTTCCACGTACATGAACGAATTAAAGAGTGGATTTGATTGTGAATCTCCAATTGGATATGCTTGTGAACCTTGTGAATCTCAGCCTGGGGGCCTGTTACTAAGTAATGATTTTACAGTTGCTGTCCCACTAGTAATGAATGCGTGTGCATTGACGATATACAAATTATGACGCTGTAAGACCCGCTGCTAATTTACACCTTTTTGCGCCACTTGTCGTATACTGTGAATTGCTTTGACCTACAGATAAAAGAAATAATCCATATGATCTTCCTGTGCAACGAAGCACTCAAACATCTATTGCATGCCTGCTGTTAAGGCTGTTGTCTCTTTGTAAACACACAAAAACTCTGCTAACAAATAATTGTTTAAATTAGCTCCACTAAGCAACACCTGGTTTAATGAAATTCCACTGTACTCTAGGATTGAATAATGCTCATATTTGACCTGGGTTCTGAGTATGACCTGCTCCGAACTAACGCAAACCGCAATGCACTTTAGCTGCTGTTAAAATCAGATCGAGTTCTGTTTAGTCATAGTTCAGCATTATTTGCGTGAATTGCCCGAGCTGATCCTTTATTTCAGCCTTTCAGAAAATCTTGTTCTCCATCATTCAGTAAATTTATTCGTGGCAAACGAAACGGTATTGGCACACGTGCAATTCAGCTGTTCATTATAATTAAGAGTAATTTATCGTCGATCATTTCTTCTGTTTGTTGTCTCGCTTTGTTTCAAAGAACACAGTATTTAGGAAAGTGATCTGTAATCGAATCAGAATCTCTGATCTGTTTGGGTGCTTTATGGACACAGATTAAGTTTCTCTCTAAATGAATCGAGGCCTCATAACCAATCTGATTAATTTTATTTTAAATTGAACGCAGAAGTGGATTTCGGCATTCTTAAAAAGATTCAAAAACTCAAGAGTTTTTGAAAAAATGAGCTAACGACCTTTTTAACTGATCGCATGATAACGCGCACACAATTTTCTCTTTAGTGTTCGAAGTAAATTTAATTGTAGCGGGCTTAGATATGGCTCACAAACCTCTGTGCATTGTATAATATTCTAACTAATATTCTGAACTCTCTTGCCCCCATGAAAATTCACTATTTCATTATCTCATTCTGCCCCTGGTATGATCTTGAACTCTAGCTAATAAAGCCAAAGCTCGTCATCTTAAGCAACAGAAAATCTGATCTTACCATCCACAATGAAATGCACAATAGTTGCAGTAGTTCAAGCAAAATAATTATACTACTCTGGTCTAATCAGTTCTAATGTAGTGGACACTAAAACACTGTTTTCTTGAATGAACAAATCTGTTCAAATCACAGCCTCCCTACCTTCCCACTTTTTTTCAATAGACACCTGTAATTCTGATGTTTTTGGCAAGAAAATTTGTAAAATCCACCAAAACATCTGTCCCAATCCTCGGCCTCTCTCTTTTTCTGTACCTCTTTCACAGTCATTCTTTCTCCTTTTTCCAACTCCCCGATTCATTTGTCATTTCTGATCTTATTAGCAAATCGAAGCCTTCCTCATGTCAGCTTTTTTCCACAACACTTTTATTGAAACTGCTCTTATTAGGATCACTAATTACCATTTTTCTATTCTTATTCTTCTAGATCTGAGCGCAGCCTTTGACCCCATTTCTCATACTTTCCTTCTTAATAGACCATCTTTCATAGTAATTAACCATATTGCACTTAACTGGTTTCATTTACACCTCTCAGGCCGCACTCGGTTCATCCAACTCAAATTATTCAGGTCTTCCCCTGTTTCTTCTGGTGTTCCCCAGGGTTCTGTGCTCTTCCTTTTCATTCTTTACCTTCTGCCCCTTGGCAATATCTTTCACACATTTAACATTGATTTCTACCGCTATACTGATGATACCCAGTTCGGCATATCTAGTAAACCAGGCACTCCATTTCCACCCTCATCCTCACCTTTCAGACAATCTATCCAAAATAAAAACCTGGTTAACCTAAAATGTTCTAAAAAACTTTATAGTAATAAAACTGAAATACTGCTCTGCGGTTCAAAAACCCAGTTTCTCCATCCCAACTGACAGCTCCTTAGTCTTCCCCTCACCTCAGGTTAAGAGTCTGGGTGTCATCCTAGATAGCGCTTTATCTTTTTACTCTTATATCAGTAATATAACCTTAAGACTTGAGTCTGCATTTTTCATCTCTGCAACATAAATAACCCCTTTCTCACTTCCTAGACCTCATCTATTCTTGTTCATTGCCTTGTTACTTCCCGCATTGACTATTGTAATACTCTCCTGTTTGGCTGCCTTCATATATCACTCCAAATGGTTGAAAATTCAGCTGCTCATATTTCTAGAACTCCTTTATGCCATCATATAAACACCTGTACTTCAACAACTCTGCTGGCTTTCTGGTAAATATATAAACAACTTCAAAATCCTTCTCTATACATTTAAGGCCATCCATAATCTTGCCCCCCCCATACCTGTAAAATCTAAATATCACCTCTTCTTCCTGTTTGCCCAGATCCTCCTCTTCCACTCATCTCTGTGCCTCCTGCTTGTCTGAGTACCATGGGGAGTAGAGCCTTCAGCTGCTCTGCTCCGAAACTCTGGAAGTCCATCCCACTAAACATCTGTAACATCGATTCTTCTCCTCTATTTAAATCTAGACTAAAAAACCACCTGTTCAAAGAAGCCTATTCTCTGTAATTGTTCACTTTATTGTCTCGTGTGTGTGTGTAATAATAATTTAGCCATATCAGGATCAAGGCCTGTTACTTAACCACAAGCATACAACTGCCCGCACCACGGAAATGTCTGATTTAGAAAGAGAATATTATTATAATTATTATTATCTTTTATGCCGATTTCAAAATATTTACACAAAATAATGATGGCATGAATTACAGTTTAGAATACACTGCAGAACATTCCGTAAAATAGATAAACATTTTAAAACGATGATTATATCGTTAAAACCCCGATACTGTAGAATGTAGAATGATCGTATCGCCCATCAACTTTGATGCAAGTCTAATCTCTAGCATTAAATGTGCTCATTTACATATTATTTGAATAAATGCAAATATTTCTGTTGGATAATACATATGGTCGATTAATATTATAGTCAAGCACATTGTCTTTCAGTGACAACGTAATTTAAATACATAAATCAGCTAGATCCCTAAAACCTAGAACATTCTCTAAGCTAGCTAATATTATTTATTCAGTGTCCTTAACTATTTAGAGATAGATAATCTCGAGCCCCCTTAGATGATGATACACAAAAATAATAAGTGCAACTTTAACATAAAAATACTAATTTTGACTAACATTCATTCTATGTACGTTATGTTGCTAGCAAATACGGTCTAATCCCAAACCACTACACCTCCTATGCAGAAATGCATTACTTGTGCCTTATAAGAAGCGATCACTGTGCACCACCGAGTGCACTAACTGAATAATAAGTATGCCATTTGAGATACGACCAAGAATCTTCCCGTTGGCCGCCGCCATAGCCGGTAATGAACTAAAAACTCACAGCGTCATCCCGAACCTATTCATTACAAATACATTTTATAGTAAAAATAACACACACTTTAGTGCGCAAAGATAAAGAGGTGTGAGTTTTTAAACCCTTTAAGACGAATATCTAGTTAAATATAGGAATAAATACGATTTTACATAGAAGAACACCTTTTGAATTTATTGTCGTCGTAAATAGCTAGACTAGCGTCTCGGCTAAAGCGGTAATTCACGGCGGAGGAGTCGAAACGTACAAGTGGCCAAAACAGCTCCGATATACCTCTGCAACAGACGCGTCTTCCGAAATTGCGATTTCCTCCTTATCCTTAGGTGTTTTAACAGTGACCATTATAATGGTCCCACCGGTGGCAGTATTTTCTTCGGCGTTCCCGTCCACGGCAGGATCCGTGCCACTGTTCTCCGCCATTTTTACTCCTCTTTTACTTCATTACATCACCAAACCGACAGGAATCGGAAAAGGAGCGCGCGAGAGGGTTGCCTATAACGGGCGATAGGCTTCACAGCGCCCCCAAGCGGCACGGCGCATTACAGTCGTAATCATTCAGATGGTGATAATAAGAACAAATATACATGCAAGCTGCGATTACGGGCTCCAAGCACCAATTTGCAGTACTGACATTATGGAGTAACGAATGAGGAGACTGTAGAGTTAAAAAGACTGCAGATAAAACTGTTAACGAAAAAAAACTGATTTCTGGAGTATTTGCCTTAGACAGACTTTGTCATTCACATTACGACTTCATCCATTCTAACCTGGCCAATAATAATTTCATGGAATGAAACTTCTAGTTATAAAATGCATCTGGAGGTTATGTAATGTCAGAATTTTCAGATTTTATTCAGTGATTATGAATGGAAGGGCTTTGGAACTTCAATAATCATAATATGCACACCAATAATAACAACAGTACAAACAATTTACACAAGAATTTCAGGACCTTCAGTGTTCAGAACCCTAATATTTACACTCAGGTTTCCCAAGTTTATCTACATTTTTGCCAGCTTCTAGCTTTGTAATAAAGATTTATTTGACAGTAGACTGGATAAAATAAAGTCCTGTAATGTTTGGGCATAGTTAAAATTGAATTTCAGGTGGTGGAATTTGTTGTGTATAAGTGTTCTGGATATTATAAGTTAATAATAAGTATTTTGCTAAATGCCATAAATTTATAGATGTCTTTAAGCACTACTATTACAAAAATGTACAATAATATTATTAAAAACAACCAAAGTGAAAAAATACTTTTACAAATATTTAAATTCCTTGTATAAGTCTGTGCAAACCCTTATGATCCGAAACAATAGCTTTTATCGAAATTAGCCTTCTTTGCAATCAAAAACATGGCACATAACCTTAAATAGTTGATAAATGCATGATAATTTGACTAAAAGTACCGCAACCACACAAACCGTATTGCAGTCACACCCCTTGTCTTTTGTTTAAAGCTTTTAAGTCTAACAGCACACACATTCAGCCTTGCTTTCTCAGTCTGACTAGTTCACCTTACAGAGTGAGTATAGCTACTTTTAATTCTTTTATATTCTGTAGTTTATGAATTCTGTTACATTTATACATCAAAATAAGTAAAACATACATATACTGTATACAGATTTCTATACATACAGAAGTGTTGCACTTGTCAGAAATCTATGAATTCTAGGATAGTGTATAATTAAAGATTTTAAACTCAAACATTAGGAATTAATTAATGAATTTTGTTTTGTTTATTTACAATTCATTACTTTTTTATTCAAATCCATATTCTATACATACAATAGGACATGCAGTAAATGTGTTATAAAATAAATAGTTTTTACCATCATTAATTATACTCAAAGATGAAGAAAAGAAACATGGAAATCCTCTATGTAATGATTCTCTAAGTATACAATTATATGCAAAAGCATTCAGAATATAAATTTTATTTTTATATAATATTCATCTATATGAATATTAAAAAGCACTGCTTTATAATCTTTAATATTTAACTGATCTGTTTAAATAGCTTAAGTCATTTCAGTTTTCTTTAAGATAATGCCTTAATGCGACTTATCACAATGTTTTATGCATGTGTATTGGTGTAGCAGTTATAATTAATGATAAGTTGTGCTAATACAGGTACAGACATTATTACACATATCTTTAACAAATACATTAAAATGTTTCAAATGAATATCTGCTTCCTCTTGGTGCTACACGCCGCTTCCTGGAACAATGGAAAGTTACCATTCTGCTTTTAATGATAAGCAGCAACTTGTTCTTCCAGAAGGTAACATTCTCCTGACTAATATAACCATTCATGGAACTCATACCATGGCACTTTATGGAGGACCTTCAGCCGAGTGCCAGACTTGGAACATGGAGGACCAGCTGAAAGCACAGCTACCTGGATCTCTGTGTGTATGCCTTAGAACACACAATCTACCTGATGCATGGGATTGTTTATCAGCACTTGAAACCCTCAAGTCATTCTTGTTGGAGTTCCTGAGTGAAACAATTCCTGTTTAAGTCAAACCGACTTGTTTGATAAGAATAAATTACATTGTTGAGTAAATTGCTGAAAAGATTATTGAGGGTGATAGCATTGTGTGGCTGAAGTCTCTTTTACCACGACTGGGTGAAGTAAGGGGAAAGATCGTGTTTGTGCACGAAGACAGCTTTCGTCATGCCTCTAATGGAAATTTACACCAAGGGGAACTACAAGGACGTTCATGTTTACAACAAGGAAAATGAAATAAATAAGCACCTCAATAAAGCCATAAAAAGGGTGTGCAGGACGTTCCATAATTCTCACCTATTCCAGTGGCACGGGAATCGGTACATTTGAAGGAATGTTTCCAACACCGAAGAATGTGGCAGAAAAGACTGACCCTTGGCTGTTTGATTATCTAAAGATGCTGCTTATCTAAAGGGTATGCACCATGTCTCGGGGTCATAAATAAGCTGATTTGCAGGTTGCCATTTACACATATAGATGAAAATGTTTCTATAATAAAGGCATTTGTTACATGCATTATTCATGTTAACATCAATTTCTTCTGGAACTTTTGGAATGTCTGTCTTTTTATGGCATACTTATACTGTACTTCTTAGGCTGTGATTGTAATTGTGATTATATTGCATTCTGAAAATAACTGCAGTAAATTTTGCATTATGTATCTAGTGCAAGTAGCCAATGATACAATGGCAATGAAACTTGATAAAATTGATCCCCAGCCCTCCTGCTATGATGCTCAGTTTCCAGTATGATGTCTAACATCACCTCTCCGAAAGCGTTCTTTTTAACGACGGCATCGTACAAGCAATTGAGGTTCTTCTCTCCCTCATATTCGTCAAAGTGGATGAGGAACTCTTCAATCTTCAACTTCTCAAACTTGGGTTTAGCTGTAAAAATGTCTCGAAATACTTCACACTGATTGACAATCTGTGTGTAGGATTGAAAGTTTCTGTATCTTTAGTGACATTCTCTACAGCACAAGCTCTGTTTTTTTAAATAACATCCTGGATCGTTTCTAATGTCTGGCTGACCCTTTCAACCTGCTCAGCTAGATACTGAGCCGTTTTGCCATCTGGGTTGTTAAAGAGCTCAGCTGACTTTAAAAATAAACGTCAAGATTGGATGAAACTCTCCTATAGTGCTTGCTTGGACCGCACATTTGTATCGTATGATCTGCACACTTGTTTCAATCATGTCCTTGTTCTCCACAATCCAATTTGCCACACCACTCAAATATCAGCTAACAGATCTTGTTTTAATTGATTAAGAGAGGCATATGTCCTTTCTTTTCTGTAACATAAATAAGTCATTTATACACTAAGTCATAGTCAGGTGATTTAAACACACACACACACACACACACACACACACACAGCTATATACATTGTGACATGGAGTTTATTGATTTTTGGAATTTAGTTTTTGGCATTTCCCTGCCACCAGGCGTAGCCACAGTGAGTCACTCGCATTGCGGATCAGGCACATTTTACTCCAGATGCCCTTCCTGTGGCAACCTTCACAGTTCTTAGGACACAATTTAGCATGTTTAAATCATCTAGCATGTCCTTGGACTGTGGGGGCAGGGGGCTGGAGAACTAGAATACCCAAAGAAAAGACACATGAAATGGAGAGAACATGCAAACTTCACACAGAAAATTTCCAGGTCGCTCATCTGTCAGAAGCAGTATTTTTATAGGTTAGGATGTAGTATTTTGTCAATAATAACAATTTAGTTAAAGTATTAAGACAACATATTTAACTGTTCATATTCACATTACCTTTTAAGGAACCTCTGAGAGACGCAAAGTCATGACTCTGGGTTTGTTATTCTCACTATCTCACTAAAGATAACATGACAAACTCATGCATGCATGCATTAGGAAATATTCTGTCCCTTCAATAAAGAATTGCACTATATGCTGTGCCCTGTATAACTATGTGACTGAATTATGTAGAATATATGGTGAATATGAGATGCTATATTGTTCTAATCCCAAAAGTGTAAAGGTTGACTCAGAAAGGTCATCAGGCATAGAACGTATTCAATTCAATTAAATTTTATATATAAAGCGCTTTTAACAATGGACATTCTCCCAAAGCAGCTTTACAGAAAACGTTTTATCCCAGATGAGTAACGGTGGCAAGGAAAAACTCCCTGAATGACTCGCTGGTAACAGGGAAATAAACAAAAGACTTAAAAAATAAAAGCATAGATTTTAAATTGTGCACTGAAAAAATATGAACTAAAACCACACAAAATATTTCTCAGTGACACAAATGACATTGTGTACTGTATACAAATAACAG
>JAOUQT010000023.1:9932140-9942452 GCA_025769995.1 Xyliphius kryptos
CAGGCCAGGACACCAGAAGATGTGGAGGTGGCCGTAGGAATGCATGGCCCAGCAGCAGGACCGCTACCTCCGCCTTTGTGCAAGGAGGAACAGGAAGATCACTGCCAGAGCCCTGCCAAATGACCTCCAGCAGGCCACAAATGTGCATTGTCTGCACAAATGGTTAGAAACCAACTCCATGAGGATGGTATGAGGGCCCGACTTACTGGCGCCCTGTACTCTTCACAGAAGAAAGCAGGTTCACACTGAGCACACTGAGACGTGAGTCTGGAGACGCCGTGGAGAGCGGTTTGGAAGTGTGTCAGTAATGCATTTCTTTGGAGGGCCGCACAGCCCTTCATGTGCTCGCCTGACTGCCATTAGGTACCGATATGAGATCCTCAGACCCCTTGTGAGACCATATACTGATGTGGTTGGCCCTGGGTTCTTCCTAATGCAGGACAATGCTAGACCTCATGTGGCTGGAGTGTGTCAGGAGCTCCTGTAATATGAAGACATTGAAGCTATGGACTGGCTCGCCCATTCCCCAGACCTGAATACGATTGAGCACATCTGGGACATCATGTCTCATGGATGCCTTAGTCAAGGTCAGGAAGGAGATCACTCAGAAGACCATTCGCCACCTAATCAGGAGCATGCCCAGGCGTTGTAGGGAGGTCGTACAGGCATGTGGAGGCCACACACAATACTGAGCCTTGTTTTGACTTGTTTTAAGGACATTACATCAAAGCTGGATCAGCCTGTAGTGTTTTTTTCTACTGAAAAGTTATTTAAATAAATTCTACAGCCAGCGTGTGGATAATTTTGGACTCAACCTTGTGGTAACACTTTACTCACTATATAAGCCTGTGGATATAAGCCTTCCGCCATCATATAGAGAGAGTGCATCTTGGAGAATTCCTGTATGTGAATTCACACTTGCTTCTTTATTTCCAGCAAAGCAGCCTTTATGAATTAACGTTACTTTATTTACTGACATTGAAACAATTCTCATGAATATATCATTTTATTTGTTACAAAGTTAAGTGTGGATATATAGATTGTTTTATACTGATGTACCAATGTGTAGTGAATATTTGAGTGTTTAATACTTTTGCACAGTACTGCATTTATATAAATGTCTTTTTTTTTTGCAGGCATGGTGCAGCGGAATGGAGCCTTATATATAGAAACCCAACAGTCCACATTTTCTGTGTATAATTACAGAGTAAGAAGGGTGTTTCATCCACTGCATGACCACATGTATTTCTCTACTCATGTGTGTATGTGAAGAACAGATCTGTAGGAACAAAAAATAATGCCAACCTGTACACAAGCTTATAGCGTGAGCACAAAAACACTCCTTGATTTAAAGTAGTTATGAATTGGAAATCAAGGTATTTTTGGAGCTAAAGCTTTATGTGTTTGAAATGAATAAAATGATTCAATAAAGACAAACGATGATTTATTTCATATTGTGCATATTTCTCTGCATTTATAATTACAATATATAGTTTAGATCGTGAATAATAAACCTTTATCCATATTTAAAAACGCTACAATAATAAAGTGATAGCATGGGATAAGAAAATTGTTCATAGTTAATAAAAAACCTGTGAAAAACATTCGGACAGTCTGTTATAAAGGTAGAGATGTTTTAGTAATTAATCAAATGGTGCATTTCAGGTATGAAAACAGTTACCTGTTCAGCTAGCTCAGATTTAAGCGTGCCTAATTTTACGTGTATGTGTAACTGACCCAGAATCAGTGTCAGACTAAATTCCAATTGACTTTACTGTCTTCATTAAGCCTACAATATACAGTAATGTCCAAAAGTCTTAGACACTTTCCTTTTTTATAGCACATTTTGCAGAATAGGTTTTTTTTTGGGTTATTTCATAAAACATCAGTATATAATTATTTTCAATTCCCAAACATAGCATTCGCAACAAAAAATATCTTCTGCTTAATCCACATGGAGTCATGGGCCAAGGGAAGGTACAATCTTAGACTTGGCACCACGTCATAGACTTGGCACCACGTCATAAAGCGGACACAAAGTCATATATACATTCATATGCTAATGTCCATGTTAGAGATACCAATTAACCATGACTTTTGAATGCAGGAATCCTGGAGAAAATCCTCAAGAACATAGGAGAACATGCAAGCTCCACAAAGAAATGTCCTTTTTGCTGTGAAGCGACAGCACTACCCACTGTGCCACTCATAACAGAAAAGAAACAAGTGTGACAGTCAAAGTCTTCAGAAGAAGTGTGGCAGATTCACCAAAACAGACAAAGCGAGTACCCGGTTGGAGATATCTCTTAACTGTATATGCGCAAAACATTCCCAGATGTTTTGGAATGTTTTGGGCTCCCACATTAATTGTAGAAGAAGATACATAGGTACTGAAACAGTTGATGGTTTAATAGCAAACATAATAATAATAACAGTTACATTTTTATATCAGCGGTCAGTATGTACAGACCTTGACAAATAACCTGTGCATCGTCCGGAATAACAGTTGTTAAATAGTCCACTGCCACATAGGAGAAAGCCAAATCTGGTGAAAAGTCATGCTTAATGACACATCACTCCCACAGCTGGCAAAACATCGGTGAAGATATATCCACACATAGCGAGCTGTGTGTATTTAAACTATGTCCAGTGTAAACACACACTCTGTGTGAGGCATTTATCCGGAACTGGAAAAGAAGCATGGGTTGGTGAAAAGCCAGATACTCACCAGACACAGTCCACAAAAATGGAAACAAATTAAAACTATAAATAAAAATAATTAAACAAATAAAAGAAGAAAGGTAAGAAAACTCAAGGAGAATTTTAAACAGTTCTTCTGGAGACTTTTGTTTATTGCTGCCTCAAACAAAAAGCTGGTAAACTTCCAACATGATGGAAAGGATTCATATCGAAACAAATAAAATGGCTCTTTACCAATTCTAAATGACATGTTCTTACATGTCCTGGATTAGTTGCTGTGCAGTAATTCACAGAGTAATTCACTGATTAAGAATGTAACTGAGTAATGTAAAGATAAACACACCACAGTCACAGGGACAACCCGCTGATATGAAGATGGCTGCATTACTGCATCTAGGGAATTTCTGGGGAATTTATTAGATCCTGATGCAGATTAATTTCTGAATTCCGCAGGACAGACAAACGTACACAAACACACAAGTTAAATACAAGTTGGAAGGCACTTTATAAATCTACAAATGCTGACCGAGTTTAACAATTACACAGTGTACACATATATTCAGCATTAAAACATGGTTAGTGAGTCATCAGGGGTCAGTATTTTTTTAAAAAAGGTACACAAAATATTCAGACTCTTCTACCTATCTGTCCTATGTTTGCGCTTCTTAAATGTAATGTATGCCTTAAGCAGAATGAACAAACAAGTAAAAGTTCTTGAACTCTTCAAAATAATGAAGCTCATCTTTAAAGCTCCATGAGTAAGCAGTTTCTTTGCATGACATCTTGATAGCATGGACCACGCACATAGGGCTCTTCTCGAAGACAAGCTCAGCAATCCCTGGAACAGTGATTTTCTTCTGGTCCAAGACCAGCTGCCGGATCTGGGCTTTGACTAAAGGTTCAGGAGAGGCACTGTAGGATACAACAACATTCATATTCTCATCTGATGAAGGCACCTGAAATCTGCTCTTGCCTGTGGCACACTGGAAGTCCTTCTTGCTGGTGAAAAATCCCTTAGGGGAGTTAAAGACCCTAACTGACCAGCTCACCCAGTCGTACTTCCCTTTCAGCTGCTGGATAATCATGTCGGCCAGTTGTTGGTTGCTTTTGTCCCGGTGGTCCCTCACCAGACGCTTGATATCGAGCTCAGCCTGACTTGGGAAGCTGTTAATGCAGTCCTCGATGACTACAATCATTTTTGACTGGACCACCTTCATTTTCTCAGCCCAGTTTCTGAGCAGCTCCTCTTCGTCTTCACAGCCTTTCAAAGCTGTGTATCCCATCAGAGCAATAAGACCAATACAGAACAACTGTTTCAATCTGGCGCAGAAGTCTTCCACCGCCCGCCTGCTTTTTTGTTCATAGTTGATCGTGATCTCCAGCACAGACTCTCCCGAGAAACTGTCTCCCGTCACAGCACCGTAAAGTGTGTGCAAGTTTTTGTCTCCGCCTGACTTAGTGAAGTGCTCCAAGAACTGTTTCTTTTTGGCCTCTCGAAACTTTGGCTTGGCATTAAGGATGTCCATGTACTTACGAAACTGATTAGTTATATTCTCCTCGACTGAGAAGTATGCGGCGTCCATACCGCTTTTTCTCACCTCATCGTTAATGCGCTGGATCTCTTCAGATATAACCTCCAGGCGCTCACGGACTTTCTGAAACTGTTCCTTCATGTACTCAGCTTCTTTGCTCTCCACGTTATCTAGTGCCAGCTTCACGATAGGAGCAGCGATAGCAAAAACAGGAAAAATATCTCCGGCGATGCTGGCCAACACTTCTGTGCCCTGCTCAAACACCTCCATTATGTTCTCCACAACATCCTTCTTGGATGCAACAAGTTTCTGCAGGTCTTCAGCCATTTTTTCTTCTTTTTCAACTAAATCTATGTGTAGAAAGCATTTAGGTCAGACTATAAATCATTACACCACTAATAATATCTTACAGGATTAACCTGGTGGCTTAGGTCCTAAACATGAAATATTTTTATCTAGATAGTAAAATGTAAAAAAAAGCAGAACTTACACGGTCAGTCCTTGCTTGTGGAATGTTTTTCAGCTTTTTTTGTTCTTTACTGTGTCTGAGTGCAAAACAGGCGAGATCACTGTTCAAAGGAAATAAATAAAAGTGATTCAGCTCAGCTTTAAAAGCAAAAAACTGCTCAAGATGCCACCCTGTAAGCTAATAGGCTAACAATGTATCAGGAAGTCGTATTAAGGAAGAAAGACTCTCACAGGCTACAGATCAAGGACAAAGTGACATTATCCATTTATCCTTCATTAATTACTATAAATACCATTATGTGCATATCTCTTCCTACACTTTTTAAGATAGACATGGCATACATGCTAAAATATCAGGCATGTTTGGGAAAAATGGCGGCACTGTGGCGCAGTTCGAGCTCCGGGTGAGGCAGCTCAGGAAATCTCTGTGTGGAGTTTGCATGTTCTCCCCGTGTTTGTACGGGTTTTTTTCTGGGTACTCAAGTTTCCTCCTGCATTTCAAAGAGTAACCACTTCTAACACAGGACTTTCTACACCTCTAATATAGAGCAAATAGATTAACTAAATACTTTTTAAAAAGCAATCTTTGGGCACTAAAGCTCAAAAGCACGTATGCAGATGCTACAAACACAGTATAATTAATAATGGTAAAGAGGTGTGGCTAAAAAAATGATAAAGTTGATATCAGAATATTCAGAAATAATACAGTGCTGTATATTTTCCATTTCCGTGGGTGTGTAAAGAGTTAATTCTGTAGATCATCTCAACTCGTTGAGCAGGAGAACATTTTCCAAAGCAGCCCTGACAGTTTCTATGGAAACCAGACACAAGTAAAATCAGCCTGTCACAATCTGATGAAATTCTCTGCCGGGTTCACTTTGTTTTGGTGTTTACATTTTCTGAACCCGCCACATGCACAAGAAAATTACACGCTGACTAGAATTTCAATAAGTTCCATATACATTTTAGTCTGTCAATGAAATAAGTAGCAAACTATTTATTATTGATTGTATTTAATCCAGATTATATCACTGTGCTGATTAAAAATGGATTACAATTCTGGTCAGGTGGTAGTGATAATTTTTCTATAAGAGCATCGCTGCTTTTCAAAATAATGCACTTGTTCTAGTGTCGTAATTGCAATCTAATAACTGAAAGCACTCCTTGAAATTAAATTAAATGCAGAACCCAGACTTCTGGAAACAAATTACATAAGGTGCTCAAGTCACTCTGTTTGCTGGTAAATGTTACTTTCTGCTGTACATGGACAGATCAACATCTTATATGACAGCCTTTTTGATGCAATCCTCAACTGGAACACTTTTAGTGATCACATTTCACCTTCTATTTTTTTTCTAATCCAGAGGCTATTCAGCATAATGTATTACATACTTAACTTTCATGCTCTATTGCAATAACACTGTATGTGTATCTGTATAACACACTAATTACACAGTTTTACAATTAAGTGAAACCTTTTAAAATTAAGGGTTATAATACATTTCACATATTGTAATTATTATAAACACTAACTAAACCTCTAGCATTATAAACACTGTTTGATTTATGGTAAATACTAATGATTAAAAAATAATATATTGTTCTTTCCTTCTGAAAATGTTCAGTTACTGTATTTTTATCTGCAGCAGAAAGCACTAGAACAGATTAGACCGAAGATTACATACTGTCTCATTCCCTCTACCTCCCCCGGGTTACTGCAGCACTAGAAAGAATCAGGAATTGCAGTAAAACACACCACTAATGCAGTGTGAACATGTCGGATATTGGATGCAGTTATGAAATACTCAAGTCATTATTTTTGCAGTAGCAAAGACCCCTGTGGATGTTTTCTGCTTTAATTTAGGAATTTGCATGCTGGTGTAGTGGGACACGGGGTCGATTCCTGGGTTGGGCGTCCCGGTTTCTTTCCGTGTGGAGTTTTCATATTCTTACTGTGTCTGCATGGGTTTTCTCCAGCAGTCCATTAGATATGCAGTAGGCTAACTGATGTTTTTAATTGCCCATACAGCTGACAGAAGATTGGGAAGCTCAGTCAGCTTATGCCTATCCCACAGCCAACCAATAGTGAAGTCATGGCGGGGCATGATATGACATGACAGAGCAAGCGGCTGATAAGTGCCATGAAAAGCAACTGATAGTAAAATATTCAAAGAATGTTACACAAGCATTCTCTGTAACTTTTACCGTTCTCAAGGAATTAAATGTTTGTAACAGACTCCATTTGTTACTAGAGACATTCAATTATATTGTTCATTTATTTTAAAGCCTTGAAATGGATAATAGCTTATTAACGGTGACGTAATTCATGCAGCACTGTGCAAAAATCTCATGCATACTATTTTTTATTAGGAATTGTGTCTGATGTTTATTTTTTTAGGAATTCAGAACTAGTAAGAGGGTACAAAATTTTTCCCAACATTATTTTTTTTAAACAAAGGTAAATAGACAAGAAACAATTAAATCTGTTATGTTTTGCCATAAAAAAGAGGAAAGTGGTACGAACAAAGTCTCGACACAGTAAGTCAGTCGCATTGCCAATTTAGCACATGCTTTATGCCAGATGCTCTTCCTTACACAACTTTCACCCTTTCGACTTAGACCCAGACAATTTAGCATCTCCATTTCAACTAGCATACCTGTCATTGAAGTGGGTTGATAGCTGGAGTCTGGAGGTTTGGTGCCAAGTGTTTAAGAAAGATCTGCATTTGTGGCCTTATCATGTACCTCACAGGTATGCCAAGAGTGGCTACTAATAAACATTCATCTACAGGTCACACAGCGTATGGTTGAGCCTAGAAGCGAATTGGCGGAGCTGCTGCAGTATACAGGGGTGGGACCTTGTGTAGTCTGTTTCCCCATGCTTGCGGGATGTAAACTGTATAATCACCCTGTTATTACTGGGGTGTTCCTAATTTAGTGTACGTAAACATAACGTATATAATGGTCAGGTAGGCAAGATATGAAGAGAGTTCAACCAAAGCATATTGTGGATAGAGCTTTATATAAACAGAGAGCTTAAAGTCTCGAGCTCGTGGTTATACACTAATGCAAGTTGCCTGCTACAAGCTTACTTCCGGGTTGGCTAAGGTGTTTTTAAGGAATCTTCTTGCGATAGTAACATGTTTGTAGCTAATTGAATGATCGATTAAAGTTTTTTTTGGCGAATCGACAAAATTAAAGTAAAAAGAAGCCGAACTGGTCCTTTTTTTAATCGGGATAATGTCCTATGGTTTCCTTTAAAAACAGAAAACGCAACGCCCTGTAAGAGTTGATATGAACTTCTGTTATATATTTATTTATATACTCACTTCATAAGCTTTTCTTTAACGTAATGTATGACGGAGGTTATTTATTATTTATTTCATGACCAAAAAACTCACCTTATAATCGCGGGAGAATGAAAGAAAAGAGAAAGGATCTCCGCATAAACCCGACTTCACTTCCCCCCCTTTATTTTTTACAGCTGAATGTAAGACACACCCATACATAGAAAACAGCCAGGTTTAAATATTCGGAACTTTAACCCTTCCTACGTATGTCCGAGTTTATTTAGACCTGGTTTTAATTATTGTGCCTAAATTATACTTATATAAACGAGACAGCACATGGGATAATCAATAATCAGCTAGACAATCTTTGGAATACATTTTAATGTTTAGGATAAACATTCATATTTTATTTCCATCTTGTCTTTATGTATATATTCAATGGTGCTTAAACACACACACACCCCGTCATTTTGTCTTCAGCATGTGTTCAGCAGAATATAATATGTATACATCTTTTTTTATAAAGTATAGTCACATACTGTATGTGAATTCAACATGAGAAAAGGGAATGTTCTAGAACACATAGCGATATATCATTGCACTGTGTAGAATTAAGACGAAAGAATGTGGAAAAAAGGTAAATCATTTGCCATTGAGATCTTAAGTTTGATTAAAATGTCACTATTCTGAATGGATACATATGTGCGCCCTTTTGTGGACTGCATAATAATAGCACTCAGGTTTGAAATTGTTGGCTTCCTCCACTCTCTTATAGCGACTGATAGCATGCACAAGACAATTGGGAAGACTTTTACACAGAGACTCAGCCACAGATATCATGTCGCCTTTCAGCCTCTCAGCCTCTATCTGATCCTTTATTTGGACCTTGTTGAGAGGTTTAGGGTCCACTGTGAAAGAAACTACAATCCGAATTTTGTTTTTGGTCAAAAGGTCAAAATAATTGAGTCCTCCTCCACTTCCGTGGTATTTCTTGCCAGCTAGCCAATTCCAAAAAAAAATGCCACCATGATTAAAGACTCTGACTGACCAGGAGACCCAGTCATACTTCTTAGCAAGGGCTTCCAGGAGGAATTTAGTAAACTCGGGATCGACACGGCTTTGTTTCTCCAGGAGCTTCTGTTCTACATCCATCTTGGCTTGTTCAGGAAACTTGTTCACGCATTCATCCACTGCCGCCTTCATGCGCTTTTCTATGTCCTCCATGCGGACTTGCCATTTTTTCACTATATCCTCCCCAATGGTGCCTTCTTTGAGTGCAGTGTATCCCATCAATGCTATGATCCCAACCACAAACAGCTTCTTTAGGCGAGCACAGAATTCCTCCACTGCCCTCCTGCTCCGCTGTTCAGTGACCAGTATGGTGTCCAGCATTGCCTCTCCAGAGGAGTTCTCTCCAGTAATGGCATTGTACAACCCATCGAGGTTCACGTCACGGTCAGTGTTCTCAAAGTGACTCAAAAACTTCTCCTTTTTCTTCTCCTTGAACTTAGGTTTGGCTGTGACAAACTCCTGAAACTTTTCATACTGACTGATCATCTGTGCCTCACGGTCAAAGTTTTGTTTGTTCAGTGAAGTTCTCTGCAGCTCCAGAGCAATTTTTTCAATCTCATCCTGGATGCCCTCCAACTTTTGGTTGACCCTTTCAAACTGCTCAGTGAGATATTTAGACTCTTTGCCTTCTGGGTTGCTAAGCAGCTCAGCTGAGGCTACAAAAACTGCCTCCAGGATGGGGTGGAACTGACCTACTGTTGCTGCCAGGACGTCACAGGCTTGGCCTAGGATCTCCACTCCCTTTTCAATATTGTCCTGATTCTTCAGGACCCATTCTTCCACACGACTCATATTGCCAGTATGCCAGGAAAGAGGTTCTGTCTTAATCCTTTAAGTGAGGCAAGTGCTTTCTCTGTAACATAGCAAGATAAGTCATTTAAAAAACCCTCTTAAGCCAAAGTGATATCATAATCAATGCCAGAATCAATGTGTCCATATCTAAAGAACTTATTTCCCCAACATCAGTTCTTTAGGGTAACATTCAATCAGACATTCTGATAACCTGGGTCAAACGTGTTATGGTGTATTACTGTACAATCTGTTTTGGAGTCTTTTTCAGTTTCCTCATAGACCAAAGCCAGCAAAATGTGGGAAAGTTAAATTCTGGACATGTGCAGACTTGCCCAAGAGTCATAATACACCACACCTTCTGATTGTGAGGCTTGGGAAAGATCAGGTGTCTCCAGCATTCACAGAGAACAAACATACAGAAAGTTAACCATAGTTTCAAACAAAAAAATTAAACCGGAA
>JAOUQT010000023.1:9942552-9957389 GCA_025769995.1 Xyliphius kryptos
ATAGAGGTAGCATGAGGCGGTGTCTACAACCCACACAAGTTGCTCAGGTAGTGCAGCTTATTCAGGATGGCACATTAGATGTGAGCATGCCCAGGCGCTGTAGGGAGGTCATACAGGCACGTGGAGGCCACACACATTACTGAGCCTCATTTTAACTTGTCTTAAGGAATTTCCACTGAAGTTGGATCAGCCTGTCATTTGATTTTGAGTAGGATTCCAAATCCAAAACTTTATTGGATAATCATTTTGATTTACATTTTGATCATTTTTATGTTATTTTGTGCTCAATGCATTCCACTATCTACTAAATAAAGATTTTCAACTGAAATGGTTTATTCATTGAGATCGAGGATGTGTAATTTTAGTGTTCCCTTTTATTTTTTGAGCAGTGTACTTAATGCCTATTGCATTTTTATTTATACCAGATATTCTCACCTGCTTTAACTTACTTTGTACTGGGAAGTAGATGATTTTGGATCAATGGATATCTGCACTGTGATCTGAATATCTACTCCTGAGATATATGCTCACAAATTCATCTGCTTAATATTTACACATCATTTAATATATCTAAAGCTTTGACTTTTTTAATTGTTACACATTAGCAAATAAAGGAAATCTGTTTTTCCCAAATAGTGACAGGAAATTAATGGTTTCAAAAACTCTGATTTACTGTTATTTGATGATATCCACCTAAATCAAATCCCAATCTGAGTGCAGTTTCCAAAAACATGGATTCAAGGTAAACTGACTGATCAAAATTGCCCAACTAGTCTGTGTGTCTGTGTGTGAGAGAGTGTGCCCAGCGATAGATTGGCCCCCTGTCCTGGGTGTATTTGCCCAGCGCCCAAAGTGTTCTCCCCTGAATGGGGATGGTAAACTCCCATCTCACCGCGATTTTAGAAGAGTATTAAGCGGAACATAATGAATAACACCCATAACACTTTGCAAGAAAAACATTCATTACATATTTTTGATTAAAAAAACAAAACACTATGATATCCATTGTATATTAAGTATATTAAGTATAAGACCTGTGGAACTGGTTGCCTTCTGCTCCAATTCAGCTCTTAAAACCACAAAAAACGTTGTTTTGATGAAAAGCAGTTTACTTTACGTTGTATTTCACTACTTAATGGCAGCTCAATGTTTTTCTGCATCTTAACCGAAACTGGTCCTCCGCCTCGTGATGTTTTTCTGCGTTCCTAAGATCACCTGATGGGACTATCCTCAATAATTGGCTGTGTGAGCAAATAATATATGTATGTCAATGTGTAATGCTAGTTTAGTCTGGATTATTCAACAGGCTGACATTTTTATGTCTTATTTGCCAAGAACATTCACAGCTAAAATGCTATTTTCATATACTAATGTGCCTTGGAGCAATGTGTTAAGTTTTAAAAATACATTTAAATCTAAATCCTTTTACCTTTTGAAATATCTCTAAGTATAATTATTTTATCGTGGTAACATTTAAATCTAGTGCACTCATACTATTTCTATAGGAACTGAGAGCAAGTAGCAGCAAATAGGTGACTATTATGACCCTGATTAACTGATATTCATATGACATTTGTAATTGACTTGACTTTTATAAAATTCTTTGGGAAATTTTATGATGTATATTTAATGTCTGTAATTTCTTTCCACATTTGTGTAAACTTGCAAAAAAAAAAGTTGTGACTATGTGCTGCCCCAACATAATAATGGCAAAAACATTTTTCGGCAAAAACGTCTTTTTAGTAATCATTGTTGAACCCTGGTTTTAATTCTTAGTCATTTTTTCGTGGTAAAGTATTTATAAACATGTTTTTTTGTAGGTCTAGTGCACACTCATCCTTATATAGAAACCCAACAGATGTCTTTTCCTGTGTGTAATTACAGAGTATGAAGGGTGTTTCACCCATTTCAGAACCACAGGTTCTATTTCACGTACAAACTACAACGCTGCTGCCATACAATACTTTAAAATTATTTTTTAAAAGGTTTTCTGTGTGTTATGAACTAATTTCAACATTAACATAATTGGTTAGATAGTAATGGGGTAAATATTCATAAAATAAATGTTGTTTTTTAATTACATGTACATATTAACACACAAAATATCTTAAGGGGGTCGTTTAAATTACTGAGATAATTATATGGTATAGTTTAAAAAAAAACTGGCAAATTGTAGTTTCTGCCCAGAAGGGTGGAGACTTTAGCTTAGAGCAGACAGACACTACTTAATTACCTAATTAATAAGGTTTACAACTTTGCAGGTGTACAACTTGCTTGACAAGCTTGGGACATTTTTGATGAATCGCTCATACACACATTTGGCATTTAAAAATATGACAGTTAAACACTGCACATCTGTAGCTTTTTTCAAATACTAATGATTACTTCTGCATTTCATACTAGGCAAGCTAAAATTCAAAGTCATTGCCATGTCTTTTTCTGTTCAACACCGGTCAATGAAACTAGCAGCTGTTTGCACTACTTCACTAATAGTAAGTTGACTCGTTTGCATTGTTTTAAAAATATCTTATCGGTCCGCACACTCCTACTTTGCATAAAAGGAGTTGGTTTTATCATGATCAGAATGAGCCAAAAAGTAAACTGAATAAATCTAATTAACAATAAAAATGAAGGGCATACAGTATGCTAGAGCTTAGCACAAAAACATTCCAAACACATGCCCAGTTTTATAAAAATGCTCTTATGGAAACTTTTTTTGTTCCATCAAGACATGTTCAAACTTGTTCAGAAGCAGCACATTTAGGTCTGGTCATGCTTAACAGCACGACTCTTTGAAGCTGAGCAAAAGGATCAGCTGTAGATACACAGATTTTGGCCCTAAAGGTGAAGGTTTTTCTATTTAAAAACAAACATTTTATTTGGCCGTAATTATGTGGACACATACGTCTACATGGTCATGAACATTAAAATCTGTCAAGCGTAAGATCCATAAAATTTCTTAATTTTTTCAGAACATTACCGATGCATATGCAGACACAATGACTGTAAATGACAATTGACACATTTTGAAAATTAGTTACCACTAACGCTAATGTTCGTCCACGAGAACTTGCGAGTGTGTCTGTGCATGACTCCATGGTAAAAACTAGCATTTCTGAATGACCTGTGAACCTGTGTAGTGATGAACCTCACCTTGTACACAGCAACACAATCACGAAGACCACCTGTGAAATGCCTGAAATATTATTCATCATCTTCCACTTAATTCTCTCCAAGGGTTCCCCATGCCCATCCAGGGGAGAACGTTTAGGGTGCTGGGCAAATTCAACCAGGACAAGACGCCAATCTAATCGCTGGACACACACTCACTCGCGCACACACAGACTGCAGGGGCAATTTAATGCAGGCATTTACCTTAAATCCATGTATTGGTACTGTAAGAAGAACATGGATCGGGATTCAATCCAAGAATCCCCAGCGCTAAGAGGCAAACATGCTAACCAAAATATAATGTGTAAAAAAGAAAAAAAATGTAAAAATCTGTTTTCAATTTGTAGATGTACGGTATGACCTGATTATGAATGAGATCTGATAAACATTTACTGCATTAAAACAGGAGAAGAAAAAAAAACAATTTGATGAACTTAACTTAAACATCTTGTGATACTCCACACTAAAAACCAGAAGTTAAACAATCTGAAGTCTTTTAAAAAGTTTGTGATAGACATTATGTATATGTCTAGTAAAAAGCTGTAAAGTGTAGTGAGCAATATTTTCCCAAGTACTGTAATAGATCAAAAATAAAAGATACGTAGGTGGTCCGCCTACTTTTGTCTATATACTGACATAGGATTTATCTGTATTACTAAACCAAGAAACAAGCTTTAATAAATTCTGAAACATTTATTCACGTTCGGATATATTTTCAACAATCAACCCATTTTCCCACACAGAATTATACTGACAACAATTAAACTAAAACACAGGCATAAAATGTTTAAAATGAATCATTTAAAAAAAACAAAAAAAAAAGCAGATAAAAAACATTTACAAAATTAAATCAGCATTAAATGAGGAGATAAAAATAATGGATTTTATTGCATATTTAATTCATTTTAAGCATTTAATCTTCTACAAAAACCTACAAATATGAGTATGAGATTAAAAGTAGAGTAAATTTTTAGTGATGTGTGTTCTAGGCAGAATGAACAAATAGGTAAAAGTTCTTGTTCTCTTCAAAAAAATGAAGCTCATCTGTGAAGCTCCAGGAGTAGGCCATGTCTTTGCATGATGTCTTGACAACATGGACCACACAAACAGAGATCTTCTCAAACAGAAGCTCTGCAATCCCAGGAACTGTGGGTTTTTTTTGGGACTGTACCAGCTCCTGGACCTGGTCTTTGTCTACTGGTTCAGGAGAAGCACTGTAGGACACGACAACATTCAAATTCTCATCTGACGCAGGTACCTGAAACCTGCTCTTGCCTGTAGCACACTGAAGGTCTTTCTTGCTGCAAAACCAGCCTGTAGGCGAGTTAAAAACCCGAACCGACCAGTACACCCAGTCATACTTCTTTTTCAAGTTATCGATGATCATGTCAGCCAGCTGTTGGTTACTTTTATCTTTGTGGTCCCTCACCAGACGCCTGATATCGATCTCTGCTTGGCTTGGAAAGCTGTTGATGCAGTCTTCAATAACCACATTCATTTTGGACTGAACCTCTTTCATCTTCTCTGCCCAGTCTCGGAGCAAGTCCTCCTCATCCCCGTCACCTTTTAGGGCTGCATGTCCCAATAATGCAATGAGACCCACACAAAACAACTGCTTTAGTCTGGCACAAAAGTCCTCCACTGCTCGACGACTCTTTTGCTCATAGTTTAGAGTGATTTCCAACACGGACTCTCCAGAAAAATTCTCTCCTGTTACTGCCTCATAAAGTATGTGCAAGTTTTTGTCACCTCCAGTCTTACTAAAGTGGTCCAGAAATAGCTTTTTTTTAACGTCTTTGAATTTTGGCTTGGCATTAAGGATGTCCATATACTTGCGGAACTGGTTTGTTAGATTTTCCTCCACTGAGAAATAAGCAGCATCCACCCCTCGTTTCTTTACCTCTTCATTAATTCGTTGGATCTCCTCTGAAATAACATCCAGACGCTCCCTAACTCTCTGAAACTGTTCCTTCATGAATTCTGCTTCCTTGCTTTCCACGTTATCAAGTGCCAGCCTTACAATGGGAGCCGCAATAGAAAAGACAGGGAATAAATCTCCAGCAATGCCGGCCAGCACCTCTGCTCCCTGTTCAAATACCTCCATCACATTTTCCACCACGTCCTTCTTGTCAGCAACAACTTTCTGTAGTTTGTCAGCCATTTTTATCTAAAGCTCACTCTGTTAAGAAAAGGAATGTTGGTAACATATCAAAGCAGAAACTGATTTTTTATGATTATTCTGCATAATCAATGCTTCTGAAATAAAATTTTAACCTGACTTTTGTGAGATTAAGTTACCATGGCCATTTTTACACAGATTATTACAATTTGTTAAGATCAATGTTTTGTTGAAAGTTGAAATTTTATAATGTTTTAATCATATAACTCTTTATTATTTTTCAGTCACTACTGATGAAGGTATTCCAGAAACGTTATTCTCATATAAACAGTTTTGATGGCCTGCCAAAGTCCAAAAGCTTTGGATCTCATTAGACCATAGAACATTTTTAAAGACTTCTCAGCATGCCAGTAGAAAAAGCCCAACTGAGATTTTAGAACACTTTCTCAGTAATTGCTTGCAGCTTAGATCCATTGTTATTTTGTGACTTATGCTCTCCTTCTTTTTTGAAAAACACCTTCTCACAAATGTATTTATGTAATTCTGCTCTACATGATAAAAACATATGAATCTTTTTTTTCATCCAAACTATGGTCAATGGTTATTTCACTATCTGGGCACTGGGATGGCCTTTATTGCTGCTACTGAGCTTGATCAAGATGAGCAGCTTGGAAAAGTAACAAATAATTCTCCAATTCTATGTATTTTTTATAAATATATTTCCTTAAATAGATGGTTGAAAATGAGAGAATAAATTAAAAATAAAAGGTATATTTCTGATAATCTATTTTTCATTTTAAATATAGGTATGAATAGGTATGGATAGATATGTATTTAATAATTTATATTAGTTAATTCCAAATAATTAAGTCAAGGAACAACGTTATGCGTTAAGTAATAAAATAATAAAATGAAAAACTTACAGACACTTCTGGTATGAGCTTTTATGTAGTGTGAAAGTGGAGAAAGGTGGGACCACTGTTAACAAAAATAAGACAAAAGTAAGTTAGCTCGGATATCTGAGCAGGTTTCTAACACTCTACTTTAAAGCTAATACAAAAATAATTCCCTAGCATGAACAACAAAGCACAACCCTCTTTAAACAATGTATTTTAAGAAAATGTATTTCTATGTTGCTTTTTAAAATAAATAAGAAGTGTTTTAACTTGTGGTAAATAAAAAGCATTTTTAAATAAATGTAGAATGATGGAGGAACAATATGTAAATCAAACAGACATTCCCTACCATCAAAACACAAACTGATAGTTTTAGTCCAATAATGAAGACTTAAATGAGCATATTTTTGGCTTTATAATACTCCATATAATATACTTTCCGGTAACTTAAAAGCAAACAATCTATACTTAAAACTAATTCAAAATGCAATTAAAAGAAAACAAACCATTACAATATTTTTCACAGAGTTATAACACCTTCACATTTTCTGTCAGTATGTGTGGGTTAACAGTTAAAAGGTTGTTCAGCTTGCTGAACAGGAGCACATTTTCCAATGTAGTGTGTCACCATGGAAACCAAGCAAAAATAATCATCAACATTCTATCTTTTTTAATTTACCCTTTATATATATATATTATATTATATATATAAATATATTAACAGGCAATTATAAGGTTATTTAACAAGAAGTTAAAAGAAGTATAATAAAGAAATGTTAATTAATTGACTGGTAAAAGCTTATTTTCTAAAAACTTTTGCATATCTTCTGTATGCTGCAACAGTTGTGCTGTGCATTAACAGTGTGATTAACCAACAATATACCATTTTCCTATTTAGAAATATTGTGCACTGAGATCTGCACCAGACAGCTCAAAATGGTTTATTAAAATCGTCTCATCTGATCCCTTTCATTGGGTTACTGCAGCACTTCAGTGTGAGCCAATACTAGGAAATTACAGGAAAACACACCACTAATGCAGTGTTAACATCTCTGCTTGTGGTTGAGGTTTAAAACCCCTTACAATTGAGTTCTGAGATAACATCCTCCTGCATTGAAAGTCCTCTATTGATATTCTTTATGGTATTAGGAATTTTTTTAGCTGACAAATAAATGTCTTAAATGTTATCCATCCAGGCTGACCCACAGTTTTGAACCTTGTAAAATAACATCAACCGAAAAAAAAAAATAATAATAAAAAAAAAATTCAAATGCCACAACGTATTTTTTCTTAGTAGATTGCATTTAAACCAGGCATTTCCAAAGTCCGGCCCGTGGGCCAATTACAGCCCTTTGTCAGAATAAATGAATCCTAAAACTTTAAAAATGTAGTTCCTCCTTTAATTACCACCATTCTAATGCTATCTTGTTTCTGCCTTATAATACCGTGGCACAGAATTGAGGACATATCAGATATTCAGAGGCGGCTAGGGAGCACAGTGGCTTTTGATAATGTCTTTGGACATCGCAAAACTTTTTTTTTTTAAAGTTGTTAACAACTAAGAAGCTGCTTGACCATAAATTTAAAGTATTTTATATAGTTTGTTCAATGTTATCTGACTCTTCAGACATGAAAGAATTATGGCATGCATACGCCCAAATCGTCTATGTTCAGTCACGTTGCCATTTTAAAAATAAATGTAATTTTGACATCTTCACATTATCAAATTTGACCAAGATGAGCTCAGATTTATAATTCTAAATTTACAGCTTTACAAAGAGAAAAAAGTCTTGCACCGTAAATACTAACATTACTTGGAAGTAATTTTTAAATAAATTGTGTCACAGTGGTATAGTTACAAATTTTATAGACGTATGCTATGAGCAATACATATGGACTGGTAAAGCACAACTGCACTCAGTTAGGTGTAATGGATGTCTAATAGGTCCTCTAAAAACTATCGCTTACATCTTTATTGGATTTAGCTCAGTAATATGTGGCTCACAAAGCTCAGCCGCATGATGCAGGCACCCTTATTATGCCGCAGACATAAATTCTAACACATATTCTATGCTGTTCATTCATTTTAATGCAATGCATTTGACTGTTTTGCATAATGTTGTCAATCAGAAAATATACTTAGAATTAAGGAATCCTCCAATGATGTTTAAAACGCTAATGAAAGAAGCATAGCCAGCTCGCAATTCATTCATTCATTATCTTTCGCTTAATCCTCCATTAGGGTCGTCGTGGGGTTTCCCATTCCCATCCAGGGGATAACGCCTCAGACGCTGGGCAGATACACCCAGGATAGGGCGCCAATCCATCGCTGGGCATACACTCACTCACACATCCGCACACTATACAGGGAAATTTAGAGCATTCAATTTACCTTAAATCCATTTTTTGTTTTATGAAAAACTTATATAGTTTAATATGTTCTTTATATTAATTCATTATCTTCCGCTTAATCCTGTGCTAGGGGCAGTGGAGTTTCCTATGCCCATCCAGGGGGGTGCGTCTCGGGCGCTGGGCAGTTACACCCAAGGCAGGGCGCCAATCCATAGTTGGGCACACTCACTCACACAGCCACACACAAGCAAATTTAGAGCATTTAATTTACCTTGAATCCATGTTTTTGGACTGTGGGAGGAAACCAGAGAACCCAGAGGAAACCCATGCGGACATGCCCATAACCACTTAGAGAACATTAAAACTACACCCAAATCAGGACTCAATCCGGGAATCGCCGGCGTTGAGAGGCGAACATGCTAACAACTAAGGCCGTGCCGCCCCCATTATATTTAGTCAATCTTATTATAACCTTAAATTTATTTACAGATTTTCTATATGTTACCATTTAGGCTCAAGGGGAGCTGCTGTAGTCTGTAGCAGAAATTATTTGTAAAAACGTGGAGAAATACCCTGAACATTCCTTTATCGAAGCAAATACACACAAATGAATATTCATGCTCACTACCGTGACATATTTTAACCTAATCAGAAGTCTGCTAATACTATACAAATCCTAAAGTATAGTGAAATACCATATTGTTTGGCTGGTAAATATTGAAAATAAGTGTGTTGATTTGTCATTTTCTATTAATTTACACTAACACTACCATGTGCTAACCCATACAGGCAACAATAGACTACATAAAGTGTAGAAAATCACCAATATTATATACAAAGCAAAACATTTCGTCTTAATCTGCTCTTGTAATTATGCAAAGCACAATATTAATGACCTTAAGGCATGGTTTCATGCATAAATGCAAGTCAATCATTACATAAAGAAAACAAAAGATTGTTTTATACCATACACAAATCAGACACATTGTAATAGTGGATGTTAAATTATTTTAACTAACTTAAATGACATTAGCACATTGCTAAATGCAAAAGTGTAAATCTGAGTCACATTGTAATGACGTCACTATCCACGCATACTACGGTTGTAAAGCTTAAGAATAAAACAGATTACACGGGTCTATAAAAGGCAAAACTATACAAGATCCGTACCCATGTATTTCGCAAATTCTGCACCAATATCGTTTGTTGTTACTAGTAATTCCTCTTTGAACCTGGATCTGTGAAACTTACCAAACATGACTTCCTGGTTGGTTAACTACCAACATTATTATTATTCCAGAACTTTCGATACGTCTATGAGCTGTGCGGGTTGTAAGCTTTATAAAAGTCCATATAATCTACTTTAGTACGTTTTCTATTTTAATATCATCCCGAAACTAACGTTTATATGCCAATTACATAACTATTCGCAAATGTTGCAGTTACTTTAGGAACAACGCCCCACAGTCTGACAAACTTTCGGTTCATCAGCTAAAACTCCTTAAACGTGTGTTTTTATAATTGTTTTTCACACCTAACATTTTTTGACGACGTTTTGTTTTATATTTAAAAATTTACATTTGGAAAAACTCACCTTGACAGAAACTAAAAGACGCAGAGCAGTCCGGTTAAACACGACTTGGAACAGCTTCTCCAGAACTACTTGCCGTGTGGCACACCCATTCTTAGGAGAGCCAAAGTGAAAATCCTCGGATTTGTTTAACCCTTCCTGGTTTGCGTGTGTCCATCATGTTTAATGGTTCTTTTTTTTTTTACAACTAAAAGCACGATATAATTTACATTTAACGTGTAGGTCCTAAATCGTATCTCTGTTCCTAGTTTTAAGAAGCTTGGGTGCTAGTTCACTCAACAAAATGAGGCAACGTGATTTATCCAGTTGTTAGCTAGTCATTGTAAACATTACATATTTCTCCTTTTTGAATAACACTGACAAAATGTTCATAAATGAGTCTAAGTAATTTATTTAATCAACAGTATATGGTACATGAGGTTTACAGAACAATACACTTGACAATACAACACAATTATTCATAAATCTCTTGGTTAAACACATTTCTATAAATTCATATCTCTAAGACTGTTCATTTGGGTTTATATATAGTATAAGGTGATTAAGAAGCCATTTTCTTTACACTGACATTGCTTTGCTTAGAGTTGATACTTTCCCAAAAGACTGATTGTCTTTGTGACCATTTGTCCCCCCAAAACAATGACATTATTCTGAGTGAATACAAATGTGTGCCCTTTTGTGGATCGCATAATAGTAGCACTCTGGTTGAAAGTTGTTGTTCTCCACTACTTTCTTATAGCGACTGACAGCATGGATGAGGCAGTTGGGTTGAGTTTTGCACAGAGACTCTGCCACAGATATCATGTCCCCCTTTAACTTTTCTTTCTCTATTTCGTCCTTTATCTGGACTTTGTTTAGAGGTTTAGGGGCTTTTGTGAAGGAGACCACAATCCTTACTTTGTTTTTGGTCAGCAGATCAAAATAATTGACACCTCCACCACTTCCATGATACTTTTTGCCAGCCAGCCAATTCCAGAAAAAAATGCCCCCATGGTTAAAGACTCGAACTGACCAGAACACCCAGTCATATTTTCTGGCAAGGGTCTCCAGCAAAAAATGTGTAAACTCTGGGTCAACACTGGCCTGTCTCTCCAGGAGCTGGTTTTCCACATCCATCTTAGCTTGGGCAGCAAAATTGTCTATGCATTCATCCACTGCTGCCTTCATGCGTGTCTCCACATCTTCCATGCATATTTGCCATTTTTTGACCATATCTTTTCCAACTACCCCATCCTTAAGTGCAGCATAGCCCATCACTGCTATGATCCCGACCACAAACAGCTTTTTTAGGCGAGCACAGAATTCCTCCACTGCCCTTCTGCTTCTCTGCTCAGTGTTTACCACTACGTCCAGCATTTTATCTCCAGATATATTCTTTCCGATGACAGCATTGTATAAGGCATCAAGGTTTAAATCACGGTTAGTGTTCTCATAATGGCTAAGAAACTTCTCCCTCTTTCTTTCCTTGAACTTGGGCTTGGCATTGACAAACTCTTGAAACATCTCATACTGGCTGATCATTTGTACCTCACGGTCAAAGTTCTGCTTGTTTAGCGACGTTCGCTGCAGTTCCAAAGCTAATTTGTCGATGTCATTTTTTATCACATCCAGCTTCTCATTGACTCTTTCAAACTGCTCAGCAAGGTACTTGGCCTCCTTTCCTTCTGGGTTGCTAAGAAGCTCAGCTGAGGCCACAAAAACTGCCTCAAGGAGGGGATGAAACTGGCCAACAGTGGCTGCTAGTACCTCACAGCTTTGGCTCATTATCTCCACTCCCTTTTCAATTTTGTCCTTGTTTTCCAGAACCCATTCTTCCACACGATTCATATTGGATGGCAGAAAATCAGTCTTGCCTTAATCCTTAACAGAAGGCAAGTGCTCTTTCTGTAACAGAGCAAGATAAGTCATTTTAATACCTCTTAGTTATGTGATATCAAAATCAATGCCAGAATCAATGTGGTCATCACTAAAGGTCATGTTTATTTCCACAACAGGAGTTCTTTGAGATGTCCTGAGACAAAGCAAAATATTTTACAGGAGCAAAACATGTCTGCATGCTCTGCATTACAGAGCGAGAGAGATTTGAAGGTCCTTCATGAGAAAAATTCAACAAACTGTGGGAAAGTAAAACTTTGGACATGTGCAGACATGCTGAAAGCCATAATACACCACACCTTTCGATTGTGAGTTCTGGGAAAGAACAGGTGTTTAACAGCTATGAGCAAAAACCTAAACATTTACCGGATTAAAATTAGCATTAAACAAAACAATATAAATATTAATTTTGACAAAGCATCTTGGCAAAATATTCTTGACTTATAGTGGTATTATGCATTGTAACAATATGTTAGGGGATTCAATATCTGTTTTAAACATGTATAAAGCTTAACTGCTGAGAATTTCAAGGCATTTCTGGGTAGTTTGATCACTCTGGGGAGATGAGCTCACACATATATCTCATTTCCCAAGATCCAGCATACAGTACAGCAAAAAAGGCACACCCAGATCTGAGAAAATGTGGAATCGCTGCACTTGTTCAGCAGTACATGTGCACGTTACACTTTTTTTTTTTTTTAATAAATAAACATAATCATAGTCAATTATGCCTTTTCAACTAAATTCAGTCTTTAGGTTTATTTAGTATATGTTTACTAACTAATTCTTATGCACTGACTAAACCAGTTTTCACAATATGTGACATTAAAGCAATCAGATAGTAATGATTTAATAAGAAAAATATTACAAACTAATAATTTACAGATTTAAAATTTAAACATGTTTTTGAACTAAGTTTAAGTATAAACATCCACAAAGCCATATCATTTTTTTATTTCAGTTTTAAAAAAAAAGCCTTATTCAGTAAGATCAATAATAAATAAAAAATCTAATACTTTAAAAAATGGTTTATTTAATCCACCTACTGGTAACAAACAAGACTACCAATTTTATTAAAAAAAATGTTTTTATGGCGCAAAGTCTTTTTAACCACCTTTTACATCTCAAAACCACATCCTTGGTTACTAATCCAGCAACACTGGCAAAGCAGAAAAAATCTTTTGTCAGTCAGTATTTACTCAAACCCAACATCCGGCACTTTCTGGTTGATTTAGAGCTTTCTATTATTGTTCTTATAATAAGCTAGGAATTAAATAAAATCAATCTACTGTTTACTAAGATCATTTTATTTTTTATGTCTTACCTTTTCAAGTTTTTTTCATTGAACTTGCCTTCAATTGTTTAAAAAAAAGCCATGTGGGTACAATCACAATGTAAAGAATACAAAAGAAAAAAGGTCTAATAGAACTTCAAAAAGACATAGACAAAGCATGAAAGCAGAAAAGGCTTACAGTTAGTCAGTGTGCAGAGTTGCCCTCTCTGGTGTTCAGACGAAGCCCAGCTGTGATCGAGAGCTGCAGCGTCCGTGGGTCGACGTGTATTTATAGCCTCTCCCCTCGTGGCACTCCCCCTTTGGATGAGCTCCATCCCCTGTGAGCATTCCTCGGAGCCCACTTGCAGAGCGAAAAATTACATCTTGTAAACATTGCCGTCTCACTAGGATTTGTCTGGTTTGTGATTTGGTTTGGGGTAGCACCAGCTGCAAAGCAACACTGGCCAGATAGACTCTTGTTCACACAGACACTCCCAAGGTCCTATCCTGTAGATGAAAGTTCTAAATTTGTGTTTTGATTTAGTTTTCTGACACAAATGTCCGTTTTGTCTATTATATAAATAGGGTAACCCAAGTCATATTTTAGTTCAGCTTCAGTGTCTCAGGGATGGTGTTTATTGCATCTGAGACACACTGTGAGATGGGAAATGGTGCCTCAAGCCATGAGAATTCATTTTAAATCACTTCCGTCAGAGTGTCTGACGTTACTGTGAAAGGCCTCTCTGTTTATCCAGCCAGTCTGTGTCAGGCACGCTGACCCAAAGCTTTTGTGCTCCTTTTGCAAAGTGCCAAGCTGCCTACCAATTTAAAGGGGAACACTGGGGTAAACTAAGAACTGGGTTAAACCAAGAATGTTTGGAAAGTGCAAGCATAAAAACCCAATTTAAATATTTCAAGTTGCTGCAAGTATACAAACTCCGCTAATCAGATATAATCCAGCTTAAGAAAAGGTTTCCATGGTACCATAGGGGTATAAAGTTTGAGGGGAGGAGAAAGCCTATATGCATTTGGGCATCTGGATTTGTTGGTATTGTTTATGACTCATTTTTGTGTCTTTAAATGTATATCATGGTTTGTTTGTTGTTGGATCTAAATTAAAAGTCATGGAAAGAAATTACAAAAAAATAACATGTTTTTAGCTGTTGGTGTTTCTTTTTCTAAAAACCTTTGTATTATACAAATTATTTTGCAAAATAATGTTTTATATATTTTATGGGCCGAACAGGGCTTTAATGGATAGCACATTCGCCTCTCAGCGCTGGGGATGCCCGCTTTGAATCCCAATCTGGGTGGGATGTTCTCCCCGTGTCAGCGTGGGATTCCTCCGTGTTCTCCGGCTTACTCCCACAGTCCAAAAACATGGATTTAAGGTAAGCGAAATGCTCTAAATTGCCCCATAAAGTGTATGCTGCGTGTGTAGCCCAGCGTCTGAGATGTTCTCCCCTGGATGGGCATGAGGAACCCTCATAACCCTCATAGAGGATTAATGAATGAATGTTCTAAATTTTATGATTATCTTTAAGACAACTATTATAGCAT
>JAOUQT010000023.1:9985273-9996834 GCA_025769995.1 Xyliphius kryptos
AACAGGGGAAAGGTAGGAGCTTAAATACAAACAAAGGAACCTGGAAATTAACGAGCCACACCTGGTGCAAGAGAGAGGAAGAGCGGAGATTAGAAGGCGGGACTAGGCGAGCGAGTGACAGGAGGAGAGACAGAGACAGACACTGGATTTCTCACAGCTACCTTGTGCTTGAAGACTCATATCACTCTGTTCCCCAGGCAGCTTTGGGGCATTCTAATCACTTTCATCCTATTCTTACATACAGGCAAAAACTAAAATCTGCAAAGCATGTTGTTCCAACTGTGAAGAAAGAGAACCAGAGAAGCAAAACGAGAACTTCAGGACTGTTATGACTGCACTAACTGGAGTGTCTTTGAGGCTGCCACTGAAAATCTATATGAACTGACTGACACAGTGACCTCTTACATCAGCTTCTGTGAAGATGTGTGTGTTCCAGCTAAGACATTCCGCACATACAGTTAAGCTGGTTCACTTAACTTCAGTTAAGACAGCTTCGTCAGGCCAAAGGAAGAAGCACACAGAAGTGGGGACAACGACCTGTAAAAGCAGGCCAGAAACACACTGACTAACGAGATCAGAAGGGCGTAACTAATTACAGGAGACCACATCCACTTACTAATGCAAACCAAGACCTGGCTGACAATCTAAACACATTTTACTGCAGTTTAAGAGGAACCAGTTAACACCTCTCAACCACCCCAGTCAGGCAACAAGCGCCCTCATTGGTATTATACAAAAAGATAAATCTGCATATTGGCGGGAGATTGAATGGTTGGTGTCCTGGTGTAATTAAAACGTACTCAAATCTGGAGCTAAACACACTCAGAACTGTGGAGCTGACAGTGGACATCAAGAAAGACCCCTGCTACCCCTGAACATCATCAACATCCTGGAAGTTCCTGGAAGTCACCATCTCTTAGAACCTGAAACGGGAGCTGAAAAAAAACATGGTCTGCCACAGGAACTACTAAAGCAGTTCTACTCCGTGATTATTGAACCTGTCTTGTGCACTTCTGTTACTGTCTGGTTTGGAGCTGCAACTAAACAAGACAGAAGCAGATTGCAGAGAACAATTAGAACTGCTAAAAAAAATTATTGGTTCTCCGCTGCCCACCCTGCAGGACTTTCAAGAACCGGGAAATGGACAGAGAAAATCATCAGGGACCCCTTACACCTGGGACACAATTTATTTCAGCTCCTTCTCTCTGGGAGACGATACAGATCACTGCACACAAAAACTACCGAACGCACAAACTGTTTCTTTTCTCATGCTATCACGCTCATAAATAGCTGAGAAATACTAGGCTCATGGACAAACCTGTACAAACAAAAACTTTGCCTATATTGAACTTTATTGCTTTCTACACTGTACAGTTAATGCAAATTGTATTGTAATGTAACTAGACACCATCATTCCGAAACCAAATTTCTTGTGTGTGTACCATACTTATATTGATATATTATTCATTCATTGATTATCCTCCGCTTAGTCCTCTACTAGGGTCGTGGGGTGCATTCCCATGCCCATTCAGGGTAGAACATCTCGGGCTCTGATCAGATACACCCAGGCAAGGGTACCTACCTATCGCTGGGCACACATTGACTTACAAAGCCGCACAAACACAAACTATATGGGGCACCCAGATCTGAGAGGCAAACGTGCTGACCACTAAGCCATTGTGCTGCCCTTAATATTATATAATATTAAATGATTTTATCATATTGTTTTTTTTTTCTTTAATCTGAGATACAGGCAACAGAATTGGCCACATGCAAAAAAAACTGCTCTTAAAAGATCCAGAAGAAAACAGGGAGATCTAGATTTTCCTGTAGATTTATCCCGCCCCCTAGTGGTTTAAGTGTGACTTATGCACAATGCCATAAAGTTACTTTTTATAATTAGAAGGGTATTTAAGAAAAATGTGGTGATAAAAATGTTAATTTTAAAAATATATATCATTATAGATTAATAATTTCAAACATTTTTAATTGACAGGTTTTCATTATTTATCTTTTTGGACACAGCATCTTTTAACATGTTTAAAAAAGTGGGGAAAATTCCTGTCGCCTTGATGCACTTTGGTGTTTTGTCCTTTAGAGGGGGCTGTATCAGTATGCTAGAACAGGTTAATTGCAAATAAACAATTAAAATACTAATATAATATAACTATATTGTTATAATTTTTTTTTTTTAAGCATTGAAAAATATTTGCATGGATATCTTTTAATTTCGTAAAGATTTACCAAACCATGAATACCACTAGCATAACCCTTACCCTTACTCTTAATGATAATATGTATAATAGAGACAAGTGTGTGTGCATAAATAGGTCTTTACAACTATAACAAAAATGGAACGAGAAAGCAAAAAAAAAAAAAAAGAGATAAACAGCAAGGGAGAGCAGCACACAGCATTGTTTCACAGTGGTTTTGTCCACATTCTTTTTTATATACAATTGATATTTATTTGTACATATTTACTTATTTCTGTTTATTCAAATGAGATTGTGTGTCATTTCCAATAAAACAACTTTTAAAGTTAATTCTTAATTATACCCGAATGGTGATACACAACATGAGAAAGTGGACAAGCATGATGGAGGCAAGGAAAAGAGAAAGAGAGAGAATTTCCAGTGACGTTTATGTTCCCGGAAGTTATCCTTTTATCAGACGTACTTTAAGCGCTTTATCCCTCATGAGGCTACTTTGTCAAATTGTTCAGTGAAGTGACCCGAATCGTAAAGCAAAGCAGTGGAGGTGTTGTGGAGTGGGAACAAGGGTGTCTGTGTGTATATGTGTATGTGTGTGTGTGTGTGTGTGTGTGTGTGTGTATGTGCACACACATTTGTGCGGTGGGGTGGCTTGTTCATTGAGAAAGGACAGCGTGAGGGTGTCGCAAAAAGGGAAACATGGCATGTTGCATCTGTGCATGTGTATGTGTGAGATGGGGGTATGATGGTGGAGGCCAGAACTGTTCAGAAGTGTTGGAGCAGAAAATCTCCCTTCACTCTCTTTCTAGCTGGCTTTTTTTTTTTGTCTTTCTTTTCTCGGTAGCTGAGCCAGACGTAAAGCAATAGCAATTTGTGCGATTTCACAGCTCACCGCTTTCTAAAAACCTTTGACAGCCTTCCGCTGTGCGAGAGAGCGAGAATGAGGGAGAATAGTTTGAAGGATGAAGTGATGGTACAAGTGGGTGAAGCACAAACAGTGGATGAATTGAATAAACATTCAGAGATGAGGGAGCGCCTCCAACGTGTCAAAGCAACACCAGAATGCATCAATGAAGCTACTGTGTTTGGTGGATACATTCAAATCTGTCATCACAGTAAGAAACAGGGCTGGCAATAAAAACAGTAATCAAGCAGACATCTTCTGACATGGAACAAAATGAAAGAGATGAGACTAAAATCAATAAACAGTTGGTTCACACTTTCAGTTGGTCTTTTTGCTTATTCATGTTTGCTGACATATGTCTTTTGTTTCCTGTATGTAACTTCATATGTGCTTGAGAGCTACAAAAACAGCTAAGTACTAAATCTGACCCTGAATGGGTCCTAATCCTTCCATCTCCTCATGTGGTTCCACTGCTCTGTGGGGCTCCTACTGGGTGGCCTATCTTGCGTAATTACTTTGTGTAATAAAAATCTTTTTATTTTAGAAATTAGTGGAAAACTCTAAATTCATTTCTTTGCCGTTCTGTACCTAATAAGAACTTTTTGTACATTTCACTCTGCATCACGAAACACCTTAATTCAAAAGCCCCGTTTCCAGACGTGATACCAAGTTCAAAAGTGTCACCTGAAGTTTTTGTCTCAAACAGTGCAGGACATCTGGTCCTGTTTCGAAGGTCAGACATGAAATAAGAAGCTCCTTTAATCTACCCAGCTGTAAGCAAAGACGGATTTCCCCTAGCTTACCCGTTTCCGCAAAACAGTAGCAGATCGCTGCCTCAGCTCATGGCTCTTAATCAGTTTCGTATTTTTTGAAGTTCAGGAAAGCAGGCAAGCCCTTTTAAGTTGTCATTCACAAACATACTAAACTATGAACCACATAAAAAGAACAAAATAACAATAATATGTAGAGTTTCAAAGCATTTGGTGTAGCTCTATTCTGTCACATGATTGCTGAATAGGGTTGAGGAGTCACGAGAAGGTGACATCCCCTACGAGCCAGCTGGAAGCTTATGGTTAAGGTCATGGAAAAGCTTCCTATTGGTTGGCATTCTGTACAAATTAAATTAACCACTTATATCACATTGTTTCAACCATTAGAGTAAAAAGAACTTTAAAAAAATCTAAATTTGCTGATTATATTAAATATGTCAAAGGATAAATTACGAACAAGTTTTATGAAATAAAATGACTCCCTAGGTTCTCAAATATGTTCAACTATTTCTGTATGGCACAGATTTTAAATGGAAAAGTTTAAAATATGAAAGTTCTGATGTCTCTGTCTAAAATAGAGGGCTGCAATTGCATCTAATATACACAATCATTACATTAATAATTTGATTTTTTTTCTATTCCCCAATGTTGACCTTGTCTTTGCAAGCATTTGCAACACAGTAATTTATTGTGGAATAAATCTGTCTGCCACACCAAAATGTATTTAAGGCAGGGGTCACACTTTAGGTCAGAGCCAGACAGACAATAAACCAGCAGGAAAAAAATGGGTCTGGCGTTTAAAAAATGGCTATTATAGTGGCTGGTTTCAGAGAAAAAAAAAACTTTAAATACATCATCATCTTTAATATTAATTGTTTTAATCCCATTTATTTTAAAATGCTTCTAAGTCACTGATGAAGCTGTCCCTTGGTTACTCTATAATACATATTTTAAGGTTATTGATCTCCTTAAATGGAGATTTCTTACATGCATTGTAAGAAATATATTGCATCCAAACATTTTTTTAAAACAAAGTGACCCAAGCTACTGTGTGCAATAGTTGAAATACAGTCGGCTTATGGGTTGCTATATTTGCGTTGTGAAGGATAATTTCATCAAAATCAATAATTGTTATTGTAAAACCTCAGCAGACATGATTGAATTTTCCAGGTTTTGCATACGTTGCAGTCAATGTTAAAGGCTCTTCTCAGAGTTGTTACAGATTTTGAAAAGGTAAGCATATTCTGTGGCTGAACAACATTAAGTACCCTGTCAGGGAACAAAGATGATGCAGCAGACAGTATAAATGTCATCATCACTAAAATAAAGACAGTGACCATCTTTCACATACAACGGAAGATTCTGGCATTACTTAGAAATGTTAGTAACCTCTATCGCAAGGCATTCCAAAAGACAGAGTGTATATACAATCAAATTGAAATAATGAAATGTTAATGCAAAAGTCATCAAATTGCACAGTCACAAATTATTGCTTGGTTATTGCATTGTTATTGTTATTTGTTAATTTGGGGGTTGAAGTGGGAATGAAGGACCTGCGTCATTGCTTTTCACATGAAACAATTCCTTTAATGTCATACAATCTGTAAAAATGTTGCTCTTAAACTTGGCTGAAACATCTATACCTTCAGAGGCGTGCTATCCATTGTTCTTAGTCATGGAAGCATAGTTATACAGTCTACTCAACAATATGCTGACTACCTGAATACTTCCGGGCGGCACGGTGCTAAGTAATTAGCACATTCGCCTCTCAGCGCTGGAGTTTTCCGGTTCGAATCCCACTCTGTGTGGAGTTTCCATGTACGCCCCATGTCTGCATAGGTTTCCTCCGGGTACTCCAGTTTCCTCCCACATTCCAAAAACATGGATACAAGGTAAATTAAATGCTCTAAATTGTCCTGTATAGTGTGTGTATGTGGCTGTGTGAGTGAGTGTGTGCCCGGCGATGAATTGGCGCCCTGTCCTGGATATATTTTCATATTCCTGGATATATGCCCATATATGTTATGGATATGTTTCCCCCCTGGATGGGCATGGGGAACCCCACTGCGACCCTAGTACAGGAAGATAATGAATGAATAAATGAATGAATGACCGGCAATGTTATACTGGGAAAGAGCTCAATTATGCGGCGTATGCTACGCTGCAGGTCGGCTTTGGGTTTATAATCAACTGTTAACATTTGTTTTTAGATTTTCTTGGTCAAGATCATATATGACTATTATTAACCTTCGCACAGAAATTTTTTTTAAGGTCCTCGTCTATTTATTCGGGGGAAATCACAGTGGCCACTACTCTCAGTGTCATGTTCTCATGTCCAACAGCCTCATGTGCAACAGCCTCGCCTGTTTTAAAACAACAGGATGCACCAAAAACAACATTCCAGTAAAATGTTTTTCACCAAGGTTGTCGACAGGGCTTCTTTTTTTTCCATCAGAATTTCTATGAATTAGCTACACAACACCTCCAAAAGGTTTTCTCCCAGACCCACCCCCTTAATGCCCATGATGCTTTAGGACACATGCCAGAACCAGAGCCAACAACAGATACACTTTGAGATAACACAGGTTATCATTTTACATGTCAGCTGCCTGAACTCATTTAATGATTGCCTTGAGTGACAGTCTAAACTAAACAAAATGTCCCTGAAATTATATTAGTATATCCGAAAGTGTCTTTACATCTACTTGACAGCGTACAAAATTAAGCTCAATGTACCGGATTTACTTTTTACGTTTTTTGGTAGGACTGTGTTTTATTTCGCGCCATTGTTTTTTTTTTTAGTTACTGCAAAAAGTAAGCCTGCTTATTTGTGGGTTTTTAATGTGAAATTGAGTAGAAATAATTTCAGTATAATTGAATCACATGATCAATACCTAATTAGACCGAATAATAAAGGACTGTTGACAATTTCTTAAAACATGTCTGGTATCAGCAGCTTAATCTGATGTTTATAAATATATATAATTCTTATGGCCATAAAGTCTACACCTTAAGACGTTTTTTTATTCAAAGGTAACAAAAATGTTTATATTAATGCACATACTGAAATTTAAAAATATATTATAGTAGATAGTTGTAACAGATCCAGCTATTCAGAGATTAATAATTGTACTTACAGAACATTTTAAACTGACACTTTATTTTGGAATAGTACTTTGCCCTTGGCAATGGAGCAGTCAGCAGGTCACCCTGGATTAACCGAAGTTGCTCTTAACTATTTATCCCCCTGCTTGTGTCACAACATCGTTCAAAGCAGTCAGTGCCACATTTCATTTACCATTCCACCCCCTGCCATAAGTATCTTTTAGTCAGATGGCTTAAACAAAAGTCTCTGCACCAAGGGAAAGCCCTCATTTGCCCTTTCTTAATTCTTTAAATCTGTAAGATTAATATTAGTCATTGCTCCATCTGTATTGATTCAAAGCGGGGTTAAAAGTGTCACAGACACTGGCTGGGGTGCAAGTTGCCCAGCAACTGCCCCTTGACCCCCGACTGTGGCCTTGATATCTTTTCCCGAATCCTAAGCCTTGATTTCTTTTCCCATCTGTGATTTAATACTGGCCCTTCCCATGTCACCCCGACCCTAACCCTTCCCCTCTTTGCTCCCAGATCACTTAACCTTGAACCCAATTACAAGATAAGGTTGCTTAAAGGTGACCCTCAGTTTGCTTCACTCAGCTAATAGGACGGTGGAGAAAAGGGCCGGCGCAGCTGATATGCTTCTAGCTAATTCGGATAGGGTTGACAAAGGTCGGACCAGAAGCATAAAGAACAGCTTCGATCCATCATGCAAACCAAAACTCAGCAAAACAAGCGGCGGCACCCAGGGCAAAGTGCCAATTCTGCATCCTCTTATTTAAATGGGATGGGTCAGGTGCATTGCAATCAGTCCTGGGTTAATCTCACAGTGTTAACGTTTGCAATTTCATGTATTACTTGCATGCAGGCATTGGATTTCAATATTGAATATGGAGTGTGCACATCACTGGGGTTATTGGGCCAACTTGGGTGCATTTTTCATCCATCTTGTTAGGAATAGTTTGGACAAAACATTACCCTGCATGGAACTTATCTTTCCTGTTTGCATTTTTCCAAGTTTTTTTGTCATTGTCGTGACACTGTAGTCAAATAGATACTGGTATAATATTATACACACTAATACACTCACATAGATATTTATATCAGTCACAAAATACATTTAATTTTCACATCACAAAAGAAACACATTATACTGCACGTGAAAAAAAGAAAAACAGAAAACCCATCATTTCCAATAACTATAGGCTTCTAAACTGACCAAACATCTCAAACATTTCAAACGAGCTTGTTATATCTTTTTTTTTTGCTTGGTGACCTGCTCCTTTAAATTAATGAAATCCTTTTTTTCCTTTTTTTCTCAATTATAATTTGTAACTTACTTCAGCCAGAATAAGAAATAACTTTTTTGACATCATTGAGTTAAAATTTACTGTTGCTGGCATACAACTTGTATTTGAAATCTTCATTCATTCATTCATTATTTTACGCTTAATCCTCTACTAGGGTCGCGGTGGGGTTCCCCATGCCCATCCAGGGGAGATGTTGACTCTTGGGCAGAATCTGAATGTGTTTTTACTGCATTAGTTAAGATCTAGTTTACTTTTTATTAGTGCAGTGCAGACACTATGCAGAAATATTGTCAATATAATAGCAAAGTGTTGCTACTCAATTAATTTGCAACTGACCTGTGTAAGAAAACATCCTCCAATTATGAGTGGCTTCTTGTAGTACATCTTTGGGAGCTGGTACCTGTTCAGCAAAAAGATTAAGGTTAACATAAAAGCTTAAGGAGTTATTATGCATCAAAAATATGTATTCAATTATTCTCAAGTTTTAAACCAAAAACCCTTTAAAACACAACTTATGATACCCTTCATTTGCAATTATGATGAAAAGTTGTACCATTTAATTCATCACATCACCCTTTTGCTCTTCTTGACAGGCTGATGGGATTACCTGATTAGCACATTGTGTGGAGGCTACATAATAGGACATGATGTTAATATTTGTGTGTGACAAAGAGGTCAGTAAAATACCAAAGTGTTGATTTGCAGAAGGATGCGCTTGTTTAAATTATGATGCTCACGCTATTGTGTCTTGTTCCTCTATAGGTGGAAATCAGGAATGATAGAATCAAATGTTTGTTTTAACAGTGAGTATACACAGCCATTGGCATGATCGCTGAATGATGTAACCATTTTCAAAGTGATCACAGTGTTTGCACTCTAATATTAAATTTTTTATTTTTTAATTGTAACAAAGGAGGAAGAAAAATCTGTATTAACACACTGTGTTGAGGAACAGCTCTAAAAACGGAATTTTTAGAGGCCAACTGATTGGCTAATACAAAAAAAAAGGAAGCGAGCAAGGGAGTTGTAGTAAGCATGTGGAGCGCTGACCGCGGGTTGAACCTACTCATGAACTAACACTGAACTCTCAACTTGAGTTTCGTCGGTCACATATCTCCCTGGGAGCTGATGCAGGGCAAACCAATCCTGGGAGCAACATGCAGGCACGTAACACACTTCCGAGCACTGTACACACATACTCACACTCTTTCTCACACATTCACAATTACAAAGCCTTGGACACCGTCATCAGCTGGTCTGAAGGTCAGATGTGTCCATACTCTCCCTAGGATACACAATAATGGCCAAAAAGTGTGTGAGTGAGCAATATGCTAATGCACAATATCCAATTTATCATATGGAAAATTGCAAGTGCACATATATAACAGACACACTTATGTGGACAAGGGGAAGTGCTCAGACTTACACATAAGTAATAGGTCACTGATCACACAAATGCACAGCAAAATCTGACACACAATGGTGTGTAAAGTGCAGTAAGAGGGTCATGGACAGGTCACTACTGGACATATTTACACGTCTCGTTTTGGCATTCAGCAGCAAAATTATAGCAGAGAAAGAGTATTACCTGCTCACATACAGTGATATCATGCTGAATTTGTCACCGAGAAACTGATTTTTTTGTCTGTGATAACACCATTTATATTTTTGCATTGATAAGTCACTTTATTTGGTAAACTATATGTTGGTACTTCATTTTTTTTCCAAGATATTGTTAAAATCCACAGTGCACTGAAATGTAATGTCATTACATTAGGGTTCCTCATGCCCATCCAGGGGAGAACGTTTCGGGTGATGGGCAGATACAACCAGGACAGGGCGCCAATGTATGGCTGGGCACACACACTTGCACAGTTACACACACAAACACACAATATGGGCAATTTATAGCATTCAATTTACCTTGAATCCATGTCTGTAGGAGAAAACCAGAGAACCCAGAGGAAACTCATGCGGACATGGGGAGAACATGGAATTTCCACCCAGATCAAGATTCAAGGAATCCCCAGCGCTGAGAGGCGAACGTGCCAATGTGCTGCCCCAGTGAACACATATTTAGCAAAAATAAGGGAAGATTTTATTCTGTATCTGCCAGACAGTATGTCTATATGTGAAGCAAGGACCATAAAGTCTGATAAGGTACAAGCAAAGTTTAGAGACACCAACCCAAGCTATAGTGACATCCCTTCTTAAGCTGGTCTCACATTGCAGCTATAACAACTATCATTCATCTGGGAAAGCTTTCGTTCACACAGAGTTCTGACCTCCACCCCACTTCTCAAAACCACTTTGAAATTAATTTGAATGTCCAGTCAGAGCCAAGTCCTTATGTCCAACATCAGCATCTGACATGCCAAAACCTTCTGAAATGCCATTCCATTATAGTGCAGTATGTTATATTTGCAAGGCGGACGTCTGCTTCAGTACTATTCTAAAAAACTCCTTTTAGCTTATGTGGATTTAATGTCTGTGTCCACATTATTTTGACTACAGAATGTCTTTCAAAAGCTTTTAATAGCATAATAAACAAGCATAAGAGGTCAACCGAACACTTTAGAATTCAATAAACGGTCAGTAAAAGTTAGGCAAATGCTAGGATTGAGTTTTATGAGGTTTGAACTGGCTGAACAAACAAAACTTAAACTTTTGCTCTTGTTGACCCAGTGGCATCTGTCAAGTCGGGAAAATAATTTTGTATAGCTGTAAAGGAATGCCTTGTTTAATTGTCATAAAATGAATCGTTAAGCACTGGTCTAAAAAAATAACTTTCAGGTTTTTAAGAACCAATTATAGTAAAGCAATAAGATTTAATTAATCATAAAAAAGTAGTTAAAACGTATTAATGAACATAACGCAGGATTTATCAGGTAATCCAAAATGTTGTGTTTTGTTTACTTTTTGTAGCCTGCTAGAAATTTGTTATATTTTCAGGAAAAGTCAGAACTCACTGGTACCTTAATGGAATATTATATACACTGCTCGAAAAAATAAAGCTAACATTAAAATATCACATCCTAGATCTTAATGAGTAAAATCTTTCAGGTAAAAATCTTTATTTAGTAGATAGTGGAATGCCTTGAGAACAAAATAACCTCAAAAAGATTATCTCATGGAGGTCTTGAAAATCAAATGACAGGCTGATCCAACTTTAGTCAGACAAAATGTAGAACTGAGAGGCCCTTAGCAAGACAACCCCTATAAAGGAGTGCTTCTGCAGGTGGTGACCACACACCTTTTCTCTGTTCTC
>JAOUQT010000023.1:10035148-10058385 GCA_025769995.1 Xyliphius kryptos
TAGTGGTGCAAAGTTGCAAGAGAGAAATAGTACAAGTTATAAAAGAATGACTTCTTAAAGGTTTAGGTTTGAGAGGGAAGTAAGCTTTGGGGGGAAAGAACAGTTCCTCAGCCTGCTAGTCCGAGTTTTTATTTTTCTGTATCTCCATTTATATATATTAAAATATGTAAAGATATCCTTTGTTTATATATAAGTGTATAATAAATATGATGAAGTATTTTTCTTACTTTATGTTACATGAACCTCAAACATCGCCTCCTAAGCTGAATCAAGTCAAACAGTTTTTTGTTCTTTAAAATCAAAGTTCATTACACATATACTATTTTAAAAAATGTTGGGGTGCCTGTATGGGTTACAAAAGTTTGAGTTCAGCCGAATAAATCACATGTTAAGTTGTCAGTTATAAGTCTCAATAAGTTAAACTTACTTATTGGTCTAGCTTTTAAAATTAAAAAAGGCCAGATCAAGTAATGCGCAACTTTTGAATATATACAGCGTAGCAGTTTTTTTTCTAAGCAACTGGATTGTGGAAGTTGTTTGGAAGTTACTCTGAATAAAATCATCTGCTAAATGGGTAAATGTAAAGTTATTATAAATGTAAATCAATGAATAGAAATTGAGTAACAGCTAAACAAAAATGTATAAAAAAATGTATAAAGTAAAACAAACAGTTAATTTTTTTTAGATTGCAATTGGAATCAAAAACAAGTTAAGCGTTTACCCGACCCTCAATAATCTCAACCCCTTCTTGCTTTTACAGCCTTTAATGAATTTTAAAAGACTTTTCAAATCTTTTTTTTTTTTTTAAATAATTTTAAAACATGGCTTGGGGGTGTTGCCTGTGTAAGACTGTGAGGGGGTTCAATAATATCTGGCTACAGTTTACAATTTATGAGACCTTAACCCCAAGGTGGTATATGGGATTTAGGTTTTGGGGTAGTACAGTCAAATTCCTCCACACCCTCCACACAGCAATCCCTTTCTTTATGGCCCTTACTTGCATGAAGTGTGAACCACTGCTCCTGAGAAAGTGCTTCCATTTGTTCACAGTGACAATAGTGGTGTGTAGTCCACAAGTATGTGGTTGTAGTCCTGTCTGTGTCTTTTCCAAGAGTTTAATCACAAAATTTTTGTAATATACTCTGTTTATATTAATTAGAATGTCAGCAGTGCTGAAAAAGTACAGTTATAGTAAAAACTTTTATAGTAAAAAAAAATTGGTAACACTTTACCTAAATCTGGTATTCATAATGTATTTATAAAGCATTCATAATCCTTCGTAATACTGGTCATAAGACTTTGTTAATGTCCATAGATGTACATTTCCACAATCATGAAGGGTTATAATAAAAAAGTGCCAAAATTAATTATAAATGATATATTTTAACTGTTCATCATCTAATAAACATCCAAAGAATCAAAAGTTTAAATAAATTCAGATTATAGTGCATTATGTCACTTAGTGTTATAAAGCCTTAGGTCAAATTGTTATAACAATTTATGACTATGATTATAAACATCTATGTACATTAACAAAGGCTTATGACAAATGTTATAAAGCGTAATGAATACTTTATGAATGTGCCTATAATCCATTATACATACAAGATTCATTAAAAGTGTTTAAAAAAATGTAATATTGTAATGCCCTTCGGTACGAAGTTGTTGCTTTTTTAATTTACAGATAGAGTTATAATATATTATTATTTTAATATATTATTAAAAAGTAAGTATAACTATAGTAATAGTGTTAAGCATTAGATTTTTTTTTGTTGGTGAAGTGTGTATGTTGATACTTATGATGTATTATGCCACTTGCATAGATGTTAAATACATAATGAAAAGCTAAATTGCTGTTAACATCAATCTTATATCTATAGTTATAGTTTTTAAATTTCATATATTAAGCTGTATAACATTGTTAGAGAGGCTAACATTGCTTGATAGTACAACCACAGTGCTAAAATAGAAATGGAATGTTAATTAAATATGACCGTAGTTTCATTTTTTATATAGTAACTTTAATGCAGTTAAGATGTTTAAACATTTCTCACTTTTAAATTCATTTTATCATGTAAATGTGTGAGACTTCGTCTAATTTTTAATACAATAAGCAGTGCTTTTTTGAAGAGAATTTGTTGTTTTAAATTCAGCAAAACATATTGATACATTTATAAATAGTGTGCTTTTCCTTGTTATCTGAAAGTTAAATAATCTTATTAGCATTTCTAAAAATGGAAAACTGCAATAGTTTGTGTGCATTAAGGTGAGTTAAAATGTATTTGTACACATCATATTCTTCTTTCATTTAAAACACACAGTCACAATAAGTTTAAGTTATAAGATTGGGGTCGGTAAAATTGCCCAGTAAATAGACCTATTACTTCTGAACTATGCAACACTTTTTAGTAGTCTTATTATTTTTTTTTATTATTCAAAAGTTTTAATAACAGGGAATGATGAAGAAACTTGATGGAAACTTATTTTTAAAAATGCACATGCTACTTTTATGGTCAGTTTGAGAATGAAGGAAGAAAAATACAATGTTACTTTAAGACTCCCACTTCTTAAGTGCAGAGCTTTTAGTGCCAGGGGCCAAACTGTTGGCCTTTAGCTTGGTTTAATTGTTGTCACATGTAACCCTACCTGTTGTCCAATTAGCCCCTTGACTTACTATTTGGTAATTCCACAGTCAGTGGATTTACTAACTAAGAGCATTATTTCAAAACTGATCAGGAAAAGATTATCGTTTCCTGCTTTAATTTTTTCAACGATTTGAACATCTTTTACATTGTCAATTAATTTATATATATATTTTTTAAATAGTAATTAGTTAATACTATTTTAACAAGATGTATAAACCAAGTAAGACCAAGTTATAACCAATGCCAGTGATCAAATTAAATTCAATACAGTGCAGGTCAACTTTAAGGGAAGACCAGTTAGCATCCGGAGTTGATGGACAACCAGAACAACTGGCACATTGACTTCAAGAATAAGGTCAAGGAATATACATGGACACATAGAACAGCCTATGAAATGAAAAAGGCCACCGGTTTGCTTGATAATTTATTGAGCTTCTGACACTACAGGGCATATGAGTCATTTCTCTCTCCCAGGACATAAGACTATGTGATCCAGAAAGAATGGTTAGGTAACCCAATTGCGGTACAAAGTAAAGACTTCAAGACCCGTTGTGCTGTTTTATGACAAACAGTTGGTGTCTGACTACCAGATTGAGTGATGCTTGCTCCAGCTGTAACTGAATGACAGACTATTCTGTGTTTATAAATACATTTATATTAAAATGACAGTTATTCATTAAAACACAATATTAAAAGATAAAAATAATGTGTGACGTGAATATAATATGTTTTAACTGAAAATTGTTTAGGGCGGCATGGTGGCTTAGTGGTTAGCACATCGCTGTTGCATTCGATGATAATACTGAACAGACAATTGAACGTAGGAAAGCGAGAACACATTAGTTCTTTCAAGGACATGGTAGGTAATCACAATGCCAAGTTTCAGCCTTGTAGGTACATGAAAAGACCCTGATGTGAGATTTAAGGGGTCTTGAGTTTGATGGTGATATCGAATGAACAAATGAATGTAGGAAGGTTAAAGGTACTTAGTTTTTCCAAGGACATGATAGAGAATCACGATGCCAAATTTCAACATCGTGGAAGAATTAGTGATTAGTCTATGAGGGCTTTGCCGTTTATTAGTATGGATCACATGTTATAAATGACAGTTAGTCTGGTTTTCTGCTAATAATCAGTTTTTAATTGTTATTACATTGCCAGTTTAAAAATACCAGTTTAAAATCAAATGCCTTCTAATATTCAACTGAGATTTAAAGAGTTCATGTTTGATAAAAATAGAGATGGAGGAACAAACACTATATTGTCTTTTTATTTTTGCTTAGTCGGCTATTGTTTATAGTCTCAGATCGTGTCCTTTGGTGTGTGTTTGTGTCAGCTCATTCTTTCTTTTCCATGTACTCATTACTCATGACACTTGTAGATCTACACCCACACAGTCACACTTTCCTTTTTCTGTGCTTTTTCTACTGCGTTTGCACCGATGGTATTAACTTTTGGATACTGTAAATAGGAAATGTCTGGACTTCACTGTAGTCATCATGTGAAATGTTCCTTCAGTTATCCTAATTTACATGATGTACCAATCTGATACATTACAGATTTACTAGCTTACTATTTTAGCATTCCCCGACATACATATCCTGGTTTACTAAACCATAATCAGGATATTAAAGCATGAATGAAGCTTAAACATCACATAGATGTAAATCAGTTCATAGTTAACAGTTATTAGTTCATTCTGTCCTCCGTTTGGGCATTTTTTAAAAGTTTGCTTCTTCCTTTGTTCGACTGGGGTTGATTAAGAGGTTAAACACTGGGAATCATGGCGTCCTTAACTGAGATTTATCTGTTCCTGTACTGACCCTCTGTGGGGTTGTGAACCTACAGCCAGAAAGCTCCAGATTTATTTGGTTATTTGTTTGTATATTTGGAGGGGTCCTTGTGATAAAGCTAGGGGTCCTCCCTTTTTTCATTTTTCTTCCTGTTTACTCATACAAAACTTGTGCTCCATTTAAAGAGTGGATGTGACGCTAATGCTGACTTAGCTAGAATGGTGACAAAAGCCCTGCTGACCTACACAACGTGACTGCGATGTGATAAGAAATCTCATATAGTACTGTCAAACAAAGTCTGTCTAAAATACAGAGTTTTTAGTACTGCTGACACACTGATGATGTACATTTGGGATGAAAATCGAAATCTCAAATCGAGGAGCATAATTTAAACTGACCACTAAGTGTTTGTAAATTGTATATTAAGAAAACATTATTATATCAAGTGATGATATGTGGATTTACCATGAAACTTACACAAGTTTTACTGACCTTGTGACACTTGAGTGTTCTTAACATGCTGTTGTAAAAGAAAGCGTTCATAGCTCTGGTGAAGGAATGAAGTGGGGTGGTTTCAGACCTAAACAGGGATCAGTACAGCATGTGGCTAGCATGACCTGACATGTTTCTGAAGCTGGAGGGGGTCTTGACCTTTGCTCTCACGCTCCAAAACTAGGAACATGATAAAAAGGGCTTCGGATGAGAGGGTGGCTCCTAAACAAGAGCTTCTGTTTCGGCCAGCTCAGGAATGTCAGCTCCATAAAAAGATGCCTACAGAGACAGGCAATGGTGAGAAAACGAAATAAGTAAATAGGCAGAAGGTTATTAATTTCGTTAAATGTAATCTTTCTATCACATTCTGAAGTTATCATTAGGCTTAATGGTAAGCGTTGCACAGTACTCTGTCTTTTTCTCTTCCCATTTTTTAATATTTAAAGTTTTAATTGAGTAATTACAGCACATGAGTTGGACACATTTACTCAAGTAAACGTTCAAAGCCACTAGCAGACCGCAAACGGGGCGGAAAACGGCATACTAAATCATCAGACAAGACGACTGTGACCGATGAGCTTAACAGGGCAGAATACTGGGGAGTAACAGATTTTCTGTGTCCCCCCACTCTATTGCTGTAATGCAGTGTTTATGGACATTTTTACCCGAGGACTTCAGTCATGCGACCATGCTGTAAATTTCTTCAGCAGGTTTGCCAGCGGAAGAAACCATGTGACTTTGCACTATACCAGAACAAACCTTCATCCCACATGTGTCATGTCTGCTGATAACCTTGTGTTTACCTAGTGGAGGTCCGTGGAGGTCTTTTTTACAAAAAAGATTTTAAGCATCGCTATTATAAAGTACTAATTTTGTGTGTTGTGATATTTGCAATAGTTCTCAAACTTATAACAATACCAAAGCATGAATATTTCTGGTAAATGATTTGTATGTTTCCCTTATTTACAAATGCAAATTATTATTATTGCCAATTCATGATAAAGTTTGCTATAATAAAAAAATTGGTATGCATGTACCTTATGCTTGTCACACCAATGACAGTGCTCAGCTTTTTATGACCACTCCGAATTCTGTGTGCAACTAATCTGGACGTGACATGCTCAGGGAGGCAGAGGCCAAAATTCCCTGCAGTTAAATTCTCAGACGGTGGTCTTTACCATAGTCTCTCTTCCTCACTCCCTCTCCCAATAAAAATCTTCTGACCACCAGTTGACCCTTTGCCGATCTCCCTTACCAGTGCTGTACGTTCCCACTTTTGCTCCCAGTACCGTAGAAGCTGGTGGGGGCCAGCAGCTGTGGTAAGAGAAGGGGGGCACAAGGTCAAAAGGGTCACGGTACTGGTAAAGTCATCACGAAGGCTCCAATGTGGGGCATCATTTTTCCCTTTCAAAGGCAGTCCTGATGTCCACGGGGGCCGACCCGATGGCCCTGCTGTTCTAGAGTGTTCAGGGGTCGCGACGGACGAGGGTTAATAAAGTGATACCAGGTGTTGGCTTGAGAAATTTACCAAACTGGGGCCCCTATTCTCACTAAGCAGCCCCTGTCCAGTTGCACAAGCAATTAAAAGTCTATAAATACAGCCTGAAGTCACTCTGTGTTTCCTGTTAATCAATTTCTCCTCAGTGCTTCAGAGTTAAAAAGCAGTTTTACTGTCATGTAAGTACCACCGAAGCACAACCATATAACTAATATGGTTTGTTCTCAGGTTCTATGGATTGGAAACGGGAATTAACCCAACTATGTGCGCTGTTTTGGGAAGCACAGATTTTCCACAAACCACAAAAAAATGTATAAAATGTTGACTAACAGCTGAGTGGTTATTGTTTGGTTGTCCAAAATAACATCAGCAACAGATAATTGGACTGAACTTATACCCTGGAACTTATTCCATTGAAAGTAAATTGCCTCTGACAATAAGAGAAGTGAAAACAGGGGGATGCCATCAGAGGACAAACCACGACTCATGTAGCTGAGGTGCTAAGTGGGGTAACCAAATTAAAAGTTCCATCAAGAGACTCCACCCTTGAAACACCTCATAACACTGAAAAAAATTCTAACGTAAGAGGGAGCCCCAATTAATGGCAATCAACATCAATGACAAGCTAAAGGCCATTAGTCCGGCTAATCCATGGTTTACATTTTCCTTCTGGAACCCCGCTGCTCAGTTCTCACCCCAATCAGAGAAAGGATGTGTCGTTATAAAAGACACAACATCAAAGCCTCCATACACAGTTCCCTATTAGGCATGAGCTGACCCAAAACATAAATTGGGCTCAAATCTCAGCAAGTTTTGGTGTCAGGCCAAAGACTCATCAACAGTTTGATTAGGGTCTTTAGAAAGTTATAGCCATGTAAAGAGCAGATGGCTATTCAAAGAGGCAATGAAATATGTAATACTGCAAAACTGCTCATTAGACGGATCACACTGAAGGTGGCTAATAGATTAATTTTGAGTCTTTGTTAGTAAAGTTAGTTGTTAACCAGAGAGTAACACAACTCACCTTTAAAAATCAAAGCATGATTTGGGTTAATAAAAAATATTGTATTCATTCATTTTATATCATTGAGTTGTAGTGTTTTCACCTTTTAAGTTATTGCAACATTTCCGGTCCTACTTTTTTTATAAATATATGTACTGTAATGTTTAGTTCAACCAAGCATTTTGATGTTTACACTGATATAGAAAACAAATTTCAGGCTATACATGCACCCACTTACACTTTGTGGCTTAAGCACTCGGTTTCTCATCTCAGACTGTGTGTTTTAGAACATAATGACCAGCTTGTAATGGAATCCTGTGTGTAGTTATGAGCTTAAGTCTTGTTTAAAGCTTTATGATTTTCCAACAAGCACACTTTAGCTAGTTACAGCTCAGCCTCCACAGGAATTAGATGTATTAGGTGGGTTGTGGTTTCGAGAGTTTTATTACTCAGCTGCCACAACACAACGTTAGCATGAGGCTATGAGGTGCCTGATGGAAGGGGATGGGGGGGGGGTGTCTTTTTGGTTTTAAAAAATGGTTTTAATTGTCCCAAATTATTTTTGTGTCTCATTTCGCACAGCTCTGTACTTAACACTTGTCATTTGGAACATAAATGTCCGTCCGCTTTGACGTGTGGCAACATCCAGTGCACTGTAAGTATCCAGATGGTGTTTTCATGAGGGTTAATAAGATGAAGTGTGAAATGATGGACAGTTATATAGAGGAAGGAATGTTGACATACTGCTTCATATGAATGTAATAAATAAAATTTAACAAATATTACTATGCTATTGGTAAATGAATGCCAACTCTGTAAAATCAAAAGCATGTTAATTTTTCCAACTCATGTGTTAAACTTCAGTATCTGAACTCAGACCGTGTCAAACTTCATACAAAATTGCAGTTAGTACATAAATGTGAGCAAAATGTCACATGGTAAACTAAGAGATAACCATTTGGCATGCTTTACCAAACATTTTAATTCAAAAATCTCAATTCCGTTGAGATCTGGTGGCATCTCCTCAAAAAAACAGGTGAACAATTAAAAAAAGAATTAAATAAGAATAAATCAGAATGGGTTTTCTGCCGTTAGGATGGAGCCCAGAAGCTAATATCTAGCATGCCAGGGTGAATGCTGACTACGGATTACTGGTGGATGGAAATTTTTGGTTGGTAGATTACACTCAGTCCAGCAGTGTCACTCAATGTTTTAAAATTCCACTAACAGACCACCACATCAATCTCACTGCACTGCCAAGAATCGTCCACAGCCTAACTAATATCTGCTGTCTGGTGAGTTTGTGGGGATCCTGACCACCAGAGAAGAACGTGAAGGAGGAAAAAATACATAGAAAAACAGATGGACTACAGTGTATAACTGTAAAATTATAATATTATATTGTAACTGACAAAATGGACATTGAGTCTACAACCAAAAAAGTGTCTATAAATAATATAAATAAAAGGCAAGCCCTTATTGACATCACTAATTCTCCCATTGTACCTACAGGGCTGAAATTTGGAATTGTGATTCACTATAATGTCCTTGGAAAAACAGTACTACTTACCTTCGTACGTTTGATGGGTTTGTTCAAAATCGCCATTGAACGCAAGACCCCTCCAGTGTCACATCGGGAACTTCCAAGTACCTAGAAGGCAGAAATTTGGCACTGTGATTACCTACCATGGCTTAGGAAAAACTACCTGGTTCTCAGTTTCTAATGTTCAATACGCAACACCTTAGAAGGATTGGTGTATTCAGAATTTAAATTGCCTCAAACCTCTATAATAATACATTCCTTTGAAATATATGAACTCCAAAGCTATCACTCATTCAAAAACAATTGCCTTTTGGCTTTCACATTGTTATCAAGTACTCCCCATAGCGTGGCACAGTTATTCAGCTAGTTCTTAATTAAATGCACAGTATGTGTATTTTAACTTTAATATACTGTATAAAATATGTCTAATGCAAAGATTTTACTAAATTACCCAACTCTCTATAATTGTATCACCGGTAACCATTTCTGTCAGGCCACTTGGTTCAGATTTGATGTATGTAAATAGTTCTAGTTTTTGTGACCCTTATTTCTAGGTAATTGGCATAACCGGCAAGTAGTGATGTGACAACTGGTATAAGTTATATAGTATATGTTGGTGTAAATGGCTTTGAATAAACATATACCATCATAAAATTTGGGCTCTATTACTATAGTTCATACAATGAAGCACATTACTATGAAGGTTTAAATGAACAATTGTGGAAATTTAGGTGTAAATTAAATAATTAAGCAATGTGTCACTATAAATACACACATATACTGTGTATATATATAGAAATGGATTAGTATTTTAACTTGATGGTAAGACTAGTTTGACTTACATTATTAATAACTCTAGGTAAGTAAACACTAGTAAGCAGGTTATTTAAAAACAGAATCCTAATAAATCATGAAGTATTGAAGATGTGGTATTATGGGTTGCAATGTGATAGCAAATAATTACTTGGCATCATGAGAAATCTTGTTAAACATGGAGTGAAACCTCAGACATCTCTGAAGCAAAAAGGCAACAAGGAGATAGATGCCTCAAACAAAAAGCTGTTGGGACAAGCTCACACATACACAGGCACCTATCCCTCTAGGGCAGATCCCTCCCATCCCCCAGTCCAGAAATCTGATCTGTCGGCATGCAGCTTGGAATTCTTCAATCGCCCTGACATTTGACCTCTGGCCTTTTTGGCAGCACAGAGAAGAGAAGATGAAGTGTCCAAACCTCTAGTTCTCCAACACAAAAAATCTCCTGTTCTTGTGAACCCTCCCTCCCACACACGCACGCACAAACTCTCTGGACGACATCTAGCCATGTACACCCCAGTTCCTGCGAGACTCACAACATAATTACTCATAATATCTGGGTAATAGTCTGTGACATCAAGGGAACACTTTAAGGCATTGTCCTTTTTTTCTATTGAGCTGCCCACAGCCCAGTGCAACTTAAAAGCCTCCTAAAACGCTTTATGAACCATTCGCCTATTACAGACTGCACATGCTGACCACTCTGTCATTTTCGTCTTTGATTGCTAGATTACAATGTTTTATGTGTTTGGAAAAACTGAAAAGACCCGTTGTACAGGCTCGGCGCAGTTTCTGCACAACCACTGTTCACTGCGTTTTTAATTCCATTCATGTACTCCACAACACATTGACTGTTGAGGAAGTGTTAAGCTACTTGATATACTGCGTCACTGCATCCCGGTGGCCTTTTTCCACTTTTTGTGACATTCCTCTGTATTTTTTGGAATTATTATGGTCAGGACCTTGCAGCAGTATTCTGGCATCCAAAAGCACTATTATATTTTATTGCTCTAATATTACAAATGCTTCGAGCGACCACCATGTGGTTTGACTTACCACTGTTATTTAGTGCTGTCCTCTCCAGCCAGGTACCACAGCATGGTGGATCCTCAACTGTGGCAAATCAATGAAGGAAAAACCCCCCAATCCACTTCCCTAAAACCTAAAGCGTGTCCAATTCAATGGAACCAATTTTTACGCCCAGGCTAACGGAGCCATGGTCTGAATGGAGTCTCTGAGCCAAACCACAGTGTGCTATCACTCCTGAGGACCTGAGGCACTTTAGAAAACATCCCACAAACGGATTTTTTCTGACCATGTTCTGAAAACACATTGGTCTACACATTTTTACACCAGTATCAAAGCTTTCTGCCCTGAAATCAGTTTATAATTAAATTATACTTTGTGAGTGGAAATGGGATCGACCGACTCCACATTGCCCAACAATAGGAACATCAGGTCTTCACCTAACGCAGTCCCTAGGGAATCCTGAGAAAGTGGGGAACGGAGAAGTCTCTACATCTGCCTCCTGCCTGGAGGGAGAGCATCACGGCATTCCTTCACCCAAGAGAGGGAGAGAAGGGCAGCTTTATGAAGCCATCCATCACTGCATCAATGGTGCGGCGGCCTAAAACAGCCACCCTAGGAGTTGCTGAATGGGAGTGGGAGGTGCAGTGGGCCACAGCGGCCTAGCCCTGCTGCTAATACTGTGATCTTTCACTCTAGCTTGTGAAAAAGCAGCGGGGAAAGTGATTAGCCTCCCTCCCTACTGCCCTCCTCTCACAGCCGGTGGAGAACTGCACTCTTTAAAGATCTGCTATTTGCTCTTATTTGAAATGAGGATAGAAAACTACTACAGATTCAACACATCCTACACACATCATCATCAGATGTTCAGTACAGTTCATTCATGTTTAAAAAAAAAAAGCGTTCTTTTAAGCAACTGTTAATAAACATTATTCATATTCCAGCAAAAGACATTTACTTAAAGTTAATAAAGGAGGGCCAATAGATGTTTACCTCTAATAGGTCATTGTTGAATCCTGGCCCTCCCTGTACTCATTAACAACATCTGTGTAACATGTACTTAGTCTTTAGTCTGTCATCCAGTTATTCATCTACCCAAGAGGTCTATTAATGATAAACACAAGATGGACACAAGACTTGGTCTTGTTCCCTTATTCAGCCATTAACAGTCATATCTGCGACTCTTTTAAACGAGTTTTGATGACCTTTCTTGTTTTTCCTCCCAATTAAGAACATGAATCCTGTTCCTAGGCCTTTAGTGTGCTCCTCAAATTATCAGTTTTTTGGCAGTGTGTGAAAGTTCTCTAATGGAGTCACTAATTGGCCAAATAGGTTTATGGGCTATTCAGGTAGATCTGGAGAGTGTTAAGTTGTCACATACCCTTGTGAGCTGGTGAGATTCCCAGCAGAGACAGATTAGGAGACCTTTTTTTGACCTTAGCATCTCATTTGGACAGAAAGAAATGTAACACCCAAGCTCAGCATTTTAATATTATTAAAGGTATTTTAGATTTGATTATAATGTCCCTGTTCTTTTAAAAATGACAAGAAGTTCTGTGGTGAAGCACAATACTAAAGGAAGTGCTTTTTAATTATAGCATCTTCAAACAAAACCAAATCAACTCTGTATTAGTCTGAATTAGAATATTGAATGGAATGTTACTTAAGTAAAAAATATGGTCTGTATATAAAAACCTGCAAATATAAATGTTACACTGAAAGTATTAACCAATAGCCAATGAGGAGAACTGCGCCATGATAAGTTAATATTCAGACATGAAGTTGGGCTTTGAAATGTGAACAATGGGACAAATGGACACAAGGTGAGTTAAACACTAACGTGTGGTTTAACCCGACAGACATTTTTTCATGAAGGAAGTCGGTCTACACAGACAGCTATTTAAAAGCAATAATTGTAAAATAGAAAGTGTGTTGGCAGAGGTGCATCTTTGAAATGCGAATGCATAAAACATAACATTATTTTACAATGAAGTTTTAATTCATTCATTAATTCATTGTTTTAATTTACAATCTATAATATTCCATTCTAAAATCTATTACAAATTATATTTAACATCTGTCTTTGATGACTACAATTTGACTAGTCTGCTTATAAGGACAGGCAACAATTAGCATGAAAAAACTGATTACTGATTACTAAATTACAAATAAACTTTTATTTGTACAACAGCTTGAACAACTTTTGTAAATTAAAGCACTTTTTAAGGAAAATGCAAAACAACTAACCATTTCCAAAACAATTTACGATGTGAAAGCTACAAAGACGAACCTCATGCCTACAATTCCTTATCAGTATCCCAGAGTGAAAGTAGATTTGTAATCAGTGAAGTAATTATTCTCAGATCAAAGCAGTACATACTGACCAAAAGGCTATTCGCATCTTTTGAATGCATCAATGTATTTAAGTGAGACACAATCACTTTAGGACTGTTCTAAAATGGGACCATTATAGTTTTTATTTTAAATAGGGTCATTATATTTTTATTGTAAGTTGACCTTTATATCTTTTCGATTTGTCACTTTATCCTTGGACAATAGGAGAGCTAAAGTGCTGAGCTCTGTGCCTTGGGGAGAGGCTTAACAGTGGAGCTATGAATTCACTCCAAAAAGCATTTTTTTAAGACAAGAGAGCTGATTTTCCCCCAGGATAGTGTGTCTCGGAGTTTCTAAAACCTGTTCTGGGTGAACTGTCGAGAAAGAAAGAACAACAAGAGATGAAAATAAAATAAAATAAAAGCCCAAAAGGTTCCTGCCCCCCCTGCCAGCACCCATCCCCACTGGAGACTGCTGTTTCAGCCACCCCCCTCAACCGCCTTTTCAGCTCAGGACAATGTAGCAGGCCATGTTGTTTAAGGCCCTAAAGAGCTGGCCCTCCTCATTGCCCTCTAACAATGGTCACCCCACTGGGGGCTTTCTTCATTTAACCTTCCTAATGACAGGTTTCATCCTCTTTCTCCAGAGTTAAGGGAGGAGCAGGTTCTACCCACCATCTTTTTCCGACTTTTCTTTTCATGCCTTCTCTCAGCTTTCCCCCGAAAAATGCTGGCTCATGCTCTACCTTCCTAAGTGACAGGTCCTCTACAGAAAATGACTTTGTCATCGCCTCCCTTTCCTCCTACTTACTGTATCATTTTATTGAATGGTCAAAGTGTCGACATCCAACTGAGTTTTCCATTCAATATTAGCGCACTCATGACCCACAATTTTACAAAGCTAAATCAATGCAATCACTGCAGAAGAAAATGCATTTTGGAGGGAAAACTACAAAACAGATTTATGCACCGTTTGAGGTTCTTGTATTTTATCAGATTGTTGGGTTTTACTCTTTTTTGATCATCAACCTCCCCAGACCCTCTTTTTGCCCTTTGACAGTGAAACAGACATACACTAAAGCAATTAAGCAAACACGTTTGACATCTGACATTTAAGGTCAACCCTTCCACCCGCCGGGCATTTTAGGGTGCTTCCTCCCCACGGCTAGGGTCTCACATAAGATGATACAGTAAATGGGAACCAAAAGAAGAGAGGACAATTTGGTGTCCACCATATTGACGCCACCACTGAGCAAAGAGGAATGGTGATAGAAAAAGAATTAGAGAAGCTCACACAGAGAGGAAGATAAGGGCCAAAGAGGGGAGAGGATCCCAGTAGTGGGGAGGGCAAATGGGGGGGATTTTACGGTTGACCTTCTCCTCACGCTCTCGTGAGTCTCTTCACCTCATGTTGATTCTCTTGACCTACTTGGCCATGCTAGAGCAAAGCACTTAAAGCAAAAAGATGTCGTTCCACAGCACACTCTCACAACGGCCTATTCAGAGTCAGTTTGGCCAATATGTTCTTGTTGTGAAGAAGATAAGAAGACAAGGTAGAGTTACAGCGCAGATCTGTAATCCAACATATTGGAAGAGTGTGCAAAATAGTAACTAACGAATGAGAAAATAGTACCGTACCTCAACAGTTAACATCAGTTAGGACCATGTAAGAATTGGATTAAAAACTTTTGGTACTATTTGTTTACGTTCCCCTGCATTGATTCACATAGATACACCAGGGAAGAGATTCTCAACATTCTGCAGGCTGAAGACAAGTGCAGACAGCTCGGAGAAGATAAGGGCAAAAACATCAGTCTCGAGAGCTAGTCTTTGTAAACTTCACTCTATTAACAAGAGAATGGACAACTTTTATCTCACCATTTCAAAAACCTTAACTAAAACATGACTGAGTCGATTGTGGAGTCCACGCTGTGGGCTTTCAACACTTGGGCCAACAGCACAATCACTCGCTGACAGCGAGCTGTCATATGTTTCAGGATAATAAACATCAAAGTGGAGCTGTCCTTATTGTAATGAGTTTGCAGCTACATCTCAACGTAGCTTGTAGTAATTCACATAAACACTGCAGTGAACGGAATCCCACTGTAGCTTTCAAGGAATTAAAATTCATCAGAACAGTGACTTGAAGAATCAATGTAGGATCATCTATACCTTTAAACGCCAAAGCCCTCACTCACAAATTCCCCCAGTTCCTGAGTACCAACAAAGCTGAAATTTGGCATCATGGTTCCTCATCATGGCCTTGGAAAAACTACTTACGTAATGGTTAATTTGATATCGCGATCAAACACAAGACTACGCCAGGGTAACTTCAGGGTTCTTCCCGAGTACCTACAAAGCTAAAACTTGGCACTGTGATTACCTACCACGTCCGTTAAAGAACTAATGGGTTCATACTTTCTTATGTTTGACTGTTTGTTCGCTATCGCTATCGAATGCAACATCCCGAATGAATTGGGGTCTTTACGAGTACCTACAATGCCGAAAAAAATACTGATAAATTCACATAAAGCAACCGCATGAACACAGTAGTCAAAACTCACACTATATTCATTCCACATATTCGTTTCAGATTTTTAACTGCCACAAACGTCACTCTATAATAACATGTTAATTTTAAATATACAGCATAAACTCCAAAGCCACCATTCATTCAACTGTTGTGTTTTAACTTTCATCTTATTATCAAGATGTTATCTTGTTCTCCACCATTGAACAGAATGGGTATTCTTCTAGTGTAGTGATAAAACTTATCTCTTTACATCCCTGATGTGAAAGAAGAACTAAAAACAATATAAGAAGTTATTGCAGAGAAGAATGGGTACATGTGGGGTAAACAGTGTTTTAGTGTCCATTCAATATATTATTAAATATTCTGTAAAGAAAATGTTTTCCACTTTACAAGGTGTGAAATATAAATGTATCTACTTTTGCAATACTTCCTACTTAAATCTCAGTGAACTAATTAACGGCTCTGACAAAGGCATGACAGCCGTCAATCAGCATTCAGTGTCCGCAGCACACACTTAAGAGTAAACTGTTAAAGATCCATTCCTGCTGCAAGATACAAGACATTTTCTACTTAAACAGACCCAAACAAATAGGGTGTAAACATAGCATGGTGTATGCCAGAGGAAGTGGTTGAGGTAGAATGAGTGTGTATTGTTTCCTCTGAGAAAACTTGCCCGTGTGTTTGGTAAACAATCCAGGCCTGACCAGAGCCAGTCGTGAAGGAAGTGTGAATGGATACAGAGAGGCATACGACCCAACAAGCAATGGACCATAGCAATGTGGTGCCCGATTACTGTTACATGAATACCAAAGAGGATGCACATATAGGTAGCCTGGAGGAAACAAGGAATATATATAGACCTTGCGGGATCTAAACTGTTTAGAATGGTCTAGCTGCATCGGTCAGGCAGCAGAGGGGGCAGCAAATTACCCGACATGTTTGCCGTTTTGTAGGTGGGTTGAGATGAGTTAAGAAAAATAAAACGAGACAGTAGGGGCAACAAATAGTTAGGGTTATGCCCACAACTGAAAGCTTAAGTGAAATCACATGAGCAGCCCAATCCGTTTCATGTAAGCAAACAAAATCTCTGCTCTTACCAAGTCAGGGGTCATTGCATTACTCCTTTGCTTAGTGTCAGCCAGTTACAAACCATTAGTTAAACAACAGCCATGGGGGAGTGGCTGGGAATTTCCAACAGCACAAATGAAGCTAAAAAGAATTATACAGCAAATAAATCTCTTTAGTATTTATTACATCAAAATAAATGAACAAAAAATGCCTGTTTTTTTAAGATGATTTCTTAAGTGGAAGCGATCAATAAAGGAGCCGATTTATCATTAAGGGTCTCACCAGCATCAACCTTCAAACCACAACAACACATTTTACTCTAAAAAAGCAATTTTCTGGTAATACGTTCTAAGAGCAAAAGGTAGTGGCTTCCAATACCACGTAGGAAATTGATTTATTTTAACAATTTTTGACTAGATTAACAATATTGCTCTTTAGAACTTTTGGCAAGTTGTTATATCTCTTTTTTAATACATTTAATTACAAGTATAATAAGCACTATATGACATAAGACACATTTAAACATTAAGTTCAGGTGTTTAGGTTAGTTCAATTGCCAAAGGTGTACGTTTCACGCATTTTAGACAATTTTATGCTTCCAACAATTTGGGAAAAGCCCATTTTTGTTTCAGCATGACTGAGCCCCAGTAAACCAAACATGGTCCATAAAAGCATGGATGGTTGAGTGTAATGTGGCAGAACTTGACTGGCCCACACAGAGTCCTGACCTCGACCCCATCAACACCTTTGGGATGAACTAGAACAAAGATTGCAAAGCAGGTCCTCTTGTTCAACACCGGTGTATGACCTCACTTATGCCCTTTAGAATGAATAGGCAAAAAATCCCACTGACACACTCCAAAATCTAACTTGCATGCTGGGAAACCTTCCCAGAAGAGTCGAAGTGGGTTATACATGTAAAGGAAGGACCAACTTAGAGTGGGAGGTTATAGAAGCTGTAGCTTACTTTTGTACCTACAGTGTATGTGATGAGTAGTAGTTCTAGGCTCAATATACTGGAAATGTTTACAGTAAAAATCAAAAAGAAATGAATACTGGTTTATTTATTAACCGTTTTAAAATATTTTCTTGTAAGAGCCTTATTTTACTCATGGGTATCAAACACTACACTAAAATCCACATCATTGTCACTGCATTGCTAGGAATGATCCCAAACAATATCTGCTCTGTAGGGTCTTTGTGGTCATCTTGAACATTAGAGAACAGAGTAAAGGGAGCAAAATATCTATGGAATGGCTTTGACGTGGATGGAATTATTTCTAGGAGTGTATAAGTTGAGGGGTTATATGTTATTGTTAAATGTTTCATTCATTCATTCATTCATTCATTATCTTCCGCTTATTCTTCTACTAAGGTTAAGGTGAAGGTGGGGTTTCCCATGCCCATCCAGGGGAGAACGTCTCGGGCACTGGGCAGATACACCCAGGACAGTGCACCAATCCATCACTGGGCACACACTCACTCACATGCTACATGGAGCACTTTAGCGCATTCAATTTACCTTGAATCCATGTTTTTAGAATGTGGGAGGAAACTGGAGAACCCAGAGGAAACCCACGCAGACATGGGGAGAACATGGAAACTTCACCCAGATTAGGATTCAAACTGGGAATCCCCAGGGCTGAGAGGCAAGTGTGCTAACCACCAAGCCACCATGTTGCCCTTAAATGTTTCATATAAAGGTATTTAATTATGCAAAAAACAGGAATTAGAATTGCTTTTTGATCCCTCCATCATCTGTTTTATAATCATATGCGCAGATTTACCTTAAGACCCGGATGTGACCTGAGGCAAGTATGCGTATAAACCCAAATACTGAAGAACTAATTGCATATCATCTATTTAGACAGTGAGAGCCTGATCACGCTCAGCCAATTCAACAAACAGCACGTCGGATTCTTAATCACACTGAAGAGTAAAAATGCCATAAACCCTTAGACGACCTCTGCTTTCTTCAGCTTCGATGTTTTATTTGCCTCCTAATCGCTGTATTAGGGTTGTCTTTCGTTTCGCCTTGGCCCTCTCAAAGGCCTCGTTTCAAAGCCCTAATGAAAATAAACGGGAGGGCCCCTGATGCTTTATTTTGCTAAAGAACACAGCAGCAGTGGGTTCAGGGCGAGGTGGAAAAACAGGGGGCATCTGGAACAAAGACCAGAAGAGTGTGAGGTCAAACAGCCTGGTGTCCGCACCATCTCCGGCAGACGCAGCATGGGAGAACGATGGATCTTATATAATCAGAGATCCGTTTTTGTCCTGCTAGTGTAGGACAGAATATATCACACTGCCTGACAGAGCAACAATAGATTGCGCTTTTGTCCGGGTAAAAGTGAGGCGCTTTGGACTCTTTTCAGCTAGCCATGCATCTGGACTATAGGAGATTAAGATTCGGTTTGCAGACCGGCTTTCAAGAGCTGACCTTTGACCTCTAACTCAAACTGACTGCATCCACACACGCTCTGGTAAGACAGGAGAGCTACAGGTGAAGAAGGACCAACTGTCCTTAGGAACTTAACGGGCATTGTCTGAAACATACACAGTTAAATGTATATTAATTGTGCTTCGATAATTATTTTGAGTGTTAAAGGCCCAAGTTTATCTCATTAAGATGATGTGGGAACTTCTTTATCTTGGATAAACATTACAATATGAATTATGACCATGGGTGTCCAAATTATAGAGGACTAAGCAATATGTGTTTTAACTCATAAGTCTGAGTCTGGAAGGTTATCAGACCTCATTAAACTGTAAAATAAATAACTATAAAATATTACGGGAGTGGTAGCTCAGTGGCTAGGGCATTGGACTACCATCAGAAGGTTGGGGGTTTAAATCCCAGGTCCACTGAAGTTACCAATGTGGGTCCTTGAGCAAGATCCTTAACCCTAATTGCTCCAAGGTCCTGTTTGAACCCTGTGTTCTGATCCCAACCAAGTTGGGAAACTTGTAAGTTGCTTTGGATAAAAGCGTCTGCTAAATGACCAAACGTAATTAACAACATTATAAAGTCGGGGCGGCACGGTGGCTTAGTGGTTAGCACGTTCGCCTTTCAGCGCTGGGGGTTCCCGGTTCGAATCATGATCTGGGTGGAGTTTCCATATCCTCCCTGTGTCCGCGTGGGTTTTCTGCGGGTTTACCGGTTTCCTCCCACAGTCCAAAAACATGGATTCCAGGTAAATTGAATGCTCTAAATGTCTCTGTATAGTGTGGCTGTGTGTGTGGCTGTGTGAGTGATTGTGTGCCCAGCAATGGATTCAACCTCATCATGCTGCTATTTCTCAATCTCAACACTGATAATGGTGGAACAATCTTCCCAGCACTGTCTCTAAGGCTGAGTCACTTTGAATTCTTAAGAAACGTCCACAAGCACTGGCTATTAAAACAATCTAGAAGCCAGATTGGATGATGAGCAGGTTTATTTAAACTACAGAGTAGCTGGAACTGTAACCACGGACTTGTGTTGTTCGCTCATTTGTAAGTCTTTTGGATTAAAGCGTCAATTAAATCCATCTATCCATTATTTTATGCTTATTTCTCCCCTAGGGTCGCGGTGGGGTTCCTTATGCCCATCCAGGGGAGAACATTTTGGGCACTGGGCAGATACACCCAGGAAAGGGCGCCAATCAATCGCTGGGCACACACTCACACACAAAAACACACACTATACAGGGTCATTTACCTTAAATCCACATTTTTGGACTGTGGGAGGAAACTGGAGAAAATCCACACAGACACGGGGAGAACATGGAAACTCATTGGGATTGGGACCGTGCTAACCACTTAGCCACCCAGTCTATTAAATGGCTAAATTGCTAGCTCATTGTTAGGGTGCTGGGCTAGCAATCTAAGGGTTGTAGGTTCAAATCCCAGGTCTATTGAAGTTACCAATGTGGGTCCTTGAGCAAGGCCCTGAACCCTAATTTCTCCAGGGATCCTGTATGTAACCCTGTGTTCTGGCCCCAACTATTAAGTGGGATACTTGTAAGTCACTTTGGATAAAAGTGTCTAAAATGCCCAAATGTAAATGTACTTTAACTGGGTAATTGGTTTACACCCATCACCCTCACCCATCATTCTTATACATCACCGTGTATGTTTTCCAAACAAGGTAACGTTGTGACATGTGACTCTTCCATCATCCACCTGTGTGGACTTTGCTCCTAATCCTTTGCTGATCCCCTCTCTGCTTTGAATACTTGAACTACTCAGTGTAACTAATTCTTCCACACAAGGATATTGTCTTGGCTCTTTTGCCTTTGTTTTCATCTTCAGTCTTCTTTTTTAACAGCTACATTCGTTAGGCGAACAGCCAGACCAAAAGCAATCCTTCAAAATAAAAAGAAATAATGAGCTGTTTCCATCATCTTAATTCTAATTGTTTTCTTTGATTCAGATTCGACAAACCACATAAACACTCAAACTAAAGAATCTTCCTTAACCGAATTCTTCTGTAACAAGTCTTTGTTAGTTTGCTAAGAAGGTGATTATTCATTTACAATGAGCACTCACACAGTTCTCCTAATCTTTCTGTAACACACCACAGGACTTAAAATCCAAATGCAAGGCAAAGCAAAAGCCATTTGTGACACACTGACAACCAACTGCTTTTGCAATTAAGAAGAGTCACAGTGATTGGAGTTTATGATTGCAGCAAATGTTGGCTCCATCGCCCCACCACAGAACACAACAGCACAAGCATCCAAAGAAATTTACAGACACCAATTCCACGGAGACTGCCGGAGCCCTAGAGGTTTTTTTTTCTTCAGACTGCCATTTGGTGGCCTGAATCACCACCCCCCCCTAACCTTTTGACTTCTGAACCTGGAGGGGTCAGTGATGCTGCGCAGCCTAGGTCCAACAGCACAGCCTGTAAATCAGGGCGCTCACGGGAACGCCACAGCGGGCAGGATCCCAGCCTGGGCACCAGCTATGACCAGCCTGTGATCCCAGCTATGACGCACCAGTGCTTTGGTTCCCACCAAGATGGCATTTTATAATGTATGTTAATGTCCAGAAACACACAGAGGACATGGCCTCATTTACAACTGTGCCGAGATGTAAGAGATAAAAGATTAAAACATAACTCAGAAAAAAAACTAGTGTTAAGGAGGTCAAACCTTTTATTACAACTACGACGTGAAGATGTCAGATGTACGCAGATATATTTTGCAAAGTAGTCCGTCTTGGAAAAAGATGTATGCATTTAGTCAATAACAGGTTTGTGAGGTCACGAACAGTTTTGGAAGACGTTCAGGCCACCAATACTTCACTCCAAATGTTGAAAAGCAATCAAATTGACTAAAAATGTCATGTATTTTGCATGTTTGCATTACAAGCTCTTACCAAACACATCGATGTCTACATACTTTTGGTCATACAGAATACGTAGAGCTTAAGTACCTGTAAATTATCAGCGCTGACCTTGCAATGTAATAGACTTGATATATAGGGGCAATTTATGTAGAAATGCCATAGAAATGACATTCATGAAAAACAGCACTGGCCCCGGCGTGACCCTGCGGTCATACAAACCCACCTGTGTTCAGAATTCTGCACTCTGTCAAGCAGATAGGTCTTTCACGTGCACCTGGACGCAAACTGCCCAAATCAAGCTAGCTGGGCGTGTTGGGTCATACAAACGGAGTGTGAGCTTGCTGTTTTCTACTTTGACCTGTGTCAGCCTGGCCCCAGGCTCTCGCTAATGGACGGGGCCATAAAATGGACACAATGCTGTTTTTCTAGCTCAACCACAACTCTAGTTGTACACTGCCTCCAGGACAGTTTCACGGGGTAGGTCTGTAATCTCTGGTTTAGCAAAATGCTCTATTTATAGCTTTTTTTTTAAGACTCATTGTAAAAGATTTTAAAAGAATAACAATTGCCCTAAAATTTGCATAAACATTTTGAATATTGGCTGTAGTGTAATGTGAAATTAATCCCCACCAGCTTAAGTAAGAAAAGTGTATATAAATAGGTACAGAGAGAATGTTAAATCTAACTATTCAATATTTAATAATCAATCTATGGGTTTATACCTAATTTGCAAATCATTTTACCATTGAATTACGTTCACATTATTTCCCTTATATTTCGGTACATGCAACTAAAAAATACATTCGTTATTTAACAAAAATTTGCATAATGCTTAGCTGTTTTGGTACTGTTGTATGGTGGTGTGTCTCTGCTGCGTGTTAGTGTGGGTGCAAGTACTGATATCACAAAGTGAGGCTTAAATGGACCAACAGACTTGTTCTAAAGCTCATTTTAATTTTCCTTAAAACCTAACAAAATTAAATCAGTAACTTGATTTAAACTGACAGTAAGTATTATAGCAGAATGATGCAGTAGGTAACCAAATCATTAACATCCTGAGTCTATTCGCATAAGATTCCCTGTTTACTATCCAATTAAAAAACACACGTCAGGTAAATTGCTTATACAAAGTTGTTTTTGTGTATGAATGCGTTTT
>JAOUQT010000023.1:10170629-10181973 GCA_025769995.1 Xyliphius kryptos
CTCCCACAGTCCAAAAACATGGATTCCAGGTAAATTGAATGCTCTAAATTGCCCCATATAGTGTGTAGGGAACCCCCCCGGGACCCTAGTAGAGGAATAAGCGGAAGATGATGGATAACAATGATAACCACCACCATCATCATTAACTATACCCACCATAACCATCAACAATGATAAGAATTCATTAATTAGAATAATTATTACTACTGAGATAAAAAAAAATACATCAAGATGCCCCATCTACACCCTTCTCTCCTTTCTTCACAGTTCATCATGCTGTACAGTAAACAGTGGGGATGTGATAAAATGGGGGGTGGGGGGGGGGGGCAAGTGTTGGTGAGAAACCAAGCAGTAGTCAGAATCATCTCCCAACAATTAGATGACTACAGTCATCAACGCAAAAAGTGAGCAATAATGTATTTTAGGAGAAGAAGCATCATGAACTTAATATGAAATAACTGTAATTCCACTGAAGTTCCTACTTCAACACACTTTAATTAAATAAAGAAAATTTAATTACTTTGCTAATTGTTTTGAAGCATGCTTTTTGTGTAGTAATCGGTGTCTGGGTGATTAAAGAGCTTAAGAAAACCTGACGAACACCTTACAGTCAGTCAGCAGGTGGTTGATGCATCTCTTACCATGCGGAACTGAGCCTTTGCCTGCTGAACCATGTTCTCCTGTTCTGATTGGCTGATGCTTGTGAAAATGCCCGCCTCTGGGTTGAAGTGCAACACGTTGCCTTGGAGACTAGTGAGGAAGTGGCCGAAGCTGCGAATGCAGCACAAGCGCACCACACACTGGACAAAAGGCAGAAAGACAATTTAAATTTTACGGAAATATTACAACCAATAGAGATTCATCTGACACGTATGACATTCCCTGACATTCAACCTTCGTTTATAACCATAACCCCCCTGAACTAGCTGTGTTTACCTCCTGTAGGGGGCTCAAGCTGGCTCTGTGGTGAGTGAAGTCAAGGCGCCGATGCGCCAAGTTTAATGCCGGCAGGTGACGGAGAGCCTGGTCCTCCGGCAGCAGCACCGTCTGCACCAGGTCAGGTTGCTCGCTTCCAGCTAGAAGGTCTTTCACTTCCTTCTGCAGACCCAAATCTGTTAAGCAGCCCCAGAGGAAATGATGCTCGTGAAAACTGTGGTGAATCAATCAGTGACTACCATCAAAAACATACTGACTGAAATCATTTAATCAGGGAGCTGCGTCCAAAATCATCCACTAAGCCAGGTGTGCCCACACTTTTCTGGCCTGAGATCCACTTTTTCCATCTTTGTGATCTACCAGAATTCAACTTTTTTTAAAAAAAACTTTAATGTTTAACCCTTTCTACACACATAATGTTGATATTATTACAACACAAGGCCATCCAACAGAAAAAAAAAATATTCTGATGATCTGCACTACATTTGGTCATTTAGCGGACGCTTTAATCCAAAGTAACTCACAGGTATCCCACATGATAGTTGGGGTCAGAGCGCAGGGTTACATACAGAAGCCCTGCAGCAGTGAGGGTTAAGGGTCTTGCTCAAGGAACCACATTGGTAACTTCAGTGGACCTAAGATTGCTAGCCCAACTTCCTAACCACTAAGCTACACCCACTAAATGCTGTCAGCCAGGTGGGAGGAGACTGAACAGTTGCTGCTGATGTCAATTCTCAAGCAGGCTTTTGAATAATTTCACGTGGGGGGAAAAACACTGATTATGAAATATGTGGGACGTTTATGTTCGTAAGGAGGAAGAAAAGCACCATGTGTCATACACAGTGTTCTACAGCAATCTACCAACATGCACTGTGCGATCACCGATCGATCGTGATCAGCGCATTGGGCACACCTGTTCTAAACTTTAGGTACATTTTTTTTGCAGCTATTTACAAATAATTTGCACGATTAGTTCTGCCTGCATCAAAGTACATGAAGCAGAAATTATTATTAATTTTTTGTTGCATCATGAGTACAAACCCGCTTCTAGAACTTTGTTTCCATCAGGCAGCAGGTTTAGCAGCACAGAGAGGCGGTTCCACAAACTTTGAGAGCTCTGTACAATAAAAATTAAAAAACAAAACAAAGTCTTAGTGCAACCAGTATAAACTTTTCCACATCCCCTGCGGAGGTTTGCAGTCTCTGTAAAAGCACCAAAAAGAATCGGCTTAAGAGGTCTCACCCCTTCTATATGGTTCGAGCAGCGACACCAGTGATTGGTGGATTAGTGATAAGTGCTAATGTGCACATATTCTTCTGTCTCAGTTAATTACATAATGTTACCACCAAAAAGCGACCTGGTTTGCAGGAAACCTCATCACAAGCTTAGGCTAAGCAGAGGCTAGTGAGCTTATAATGTTAATTACCACATGATTTTAATACCTGCGCACACATGAGGATGATGTCCGTATTGGTTCGCAGCCAATCCAGAAAGACCTTCACAACCTGAATGAGGCCTTGGTTGGTGAGAATTTCCAGTTTCTCTGACGAGGTCTTCTCACTGGGATACGATTGGCTGCTCTGCTCGCTGCCTTCCGAGTCATTATCTGAGAAAAAATGATGTATAAAGTACATAAAGTAGCTTGACTACTTTTTTGGAAACTTATTTTTATTCATGTTTCAATTTCATTCATGTTTATTTAGAGAGAACAAAGGAGAACAGAAGACCTGGCTAAACCTGTCAGTATGGACCTTTGCATTCATTTAAACTGAAATAAAAACCAGAAACTGAAGCAAATCAAATAGTAATCCATATTTATTTTGATACAAATATTTATAAGAAATATATATATACATATATATATATTTAATTGCAATTCATCAAAAAATTGCAATAATGTTGCATAGTGATCTACATATGATAGATTACGTTGTTAATTCACTCCTGTATAGGATGTCTGTGGTAGAGGCGAATAGAGGAATGGACAACGCTTAGGGTGGAAAGACGGAACTGAAAGTTATAGAGCCATGTGGACTGGTGTTGTGCATCCTCACTGGAGAATGTCTGTGTTCTTAAGGAGGAGAATCCTGAAGTGGGCGCAGTCAACAGCCCCACTAAAGCGTAAAACACCAGGGCAGCGTTACCTGCTGCCGCAGAAGACGGAGAAGGTTCGGGTACCGGATGTCAGAAACCCGTGGGCTGACGGAAAGCACAGGAACTCTCTCCCTGGTGTACGTATTGTACATACTGTACATTTTAATCCTGAGCGGAACCACATTTAAACGAATGTGAAGCGGTCAGAGGCGTAAGATGTTGTGAATAATGTCACGGCTAGACAAGTGGCTCAGCCAATCAGATCAAAGGGCCGGAATGTTTTATAAAATACATTTTATTTTCCAGATGAGCACCAATTTTTTGCGGCTGTTTTTTTATAAAGTGTGTTTTGTAATTGTTACCACTAGATGGCAGTTTTTGATTGTTAAAGAAAACACAATCCAACTCTGTGATCAGTGTTCACTTTAAAAAACCAGACTACATTACGCTGCTTAAGACCAGATTATTAGCGATTTTGCTTTCAAAATACATAATTATTAATCAAACTTTGGTTTTTTTAATACTTCATATATTTTCATATAGTCTGCTGCTTTACTTTATATTGAAAAATTTACATTTAAAAATTTAGATTTGAAATTTTTAACATACTTATTCTCTTCGTTCCACCTTAAAAGTTGTGCATTATTGTAAATAAATCACAGAAACCCAGTATAACTGCATTCCGCTTCACGTTATGTCTGAGAACACCTCTCTCCCGTGACTTATTCACAATAATGGACGCCCTCATGTAACTTATTGCTTTAATGTACGTATGTATGTAGCGATGCTGAAAAAGAACAAAATTAAATGGACATACCATCATCTTTTGTTCCATTAGCTATTTCTGGGCTCATGTTGCTGGTTGTGTTCTCTGGGGTGGGGGTAACTTCTTGTGAGGGGACGGGATCAGAAGCGGGGGTTGGGTTGCTGTTGTTCGTCGGTCTCAGTAGAACATTACTAAACGTCGGTGCTAAGCGGAAGCAGCGTTTGGCCTGGAAGAGCTGCGAGGACATGGCCTGCAGGTTGCTGCTGATGCTTGGGTCCGTCTGTAGCAGAGGGCCATTGCTGGCAGGCGGGGTAGCGTTTTCATCCCGGGATGGACGTGGCTGCTTCTCCTCTTCGTCTTCGTCTCGATGCTCCTGTTCCGGGTTTGCCGCATCCTCAATGTCCTCGAGATCAGAACGCGACTCCTGACTGTTCATGTCCGAGTCGGTCTCTACGTCGAACGCCGTCCCGCCTTCTTCCTCGGAGCCACTCTCCCAGGGACCGTCTTCCTGCACGGTGTCCCTGTGACCGTCTTTCCTCGTGTCCATCGGGGTTCCCGGGCCTTCTGGTTTCTGTGGCTCTTCGTCCTCCTCTTCGTCGCTCTCGAAGCCCTCGCTCAGGTCACTCTCGTCTTCGTTGCGAGCGCACCGCCGCCGTCGCATCATGGACAGGCGAGAGTACTTCCTCTTTTGTTTCGGCTTCTCCTCACTAACCTTTTTAGCCGAACTGTTCTTGTGAGGTGCCGTGTTGCGTTCGCCTTTTTGCTCGTCTTTTTCAAGTTCCTCTTCCTCCTCCTCTTCCAATGAGCCATTCTGAAGAGGTCTCTCCTCTGAGGTAAGAGCGTTTAGCTGATCCCGCATGTCAGCTTCATCTATAAACAGAAAACATTGATTTTTAAAAATAATTATGAAAGAGAAGGTTTGAGAACCTTTGACTTAAAGATCTTTAAATAAAGTCTAAATGCAAAAAAGTGGACAAGTCGACCAATGTATATATTTTTTTTACCAGCGTTGTCAGGTCGTAGAGGCGGGACATCATTCTCTCCCTGCTCCAATTCGGCTTGTAGACGAATATTAACGTGGTTCACCAGATGGGAAAAAAGTGCTAATGTAAAAGCAATGGAGGCGCTGTACTGCTTCGAACCTGCAACCAGACAGCAAAGAGTTATCAACTGTTATAAAACGGGTCATTCCGGTGTTCAAATCTAACTGAGTGAGCCGTTGGTCCAGCCGTGACATTATTGACAATAATACACACCTCTGACCGCATTCGTATGAATGTTTTTTTATAAACTGCATTCTGTAATTTGGCCACAAGATGGTGGTATTTGATCTTAGAAAAACTAGAAACCTGTTACTCAGCGTTTACTTTAAAAACTGAACTGGATTAGGTCAAGAAAGACCAGTTTATGGTTAAGGCTTTTAATAAACACATTTATGAATCAAACTTTTTTTTTTAGTATAGTATGTTTGTAACCGTCTTATAAAAGTAAAAAGGCACTCGAGGTTGTGTATGGCTGTGCATTATTGTGAATAAGCAATAATGCTTCCCATTGTGCATAAAACAACCTTTAACCCATGATTTATTTATAATAATGCATGCCCTCTCGTGCCTTATTGCTTTATTGTTTCAAGGATGCTGATCCTTCTAAGTCACTTTGAATGAAATTGTCTGCTAAACTGACCAATTTCTGTTTACAACAGAACTGCCTAAACAATCAATTATCTATGTGGACCAGGGATTTTCAACTGCTGAGACCAAAGAGGGCCTTGGACACATTCTGGCCGGGTTGCGGACAGCCTGTAGAAAAGACATTAAAATAAAAAAAATACTAATTTGATTTGTACTCGTCTTTTATTTTAAAAAAGACAAAGAGAGGCATGCGTCGGATGCGCGCAGCATTCTTGTTGCCATTTAAAATTTGTGATGATGTTTGGAGGAAATATAACCCGCATGTGATGTGAATGAAAAATAATCCCTCCTTGAATCCTGTAGTGTGTTTGTAACTTTTATAAAAATACAATAAGACACTCAAAAGTTGTGCATTATTGTAAATAATAAATTTGAATAATTTTTTATTCATTAAGGACAAGTTTTTCTTAGTTTCTTAAAAAGATGCCTCAAATTCACTTTGCATGTATATGCATGTCTAAATGTTTTAAAGGCTTTTTTGCCAAAAATACATTCGTTTGGTTTGTATTTACATTTACATTTAGTTATTTTAGCAGACGCTTTTACCCAAAGCGACTTACAAGTATCACTACTTGATTAGAACACAGGGTTGATACAGAACCCTGGAGCAATGAGGGTTAAGGGTCTTGCTCAAGGACCCACATTGGTAACTTCAGAGGACATGGGATTTGAACCCCCAACCTTCTGATTGATAGTCCAACACCCGAACCACTGAGACATCTCTCCCTTAAAGTGGGTCGTGACAAAATGTGACTTCCGGGCTGAGACCAGTTGAGACCCCCTGCTCAGGACTATATATTATCAGGTCGATGTGGAAAGAAAAAAACCTAATGCAGCTTTATTACAGATCAGTACATGATGTTGCCTTAAAATGCAGTCAAACAGAATCTTTCTGATGCACTCACCTCCTCTCTTCAAACTGTGCACCACCATAAGGCAGATCACCACCATCTTGAAGACCAGGCTGTCTGGCAGCACTGTAAAGGCCTGATCGTGCTCGTCCTCCTCCTCATTGACAGACTGGCCACCGTGGGTCGGCATGGGTTGGTAGAACAGCACCAGGTTAAAGTCCTCCAGGACCGACTGGCACAGGGACGTCAGCTCCGTCTCCATCACACTGCCGTTCCCACAGAAGACGACAAAGGACTAAAGTCAGGCTCTGATCTTACCTGCCATTAAGGTTTACGATTGAATCGCATACAGGTGTCAAAGCATCCAAAACAGGTTGAGAACCGATTACCAACCACAGTGTAGAAAACTATAAGTTTTCAGACACGCCTCCTAATTAAATCACTGAATTCATGGGGTTTAATCTGCTCAGTAACACAGGTGTATAAAATCAGGCACGTGGTCAAAATAACTGTACGCTTTGATCTTTATGTAAACAGTTTAGAGAAGGCCATATTCCATAGTCTATAAAGTAATGGATGGGTAAAAAAATTGGATGTCCTGACCTTGGAACCCGAGAACTGAGATCAAAAGCTGAACCCTTTGGTCCAGAACCGGTACTTGACCTCACAAATGCTCCTCTGGATTTTATCCTCAGGATAAAAAACTAAAGTTTTGGCAGAGATGCCACTAGAGTGGTAACCTTTATGCATGTAATGTCATAAAAGTGCCAGCAGGTGTCCCAATACTTTTGTCCATATAGTGTGTGTTTATAGAATGTATTTATATACTTGGTGCTGATTATGAATCGTACCTGTTCTTGGGCTGCAGCAGGCTCTGTAAGTACATAAAGCTAACCAGAAGTCGTTTGATGTCCTTTGATCTGCAATTGCAAAATAAAAATGGTTATTAAAAAACATTTCAACTTGTCTAATTGGTTGCAATTATAAATGACCACTGATGTGGTTTGTAACGTTCTGGTTAAGTTCATATATAGTATTTATAGATCCAGGTGAGAATTTTCATTCACAAAGACGTATAGAATAAAAAAACAAAAGCCTTTGGCAGGGATTAATCATATTGAATCATCTGAAAGACACTGCTCAAAAAAAGGGGAACACAAACAACACAATGTAACTCCAAGTCAACAACACTTGTATGAAATCAAGCAGAGTTTTGGACCAAGCGTAGAGTCTGATTGTTGAATTTGGGAGACCGGCAAGCAAAGCAGTACAATAGTGGAGCCGGGATAGGATGAGGACCTGGACCAGCAGCTGAGGAGCCTGTTCTGTTAGGAAAGGTCTGATGTTCCTGATGTTCTACAGTATGAATCTGCAGTCACGCAGGAACGGCCAATCACGCATACAGAGGGGGGGGGGGGGGTTCGAACCTGGATTCCCCAGCACTGAGAGGCGAACGTGCTAAGCACTAAGCAACCGTGCCGGTGTTTCGGGCATAACGGGCATTAAACTAATTAGTGTGTCACTTGCCGTTTCCTTTAAGAGTCGGGTGGTGCTTTGGCGGCTTTCTGGACTAGATGCTAGATGCGCTGGTCCATGAGGTTCTCCATGTTGGTGTGAATGGAGAACATACAGTATAGTGTAGACTACGTGTCTGCAGTGAAAATTAGCTTTCTGTGGCGTTGGCCAGACGAACGTCTGACTGTCGATGTCTGTCTAGGATGTTTTCAACCGCCATGGGTATCCCATGGTCCAGCGACTTGGTCCTTTATATATTATATAGCGCTTTTTAGAATAATGCAGCATCTTAAAGCAGATTTACAGTGTTGTAAACCCATCCATCCATTATCTTCCACTTAGTCCTCCATTAGGGTTGTGTGCGGTGGGGTTCCCCATGCCCATCCAGGGGAGAACATCTTGGGCACTGGGCCGATACACCCAGGACAGGCTGCCAATCCATCGCTGGGCACACACACACTGGCACACTATACAGGGGAATTTGGAGCATTCCCATGTGTTTGGAATGTGGGAAGAAACCGGAGAACCGGGAGGAAACCCACACAGACACGGGGAGGACATGGAAACTGCACCCAGATCGGGATTCGACAGTAAAACTCTCTGATGTTGGGTTTTTTTCTTAGGAAGCGACCCTGTGAGGACCGAGGCTCGGTGGGGGACATTCAGCTGGGCGGCATTGAGAGTGTAGGACATCGAGGTAGAGATTGTGTAGACAGATGTGTCAGCATCACTGGTGAGTAGAAGACTCTGAAAGCGTGCAGTATGTAAGTGTAAATGTGATGACCTGGCTTTTTGTCTCTGTCACAAAGATGTATAATTTCTAAAGCTTTATATCCTAATCATCCCACACGACGGACTCCGTTCTCACCGATTGGCTGCTCTGTCTGCTTCATTCAGCTCCATCAGTCTCTGGCTCCATGACGGTGCACGTAACAGCCTCGATTAGTCGTGTCTCTTATATATCACTGAAAATACTCCTTTGTTGTGCTGGAAATCTCAGATGACATATTGGTGAGCGTTTCTGCCCGAGGCCTCTGGCTCGGGTCCCAAAATAATGCAGTCACAGCATCTAAAGTGGGTCAGAGCAGCACCACGAGGAACGCCGGAGCTCTGCGTGACGCACTGTGCTGCATGACGGGTTCTGTGCCCTCTAGCTGTGTGGAATGATAGTCTGTCTGGACAAGCCGCATCGCTGAAGCATGAACGTGGAGGATGGCCGAGCTGCTGCGTGAAAACAGCGTCTCACGAGGCAGTGCGTTTTGTCTTCTAAAATATAAGTCAATAGGACAGCTCTGGGTTTTATCCTCTTTTCCTGCAGTTGGCTTCCTGTTCCCCAAAACATTTAATACAACATTATTTTACTCCCTCACTAGACTCTCCACAATCAGCCCCCCATGTTTTAAATTCTCTGACCTCTGTCTTTGTTTTTCACCGTGTGGCTTTCACTCTTCTGATGCAAATCTTTGGTCCACAATAGTTAGAGGTTCAAGTAATTTATTCATAGAGTGCTTTTTTTTTTTTTTTTACAACAGTGTGATGTCACAAAGCAGATTTACAGAGTTTAAAGCCTAACCCCCCCTCCCCCCCAAAAGACCAAAGCAACAGTGACAAGAAAAAACTCCATTATGATGTTAATTATTATTTTTTTAGGAAGAAACCAAATAGAGGACCAAGGCTCAGTGGGGGACTCCTCCTCCTTGAGCTGCTGGGCAGCATCACCATGTAGGACCGCCATGTACAGATTGTGTATAGATCAGTCCATATGTGTCCAAATTAAACAATAGGAAACATAATATAAACTATGGGTCCATTGAGTCCATCCATCCAGCCAGGACTGCAGCGCTGTCAGTCCAACAGAAGTCCAGGTTCCTTTCCATAATAATCGTATCCGCAGTGCTCCGGCAGTGCCATGGACAAGGAAATGAGGACTCCTCAAGACGACACCTCAGAAAAACAGACAACAAACACAGTTAAAGCAAATAAAGCACCATAATTCTGTAATCAGAATTATGGGTTCCCCATGCCCATCCAGGGAAGAACATCTCGGGCGCTGGGCACTCCATCGGTGGGCACACACTCACTCACACAGCCACTCACACTATACCGGGCAATTTACAGCATTAAATTTTCAATGTTTTTGGAATGTGGGAGGAAACTGAAAAAAACCCACGCAGACACGGGGAGAACATGGAAACTCCACCCAGATTGGGATTCGAACCGGGACTCCCCAGTGCTGAGAGGCGAATGTGCCAACCACTAAGCCACCTACCACTCGCCTTCCTGAGTTTGCAGTTTGTAGTCTGTAGTCCATCTGTGTTCTTGTTTTCGTTAGTTCTTCTGTTGGTTCTCTGTTCTTTTGGTCAGGTGCATCACAGAACGGATATCATTTGGGTGGCGGATTGTCAGTTCTGCAGTGACGCTGCTGTGGCAGTGCTGCTGTAGTTTCATTTAGACACTTCAGTGACACTGCAGGGATAGGAATAATGCACCAACCCAATAATACCTACTCTATGGGGGTACTATTGGGGTCCTGAACCATTAGAACAGAGTACACAGTATGTACTGTAACATGGAGCACAAATATGGCGTGTGCAAACTTTTGACTTGTACTCTATTTTTACATAGACAATCAACAACAACCGAATTGTAATAGTGCCCGACCCTATTTAATTCTTCTTTTTTATTCATTTACAATTTTTCACTATAAATTTATGCTCGTCATCGATGAAGTTACCGGAGTTAAACACAAGAGGGCAGACTTCCACTCCTACAACCGCATTCTCAGCGACTACAGGCCCTTTATGTTTGAAGTACACACACGAATCTGACCATAATTAGTCTGAAGGTAAAGACTGATGCCTAAATTCACTCCCTCACTGATCTGCACAGAATGATGAATGAATGAAGCCACTGGCTTTGAGGAAAGCGACTTCCTTCCTTGAGTTATGGTTCCCGACGCAGGTGGTAGCAAGAAAGCTAAACGTTTTGAAGCGAATCCCATTTTTCTTCTGCTTTCTCCCTTTTCATCCGTGCCAGATTATCTTGCCGCGGCGCGCAATCAACAATTCGGGGGCTATTGACATTAGTCTCGTGTTCCCCATCTGGAGGCTACTGATAAGAATTTTACAGGGGCTGATGGGTAATGGGTAAAAAGCAGGGGCATAATGTATTCGGTGGGAGAAGAGGGAGAAGGCCCCACTGTGAAAACACGTCCTGCAATCAGCTTTCAGACACCAAGAGGGAGAGGGGGGCGGGGGGGTGAGGGGGATATTCTGCCTGAAAGAAATGTTGGGAAATTGCTTCATGATGGGAGAGAAACAAAATGGCTGCTTTCGGAGACGGAAAACGAAACGGAGAGAATGCGACACCGCGCTAAATGAGCGGGTAAAACATTCCCTCCCGTCTCCGCTCGGTCGACACCGTCAGCCCCGCCCCGTACGCCTCAACCAATCCGCCGGTCCCGAACGTTGCCCGTTCGACGGCCCCCCCC
>JAOUQT010000023.1:10187098-10201832 GCA_025769995.1 Xyliphius kryptos
CTAGCTTGACTAGAACTTTATTAAAAACATTAGATACAGAAAGAATATCGCAAAGGGGAACTGGTTTGATGCAGTGATGATTAAGTGATTTATTTCTCTTTTAATCAGTAATTTATCTTGAAAATAATCATTTATCTTGATGCACATAATATCATGGAACATCTACAAGACAAGTTAGCTCCCATTATTGCTTAGCATATAGCAGCTATACACACTTATTTGACACTCTTTATTTGTCTCTGCCCGATGGTATAAATACATACCCACCTCAAGTTAGACGAAACTAAAAAAAATAATAATAAAGTAATGAATCAAAAATAATAATGATAACTTCACAACTGACGCATTAACATTAACCTCAGATATGCGTGTCACGATATAGCAGCTATAAAATAAAACCAGAATTGCTGCATTATGGAATAAATATTTTAAATAGCTGTAACTTTTTTCCCCTCATGATGGACATAACAGAGACTTACAGCAGGTTGCTAAAAAAGTACCCTCGACTCGACCAATCACAAGTAAAAGACTTTGCTGGTTAATAAATAAATTGGAAGGTTGCTGAAATGGGCTACTTCACTATAAAATGTCATCACTAGCACACATGACTAGCTGAATGAATATTGAGGTATGATGATGTCATGTTTCATGCTGGGCACACCATCATCTAATATAGAGGGGAGGGGGAAAAAACCTCGAAACCTCATAAATAACTGCTTTCTTGACCTCAGTGTAAAATGTCATGACATTAGGGAAAGATCATCAACATAAACATTAACATTTCAGGGTCATAGTTGGAGCTATGCTCCGTAGCTTAAAGAAGCTGCTTCGGTGGGATCCCCAGTCATTCCCAGGACAGTCAGGAGATATAATCACTCCAGCAGCTTTGTGGCCTACACTATGGCATTCTTTTAATTGGCTGTGCCTGGTATAATTACAAAGAGAGGTGTCTTATATATCCATCAATCAGATGCCTTAATTAACTAATCGCTGAACTCAGTTACCCTATCATGGTGAGTAATGTGCAACCAGTCTGAGCAAACTTCCCCTATATCGATGATCAAGTTAAAATGACCGTTCATTTTACTAGGGCCATCATGTCTCTTCCGGTTTATGGCTGAGAGTTACGCTGTGCGCAATTCCGTCGCTGCCACTTCTCCCTCGAGCTATTCTAATTTCTCTCACCTCTGTACTATCTAAATCTAGTGTTTCCATCTGCACCAGGGACTTTTTCCAAACATCTACTGTCCAGCTAATTTAATGCATGGCTTCTGTTAAACCAGCTATTTCAAGAATTGCTGCGCTTAGCATTTAGCTTCGCCGATTTTAGAGGTTAGGTTGCAGTACAATGCTATTTAAGCCTTCTGTATACTGCCTGGTCTCTCAGCACCCAGGAAGTGAGTGAATTTATTTATGTTCATTTAATGGTTCATCTTAGTGGTTAATTGTATTGCTACTCTATGGTCTAGTTCGAGCCTGGTTGTTTGTTGGCTAATGTGGCTTTGTATCTGCCCTGTACGCACTACTTGCTTAAGATAGCTTGCTATTGCTATTAAAACCGTGTCACATGTGGAGCTACATGCAGTTAGCAACCTTTGCTGGAGGTCTGCTGCTTGCTCGCTACAACCTATGCTAATGTCTTGCATCTTAGGCCATAGCAAAGTTGGATGCTAACGTCTCCTCTACTTCTCTGCTGATTTCTGTACACTACACACCACCTGCTGCCTAGATTCTTATACCTACTGGCTGTGTCAGTCTTTGGGGATTTCAAGAAAACCTTGTTACATATGTTCAAAGACATCGACCCACTCTCTCTGCTTCCCCTGCTGCTTCTGCATACACTGCCTGCTCTCCTGAGGTTCATAATACAGCTCTTGGATCCAGGAGACACCAACACGGTCTGATCCGTGGAATTGACTTCAGCGAAGTCAACCCCATTGGTCAGCACCTATTAAAAAGATTTATTTTTTGCACTAAAGCCCCAGATGTACTATGGTGTAGATTGGAACTGTCATCAGTGTTGAACTCTTATTCTTGCACTTCTTGTTACGTCTTTGCCACAGTCTCTGGCAAGTAAGCTAAATAACCCGCTTATTAGGTCCACACTCCACAGCTAGTATCAATTCAGGCAACATTTAAAATTCTTATATCCTATAATCATTACCGATTTTGTATAATTATTTATTCCCCCAACCCCCCCTATGGACTTGATTTTTCGATAATGGAGTAATCACTGTCTTGTTTCCTTTTGTGATGTTTTTAAAGATAAGGCTGATTTTCAGGTTCTTTTTTCGTATGTTTTTAATTATTTGCAATTTAGACATTGCTTAACCACATTATTTTCCTCGATGTTTTTTTTTTCCCCCTTATTGTTTTGTACCCCTTATAGAAATCTCTTAAATTTGTGTGCGGAGTTCGCATGTTCTCCCCGCGTTCGCGTGGGTTTTCTCTAGGTGTTCTGGTTTCCTTTTACAGGCCAAAGACATGCACGTTAGGTAAATTGGAAACGCTAAACTGGCCGGTTCTAAGCCCAAAAGGGTGAGGGTTGCGTCATGAAGAGCATCCGGCGTAAAAGTGCCAGATCCTAATGCGAGGGAAAAAAGCCGAAAGATGGGAGAGAAAAAAAAAGAAAAAGAAATCTCTTATCTCCAGTATATTGACAGGTAATGGCATTTACTGAAGTTATGTTTTATGGGACAAGATGTGCATAGGAAAAAGAGTTAGGGATTAACAAAATGATGCATTCCACTTAGATAGCTCATTGCAAGATACCCAAGGAGTGGGGCAATTAAAACTATACACAAATTTGCACCGTGTCAGACTTCAGTTTTTGCACTTCAAGGTTCTGCATCGATCAAAATTAATCAAGTTTTATTCACCATCAGTGGATGACTGCTATAACGGATGTGGCACTTCCCCTTGTGACAGCAATCATATGATTTACTTTTGGCCCACAGTGTCATTATTGTCCCATATGCTTTTCCCTTGCAAAATTTGAATTTTTGCTTAAATTTCCCTCGTGTTAGCCATGCTGTCTGGGCTTTTACATCACTAATGGCAAGATGCTGCATCCTTCGTTTACGGAAATCTTTTAAGTCCCCTCTATTTTCTATATTCCAACAACTGCAAATCTCAATGGCACCCTTTGCTTTCATATATTGCATCTTTGTCTTCTTTATCACCAGACGGAGTACCTCCTACTCCCATTTTGTTTTTCCCATTATTATTAATATAATTTGTTACCATTATATATTATTGTTCATTTCGTTTTGTAATCTGTAAATTGTTAATCTGCAAAAAAAAGAACCACAATTCCACTATTTTAACTGAAAATGTTTTGTCATTTATGTTATTCAAATAATTTTCTTATTCTGTGCTCCCACATTTGCATCTCTGTTAATAAATAAAATAAAAAATGAAGTGTGTGTGTGGGGGGGGGGGGTTCACATTTGCTGTTTTACCTGTGGAGCTGCCTTTTTTTTAAGTAGTCCTGTGGCCTGCTGTTGGGGTTGACAGGATGGTGATAGTATCACAGTTTTACCCTCTGCGACTGTCTGCAGATTAAGCTCTGGCTCCTGCTTCACCAGAAGCTCCTTCCTTAGCTGTTCCACTACTTTTTTCTAAAATGGAGAACAGAGCACATCTTATGCATTGCTGAAAATAAATTCCCAGATTTTGTCTGGCTCACTGTGACAGACCCTTCAGGTTTGAAGCAGAGTTACACAGCTTTAGAGGAACCTGTTCAATAAAAGCTAGTAATATTGTTTAGTAGGAATATGCGCACATTAAAATTCAGCTCGCATACACCGCTGCCTCCAGACCTGCTGGATCAAAAGCACACCTCTATGTAGACTGAAACAAATAAAATTGCACCAGACACACAATCACACACACTACAACCTTGCACTCTTTAACCATAAGAAGAGGTAACCGTTCATACATTAACAAAGCCATTATGCATAATTCTATTTAAACATAATAGACATTATATTACAGATGTAGATAACATTATAAATTTTGCATTAGTATAGATAAACGTGACGTTCACTGGATTAGGAAAACCTGCCAGGCAAAGTATGATAAAGTGCCCTAGCTAGTGATTCCATCACACTTAGCTCTTGTATCAGGTGCTGGTCTGCCACTGCACAGCGGATGGCCACATTTACTAAAGAATGGGTAAACGAGGCGTCTTGACTTTTATTCCAAAGACAGATGGTTTGGTGCCAGTGTTTCAGCAAAAAGCACTGGTGTACCAAGAGTGGAAGAAACAATGAATGTCAGACAGCTGTTAGCCAGCGGAAGTTGATCGAAGAACAGCAAGACAAGAGTGAACTTGCATATAAACTCTCGCCTAAGTGGACCAACCTATGATGGGCCATGCATTCTTAACGTCATGATCGTTCAGTGTAGCCACATTCCACACCCATGCTGTGTGTTTCTGAATCAACAGCATGAATAACGGATTTCAATAATCAAGGGAAAAATAGTATTATTTTACCGTTTAGAGTTTATTTGAAAAAAAAGCACAAGCATACAAATTGCAAGAAAGCAGGCAAAATTGAACAAACGAATGAATCAATTGCTAAATGAATATAAACAGGATGTAAGCACGAGTACATCATGTTACCTCAGTTACAGCATAATGCACTTTATAGATAACTGTCAATTTAAAAACCCCTCTGTACCAATAAAATTCTACAATTCTCGATAATTTCAAGAAATGTACAGAACTAAAACACTTTTATTTAAAAAACTATTTCCAGCAACAAAAGTGCAATATGATGTGTATTTAAAACAAAACGACAAGTGCATCTCAATAAATTAGAAAAAAGTTAATTTTAGTAATTTAATACAATCAATGAAACGCTTACATAATAAAGGTTCATTACAAACACAGTGATCCATTTTTAAAATGTTTGTTAATGCTGATGATTATGGCTTACAGCCAATGAAAACCCAAAATCATTATCTCATAAAATTAGATTATACACTATATTTCCAAAGGTATTAATTCATCTGCCTTGACTCACACATGAGCTAATCCATAGGGTTCAATATGAAATTGGTCCACCCTTTGCAGCTAGAACAGCTTTAACTCCTCTGGGAAGGATGTACACAAGTGTAGGAGTGTGTTTATAGGAATATTTGACCATTCTTCCTGAAGCGCATTTGTGAGGTCACACACAGATGTTTGACAAGAAGGCCTGGCTCCCAGTCTCCCCTCTAATTCATGCAAGAGAAAGGGGCCAGCCCCAAATTGTTCCCACAAGGTTGGGAGCATGATTGTCCAAAACATCTTAGTATCCGTTTCTCTTGGTAAGGACACAGACTTGACACAAAGAAGCACCGACTTCAGCAGCAGTCAACTCCCTGTGAATCTCTTTTACAATTTTTTTGACGACCCTTTCGGTCATCTGTGGTTATCCTGGTTGTTGTGCACCTTTTTCTACCACACTTTTTTCCTTACACTTAACTGTCCATTTTTGGATACAGCAATCTGAACAGCCAGGTACTTTAGCAATGATTTTCGTGGCATACCCTTCTTGTTGAGTGTGTCAGTGACTGCCTTTTGTCAGATGTTTTAAATTAAATATTCTAATTTAGGGTGATGTTAGGGTGTTAGTTTTTTATTGTCTGTAAGCAATAATCATCAACAATAACAGAAATAAACACTTGAAATAGATCACTGTTTGTAATTAATCTATATAATGTTTGAATTTCACTGTTTGTATTGAATTACTGAAATAAATTTACTTTTGATGATATTCTAATTTATTGAGATGCACCATATTGTAGCCAAAAAAAGAGAAACTACAAAATTTATTTTGGTATAGCACTTAAATTATGCTATTGCACTGCAGCACCCAGATGCCCAAAATATAAAAAAAGCAAATAAATATCCTAGTAAATAAACAAGACAACATTAATATTAACAATAATGATTGTAGCAGTTTTTCTTCTATTTTCATACAAATGTGTACGCTTGTTCTATTATGCTGCCCTCTTGTGGTCTATAAGATTTGTGAAAGCTTCTGTACTTTCGATACCAGAGAAAACAAGAACCCAATCGATTACAAAATTTTGGTATTGAAGTATAAATACTTGTGACATCTCTAGTGTCCTTAGTACACAGGTAATTTAGCTCACAAACATCTCAGCATGTGAAGATGAAACCCATGTTCACTGATAAAAACAGTGATTAAATCCCCCTGTGCTAAATAGCACGTCTTTCATATGAACATTTAGCAGAATTGTGTTTGAAGTACCTGTTTCTCGCTCAGGGAAGTAATCTTGGCCTGAAGTTCATGAAGCTGCTTCTTCAGATCAGCATTCTAGATAAAAAGAATTAAAACAATGGGTGAGTGTGGTTTTGGTAATTGCAATTAATTTATTTATAGTTTAACGCCATCTTCAGCACCAAAGGCCATTTTTATTACAGGAACACAGTAATATTCATAGGCAAGTTTCATCTTATACACACTCACACACACACACGGCAGTTTAACATATCCAATTTACCTATATCTTTTAGGATTTATCATTCCTGCGAATCACAAAAGCTATATTAATTTCAGTTTAACTACAGTTCTTTTTAAGCGATTCTTTGTTGCATAGAGTCAATTAACTTCAACTGTTATTCCAGCCCAAGATGCTTTGATTACATCCTACAATTCATTTATATTTATTGTTTTTGCCACAGAAATGGCATCTTTGTCACCCCACAAGATTTTTATCAGATTGAAGTCCGAATTTGGCTGGCCACTCCATAAACTCAATTTCGTTGGACTGGAACCAAGATTTTGATCATTGTTTTGTTGAAATACCAATTTCCTCTTCAGTATTTTGTTTATGCAAACTGGTCCATCAGGCCTGGTATGCGGTAAAAAGGCCAGGCACCACAGTAAAAGAAACATGCCCATATTACAATCTATGCACCACCATGCTTTACTGTATTCAGAGTGCATTGTGTCTTGAATTGAAAGTTTGGGGGGTTGTCTGACAAACTGTCTGTGGCCCTTGGACCCAAAAAAGAACCACTTTACTTTCACTGGTCAAAAAATGTTTCCCTATTTCTCTTTAGTCCAGTTGATGTTTTTTTTTGGCAAACTGCATCTGCTTTAGTACATGTATCTTTTTATAAAAAACAGTGGGACTCTTTTAACATACTATCTGTTCTAGTACTCACAAGTAACTTCATTGATCATCCTGGAGCTGATCAAAGGATAAGCCTATACTATTCAAGATCTTCTTCAATCCATTTGAAAGGTAGTCTTCCATTTTCTTCCACGTCTCTCTGGTTTTGCTTTCCATTTTAAAACATCGGAGATCATTTTTAGTTTTACACTCAATCAACATTTTCTAAATCAAAGAACGCTGATATCCTGAACAAGGTCTTGAATGACTCATATTTCTCTGGCTTTCAATGAGAAATGCACATGTACCACATGTGCTGGCTTCACGCTTAATAACCCGATTCACACCTGTTTCTTCACAGAATAATTGACCTCACAAATTAAAATCCACACTGAACACACCCCTTTCAAATAATTATACAAAATAAGCAGACTCAAGTACATGCATATCATGAATGCCGAGTCTGTTGGTTTTCTAAAAATCTACTGAACCAACTGGTAAAATGTGTCATGTGGTAGTATGATTGACAAAAACTATTTATTAATCTGGTTAGTCATAATGGACTACTATTATTTTAAACACTATAGTACAAGTTCAAATTCTGTGGCTCAAGTTGATCATTTTAGCAGCAGCTGGTAAATGTTCCTTTCTGATGTGCAGTGGAAACTTTCATAACGTGCCCTAACTGGTGGGTATGTCAAAACGGTCTCAATGATAATAAGGCACATGCTATGAGCTCCTAATCAATTAACTGTTCTGAACAGATTAAAAATATAAAATTCTCAGAGTTTCAGCAGATTATGACAGAAATTGACAGTGGTGCATTTTAATATTTGTAATATGCTTCTGTACAGATTTTCAACAGCCAACAAAAAATGACTTATCTTTATACAAACTAATCACATACTGTCAAATAATGCAGTCATGTAGTCAATCAAACTACAAACCCAATTCCAAAAAAGCTGAAACAAGGTAATTGTAAGTAAAAAGAGAATGGAATGATTTGAAAGTTTCGAAATTTGTATTTTATTTATAATAAAACATTGATGACATATTAAATTTAAAAAAATAAATATTAGGTAATTTTAGATTTTTAACATCTCAAAAAAGTTGGGACAAGTCTACGTTAACCACTGCGAAATATACTCTTTTCTCTTTACAACAGTCTGTAAACGTCCGGGGACTGAAAAGACAAGTTGCTCAATTAAGGAATAGGAATGTTAACCCATTCTTGTCTAAATGTAGGATTCTAGTTGCTCAACTAGAATGCCACACTCACTAATGCAACCTCATACTATCCGAGATGCAGGCTTCTGAACTGAGCACTGATAACATTTTGGGTCGTCCTTCTCCTCTTTAGTCCGAATGACACGGCGTCCCTGATTTCCATAAAGAACTTCAAATTTTGATTAGTCTGACCACAGAACAGTTTTACACTTTCTGACTCTATTTTAAATGAGCCTTGGCCCAGAGAAGACGTCTGCGCTTCTAGATCTTCTCAGATACAGCTTCTTTGAACTATAGTGTTTTATCTGGCAACCGTGGATGGCACAGTGAATTGTGTTCACAGATAATGTTCTCTGTAAATATATCCTGAGCCCATCTTGTGATTTCCAATGCAGAAGCATGCCTTTATCGTTCTACTTTTTGTTGGTGCAGAATTAGGGGGTTAGGTGATCCTCTTTCCATCTTTACTTTGCCACTCCAAGATGTTCTTTTTATACCCAGACATGTTAATGACCTGTTGCCAATTGGTCCTTCAGCTTTTTGTACCTTTAACTTTTCTAGCCTCTTATTGCCCCGTACCAAATTTTTTGAGATGTGTTGCTGTCAAGGAATTTCAAATGAGCCAATATTTGGCATGAAATTTTAAAATGTCTTATCGACAGTGTTGTCTAATTTATATTTCCAAAAGTATTCACTCACCTGCCTTTATTCATATATGAGCCATAGGGTTAAATATGACATTGGTCCACCCTTTGCAGCCAGAACAGCTTTAATTCCTCTGGGAACCTTGTCCACAAGGTTTAGAAGTGTGTTTATGGGAAATTTTGACCATTCTTCCATTTGTAAGGTCACACACTAATGTTGAAGGAGAAGGTCTGCCTCTAAGTCTCCACTCTAAGTCATCCCAAAGATGTTCGATCGGGTTACGGTCAGGTGCACAGTCATGTTGAAAGAGGAAGGGGCCAGCTCCAAACTGTTCATACAAAGTTGGGAGCATGGACCAACAAAATGTGTTGGTATGCTGAAGCATTTATACACTTGTGGCCATGGAAGTGATTCCGATCATTTGGATGAGTGAGCAAATACTTTTGGAAATATAGTGTATGTTCTATTGTGAATAGTTTTTCAAGATTTGTAAATTATTGCATTTCATTTTTATTTACAATTTGTTTGTGGGTGACGCAGTGGATAGTGCTGTGGTCTCACAGCAAGAGGACACGGGTTCGATCCCCGGGTGAGTCGACCTGGGAATTTATGTGTGGAGTTTGCATGTTCTGCCCGTGTTCGCGTGGGTTTTCTCCGGGTGCTCCGGTTTCCTCCCACAGGCCAAAGACATGCATGTCAAGTAAGTTGGAAAATGCTAAATTGTCATTCTAGCTGAATTGGAGAAGTTAAATTGTCTGGTCCTAAGCCAGAAAGGGTGAGGGTTGCGTCCGGTGTAAAACATGTGCCAGATCTTAATGCGAGGAACTCGCTGTGGCGACCCCTGGTGACAGGGAAAGGCCAAAAGATGAACCAAAAAAAAATTTTTTTAACAGTTTGTGCTTTGTCCCAACTTTTTTGGAATGGGGTTTGTAGAACACCGTGATTGTAATGAATCTATACAATGTATGTATTTCACAGTTTGTATTGAATTAGTGAAGGAAGCAGCATAAAAATGCGACATTATGGTAAGAATTTATTTTATTCATATTATTAATTTTATCTCTTGGGTTGTCCCAAAATATAAATACCTGCTTTTCAAACAAAACAAAAAAATAATAATAATGAAAATAATTGAATAAACTAAAGTATGAGAATAACAATCCCAATCATTATTACATTAATAATAATAATAATAATAATAATAATACTAGTTTTAATTCAATAGCCAGAATTTCAACATTCATAACAAATCCATAAACATGTGCAACACTCCAAAAAGGATCACTCTTTCAATGAAGTTTTGTACGGTATATACGGAATATATATATATATATATATATATATATGTATATATAAATATATACACAAACACACAAAATAATAAAAATATTAAGAGAATTATATCCCCAAAATGTCTGCCCTTTTTGCAAAAAGATTTTTTGGGGTAGGGCTTATGGCTTGTCAAGGAAAATGGATATGATGTTATTTTGTGTGTTATGGCTGAATACACGTGTAAATAAATGATAAAGATGTAGCAGGCACATCATCATTGGAAGTTCTTCCATTTTATGCATTAACATCAAAAATAATTAAAAAACATAAAATAAAAGCAGTACATGGAAAGAAAGTAGTCTTAATAAAATGGGAAGGTTAAAATCTTGACGGATTAATCTTATAAACGGATTAGTCTGCAGCTCAAGATGAGTCTACACACACACACACACACACACATCGAGACTGGAGCACTGAAAACACCCAGCTGTATGAATCAACAGCCATGAAGATGAAAAGTAACCGGGATATTCGGTGTATATTCAATATATAGATATATACAAACATTGCTTTGTCTCCTAGAAACAATTACAAAATGCCCCAATGAGAACACGGGTGCGAGCTGGAGGTGTGTATCAGAGTAACGGTGATGCGTCATATGTCTGTATATTTATACGTCTGTGCAAAAAGTGCTTCCAAAGACTCCTGTCTGGAAATTGCCATTTTTTTTTTAAAAAAAAGGAAAAAAATGTCCTCATTTTTGACAAAATACATTCTGTACAATGCATATAGTATAAACAAAATCATATACTGTATACTGTACATATCCATATAATATATAATATATACCATACGTCAGTATATACACAAACACTGTACACACACTTTATATACACACATTCACTCACTACACAACATTATTTCAACTGCAACAGAGTACATACCTGCAATTGTTTTTAAAAATAAATACATAAATAAATAAAAAATTAGTTCAAAATTGTCCCGGTTGCTCAGATATATGAAGTCCAGAAGTTTCCAAAAGTCTTCAAGTCTGGGAAACATTCCGCTAACATGTGGAAAGAAACAAGAGAGGATTTCCCTCCGATTTCCTTAGCTGATATTTCAGGAATGGGTAGTTTATTATAATTAAAAAAAGGCAAATAAATGCAGATTACACCAGCATCATGGGGGAGCAGGTTACAAATTACACCATTTCAAAGAATTTTGGATAGATACTTGTTCCCATCAAAATCAAACCCAAGTGCATGTGGTAGATATAGGGTGTGGTATATAAATAAAAAATAACAATGCTTTCCATTCAAAGTGTGCACTTTTCCAATCCTTTCATTTTGCCGTTCCATATTTAAATGCATATTAAATACCTCGAGCCATATAAGGAGTGATACAGTTATAATGAGTCATTAAGTAGAAGATCAGCACCATTTTGAAACATCCATGAAAAAAAAAATCTTTTCCCTTTTTTTTTAATCTGGATGAGATTTTTTTTTAAAGTTACTGTATAAAGCATTGCTGAAATGTCAAACAGTTTCCTGCACAACGTCCAAAAGACTTCACTGAGAATGCCTTTTGTGCTGAAATTCAGAGATGTGTACAAAGTGGTACCTACAGTACATTCTCTGTCTGACCTGGGGCTCTAGATTATTAGAGCCTCAGTTTCTTCTGTGTCAAGCCAGCGAATCTCGAGATAGTGCCCTGGCGTTAAAGCCGTGCCATCCCGAGGGCGGGCCAAGCTGAGCCGTCCAGTTAGATTCCAGATTGTCCTCCACAAAGCTGCGCGATTGGCTGGTGGGGAAGAGAGAAAGAAAGACGGGATACAAAGAAAAACAAAACACGGTGGAGGAATGCAAGCAAGGGATGTGTAAGGAAATCACTGCTACTAGATCTTAGAGAAGAGATGGCCGGAGAAACTCGCTAAGCTATAAAGCTTAAAAAAGTTTACCTGAGTCTCCTATTCCTGTGGATGAGGTATATATCACCGACCAGAGACCCTGTAGACCACGTTTCAAGCCAAGGATGAGCTTTTTATTACTTAACTTTAAAATCTTGTTTCAAGAGAGATATAAAATAAGATTTCTTCCAGGAAGCAAATGGCAAGCATTCTGTTCTCTTCTCTAGACTCAGTTAATGATATTAACAGTGCTTTGATTGTACAGTTCATCTTTAAACCCATATTCTAAATGCACCATCATATATTAGTGCATCTGCTATTTTAAGCTCAGTTCACACTCAATAGTGAGCCAGCCAGGAGTAAAAATATCAACATTTGATTGCTTTACAAGAACCAATAGCCTTTCACCAAATTAATTGTAAATGAAGTTTAAAGTGTGCTGCGTTGGATAAACCAGGTCTTGTGACAATAATTACAAAATAACAAAAAATGGATGTGAAATATAACAAAATTTGCAGACATGTGACATGATTGCATGCAGTCATTTAGAATAAAAACGGAACTATCACTGCTACAGGAACACCAGGCCTCATTCGTGAACACTGGAACAGAGAGGAGCGGCATTATTTGCAAGTTTGGGCTAACCAGCGTATTAACAGTTAAAAATAAACATCAGCTACGTTTTATAACTTGTATTCACATTCAAAGGCAGGAGTTTAAATATAGATGTATGTAAAGCAATGTGAGTAAAAAAATGATCTGCACTCCACTTGTATTAAAGTTTATAGGTGGAATAAAAGTGGCTGCCCTATTGTGCTTTGAACAGAAGACAGAAGAAAAGTGTGGACTGATTTGTCTTTTTGTTGTCTGATGTGTCTAGTGCTGATAGTTTTCAAAGACTTTGTGTTATATCATGAAAAAGGGTCTATGAAGAGATAGAGACCTTCAAGATACAAAAATTGAGCATGAACGCATTCTGTTGGATAGACAAGTGACACTGGATTTGCAAACCCGACATGGCTGTGCCCATGCAGTTTTGCACAACACCGGTGTATTTGTGACACAAAGTTCAACGTAATACTTTTTATCAATGAGGGAATGTAAAAGCTTATTAATAGATTGACAAAGTGTAATTAAAAAGCAGAGAGTTTATGAAAAAGATGTATTTGTCTTTTCTGATTGTTGATTCGAATAACTTATACCGCCAGAGTGCAGATTATTTTTGACCCGCCCTCATACAATAGGGGTTGGAGAGAAATTATAAGTGGAATGTTTCGTACAGGTTGAGCTACTTGGAAAAGCGCAATAATCTAAAATTACACTGATATGGATAAATATTAATCATTGGATTGTTATCAATATAATTAGTTCTAGTGTAATTCAACTACGGACACATTATGATATGAAGACAACCTGACAGAGACCACCTCATAATACATTCATGAAACACTTAACATTCTAAGAAGCAATGAAGACCATGGCAAGACAATGGACACCAAAGTCTTGGTAATGGAGGGACAGCGTAATGAGTGCGGTTGTGGTGGTGAGGTGGGGGTTGAGGATGTGTTGTGAAACTTATACAAATTTCTAAAATTATATCACTGTTTCTTTTTTTCTTTAGCACCAGAAAATCACACACAGGTTCTGAGATTGAGAAGAGAAAATCTTTGCACAAGTCCAGCACGTCTACCAAGGCAGCATCATTCATTTCAATTTTCCAAAACCAAGAGCACTTAAAAAAAATGAAACTACTACTTCCAGCTAACAATATCGCCCAAGTCGCTTTCATGTGAATAATTGAGATAAGCAGAAGGAATTTTTATTCTGCGGTTTGTTTGAAAACCCTGTTGAAGGATGCTGAGAAGGCACTAAGGAAGCCAGACAACATGAACAATATGATACACTGCTTCAGAAGATGGCATTTTCTGAACAGGTTTAGACCTTTTGCCCACTTTTTTGTAAAGAATTGTATGTCTTTTTGTTTCACACAGCACTCGAGAGGTCAGTTACCCGGCTGATTGTTTAAAAAATCTCAGAAAAGCTTATTTAGAAGAATTTGGTTCACTGGACAACACCGTTCAATGTCATTCCAATGAAAAAGTCTTTTTTTTTTCAGATCCATTAACTGGAGAGCCCTTTAGTAGTTAGTTTGGTGTGGATTGTATAAGTATGAGCACTCATGCAGGAAAAAAAGTAAGGGAAGGATTCTATGGTTCTTCATTCAATTCAATTTTTATGTATCACCATTAGAGACCTGCTCCCCCTCTTTCTTATCTGCTTCCCATGTCTGATGCCCATTTGCCATTTAGGCTTTTTGGTTGTTGCGCAGTTCTCCATTCTGCCCGAGGTGTGTATGAAGTGGGGACTGGTTTGGAGAAGCTACTTTGGGGCCTTTGGATGTGCCTCCTTTCTGGGGCGGGTTGTTGGAGGAGATGTCCGAAGGAGATACTCCAAAGACGGGAGTGGCACAGGTTTCTCCTCTGTCAACATTCACACCGGGGTCTGGAGAACCCAGGGAGGGAAGCTGCTCTTCCTAATCAGACAAAG
>JAOUQT010000023.1:10215222-10235035 GCA_025769995.1 Xyliphius kryptos
TCTGTTTGCTTAGTGATCAGAGAAATGTTTACTGGTCTTTTTGTCACCTTTGGACATGATTTGTCATTAGGTATGACTTTTTGCTCCCACATGACCATAGACTATTTACCAACCTGGTACTCCCTGATATCAGAGGACGTGGCACAGGTTGTTGGTCAAATCTACTGCTACGAGACTTCTCTCTACTTTCTGAACTTCTGCTGCTTTTTCTGTTTTCTTGGTAAATGTAAAGCGACCTTGAGTTTGTGAGAGGCGCTATATAGTTTGAAACTATTATTATTATTATAATATTACAATAATATTATATTATTATAATCTATAAACCTTTCTGTCTACTTGCTAAACTAAATCTGAGATTTTTTTTTAATTACCTGTCAATAATTCCTTTAATCTGAGAATCCTTCTCCATCTGCTGTAACCTCAGCCTCCTCTCGCTGTCCTCCAGCCGGCTCTGGTACTGCAGCAGGATCTTACTGGTTTGTTGCTCCTGAGTGAGTAGCCTCCGCTCGTACTCCTCTAGCTTTCGGTGGGACATCATCAGACGCTCCTTCAGAGAATGGATCTCCTCCTCGTACTCTCGTACCTGCATGGTTTACAATTAATTAACAGACTGTAGCACTACAATTATTAGAATGTTACAATCAGAATCCAGTATTTACCAATATAGTGTATAGTATAAAGTGTATAGTAAATCTTAATCCAGATTATATTGATCCAGTCAGCTGACTTTTTTTCAAATACTGTAGTATCATTTATATAATCTCAGGGTTTGAACTTCCAAAGAAATTAGGTTATTTTTTAACCACTTGATGTCAGTATTGAGACATCCTGAGAAATTGTATAGCTCATTCAATTTTATAATAATTTTATATGTTATATCTTATATCAAATGAATTAATTCTATATATTATATACACCGGTGACTTTATTAGGTACATTATGCTAGTAAAATGTTGGACCTGCTTTTGCCTTCAGAAATGTCTTGAATTCCATGCTTGTAACAGTGGTTATCTGAGTTACTGTTGCCAGTCTGACAAATATACTTTGACCTCTTACATCAACAAGGCAATTATGTCCACACAACTGCCACTCATGGATATTTTCTCTTTTTCTGACCATTCTCTCTAAACCCTGATAGTTATGCATGAAAATCCCGGAAGATCAGCAGTTTCTGAAGTACTCAGACCAGCTCGCTTGGTACCAACAAACATGCCAAATTCAAAGTCACTTAAAAATGCTCAGGTTGCACTTCAGCAGGTTTTATTGACCGTCACTATTTGCCTAAACGCACTGAATTGTGGCCACGTGATTGGCTGATTATATATTTGTGTTCAGAAGCAATTAAACAGGTGTACCTTAAAACTAGCTGATGAGTGTATGTGTTATATATTATTATAACATTGATTTCATGCTTATTTTTATGACATACCTATCTTTGCTAAAACTAGAAGCAGTCACATGGTTTGTTCACACACCCGCCTGATTAGTCTCCGAAATCTTTCCATCCTTTCCATCCCACATGTGCCACGAATTTATTCTTAAAACTGTTTTTCTTAATTAAAGAAAAAAACACCAGTTTTAGTTAAATTTTTATAACAAATTAGGACATTTCTGATGGCCTCTGCTTCCCGTATTATGTATTGACTTTACATGCAAAATCTGACACTATGTGTTTCTGATCTCATTCTTGAATCAGTAAAAGTAACTCTGCGTTTGAGTTAAGTAGAAGAGAAACAATGTGATTTTACAGTAGTTTTGTGGGCCTTTGAACAGAAACGTACAGAGCGAGCTGTTCCCAGAGAACCTCTGAGTAAAAAATGTTATAGTTTGTCCTATAGTTTAATAGGTTGTCATCGCAAGCATAAAGAACTGCAGAATTAATGTATAGTCTGGTCAAAACTTGAAAAGTAATTTCAAATTGCTAGTTTCGGCTCTTGGGAAATGTTAATGTGCAGCCAGATGGAGCTTGGTGTCTAACTATAGCACCGATACATATGGCACAGTGACAGGTTAACACTGGCAAGCATCTGCACTCACACGGAGCTTACACAGGCTAAAAAGTTTACTCCTACTAGTTTACTCCTGCTATTTAGCTTCACAATTTGAAAAATGTGGGTGCAAACAAATATAATCTGCCATATAAGTGCACTATGATGGAATGATGACATTTCTAGGGTTGTTCATGCCCTAGGGTTGTTATATGAATATTCATATAACCAGCAAATAGACCGTCTCAGTGCCAAGTGCATTATTAATATACAGTAGTGATTTCATGGACTTTTTCAATAAGAAAATGTAAAACATAAAACAATATAATTCTACAACTAATATTATCGATGCTATAAACAATTCTGATTATAAATGAAAAAATCAATTACAATTAATTACAAATCAAACTTATTAACCTGTGTTCTAGATCCCCTGCCCACATCGTTCTTAAAAACATATTCTACTAGGAACAATTGAGCCGTTACTAATAATAATCATCTTTTCAATTCGTACAGTTATGTACCTAAATCCTTTAAATTAGCAGTGATCAAACATCTAATTAAAAACCTGACCTTGACCCCAGTCAGCTTTCTAATTCTAGGCCAATCTCCAAAATCCCCTTCATCAGTAAGGTACTAGAAAAAGCTGTAGCACAGCAGTTATTTTTATACCTACTCAAGTCTCAAGTAGTTTTATTGTCATTTCAGCCATATACAGTGTTACAGTACACAGTGAAACCTAATCAACATCCTTGAACTTTATCAGTCAGGTTTTAGACCTCGTCACAGCACATAAACAGCACTGGTTTAAGTAGTTAATGACTTCCTAGTGTCATCTGATCAGGGCTGTGTATCTATTCCTGTGTTGCTAGACTTTGTTCAGCTTTTTTATGCTATTGATCACACTATTCTCCTTAACAGGCTGGAAAATGTTGTATTTGTTAAGGGAACAGCTCTCTCCTGGTTTAGATACTACTTGTCGGAACGGTATCAGTATGTAGATTTAAAAGGAGATGCCCCTAAAATGTGTAATGTAAAATGTGGTGTCCCACAAAGTTCTGTCTTAGGCCCACTGCTTTTATTCTTGCATATGCTGTCTCTGGAAAAATTCATTCAAAGACATCAGTTTCCATTGTTATGCAGATGACACACAGCTGTATCTTTCAGCAATACCATGAGAGATATTATGTTAATAGAGTTGAGGATTGTGTAAATAACATTAGACAATGGATGCTACATAACTTTCTCTTTCTTAACTCTGATAAAGAAATCTAACCATATAACCCATATTTTAATTACACTACATTGGCTTTCAATTAAATTCGACCATTATTATTTGTTTAGCCAAACATTTTACTGATAGCATTAGTTCATCTTAGGTGAAGGTGCAGATCTGGAGGGTTATGGGCACTAGACTATTGATAAACTGAGATGTCTGGATTGCCTTATGTTCATGGAGCCATCATACCTGTTGTTTCCTCTGGATCTCATTATTAACTATGATGCTCTTGCTAGTCTTAATAGTAATTCCAAGCTAACAAATGCCAGTTTTTTATTTCTTTACTATAATAATGTCTAATCATTCCTTTCTCTGCTATTTCTCTTGTTTTGCTAAGGTTTACACACAACTGGATGGTAGATTCCGAACACTCCATCACAAATTCTTTTCAGGTTATTAGTCTGATATAAAAACCAGAGATTAGAGAGCACAAGAAAGGTACATATTTTGTGTGTGCAGGAGAGGATTGAAGCATTGGTGCAGGTTTTAAACTGTTCTATCATGATCTGGATAGGAAGAGAAATTGAGTTGGGGTGGTCCTGAAGGAGGACTATGCAAAGAGTGTTTTTGAGGTGAAAAGAATGTCAGATGAGTTTGAAGTTAGAAATTGAAGGTGTAATGGTGAATGTTGTCAGTGGTTATGTAACACAAGTTGGCTGTAAGTCGAAGGAGAAAGAGAGATTCTGGAAGGAGCTATCTGGTAGAGAGCATTTCCATAGAGGACAAAGTGGTAATTGGTGCAGATTTCAATGGGCATGTTAGTAAAGAAACAAAGAAGATGAGGAAGTGATGGGCAAGTCTGGTGTTAATGATAGGAATCTAGAAGGACAGATTGTGGTGGAATTTGGAAAAGTGAATGGAAATGGCTGTGATAAACACATATTTCTAAAAGAAGGAGCACAGGGTGACCTACAAGAGTGGAGGCAGGAGTACACAGATAGATTACATACTGTGTAGACAAGGTTGCTTAAAAGAGACAAGGTTGCTTAAAAGAGAGAGTATACTGTAAGGTAGTGGCAGGGGATGGTGTAGCTAGACAACATCAGATGGTGGTTTACAGGATGACTCTGGTGGTTAAGAAAAAGAAGAGGGTAATTGTAGAGAATAGGACCAAATAGTGAAAGTTGAGAAAGGAGGAATGTTGTAAGGTGTTCAGAAAGGAGTTGAAAAAGACTTTTGGTGGTAGTAAAGAGCTTCCAGATGACTGGGTAGCAGCAGCAAAAATTATTAGACAGACAGGCAGATGGGTACTTGGTGTGTCATCTGGACAGGTAAAAGACAGCAAGAAAACTTGGTAATGGGACAAGGAAATGCAGGTGTTTATTCAGAGGATGAAGTTAGCAAAGAAGAAATGGGACAGAGAGAGGACTGAAGAGAGTAAACAGGAGTATAAAGAGATAAGCAGAAGGCTTATGATGAGTTGTACGAGAGGTTAGACAGAATAAGTATAGAGAAGGAGTTATATTGGCTGGCGAGTCAGAGAGATAGCGCGTCAAAGGATATGCAACATGTCAGGGTGATCAAGGTTAGAAATGAAAATGTACTGACAGGCGAGAAGAGGGTGAGGGAAAGATGGAAGGAGTATTTTGAGGAGCTGATGACTGAAGAGAATGACAGGAAAAGAAGAGTGGAAAGCATAGATAATGTGGAACAGGAGGTAGCAAATATTGGCAAGGATAAAGTAAAGAAAGCTTTAAAAGGATGAAGAAGGGAAAAGCAGTCAGACCTAATGACATTAGAGGTAGCGGTCTGGAAATGTAGCAGAGAGATGGGAGTGGTGTTTGTGGCTAGATTATTCAATGTGATTTTTGAGAGTGAATTGAAGCCTGGGGAATGGAGGAAAAGTGTACTTGTACTGACTTATAAGAACAAGAGCTGTATTAATTACAGGAGCATAAAGGTAAGGAGCCCCACAAAAAAAAATTGGGAGCACCACAGATGTAATCTTTGCTTTGAGAATACTGATGGAGATGTATATAGAAGGTCAGAAAGAGCTACACTGTGTCTTTGTGGATTTAGAGAAGGCTTATAATAGGGTGCCAAGAGAGGAACTGTGATGTTGTATGAGGAAGTTCAGATGGGATGAGAAGTATGTTAAATTGGTGCAGGACATGTATGAGAACAGCATGACAGTAGTGAAGTGTGCTGTAGGAGTGACATAAAGCTTTAAAGTAAAGGTGGGACTGCATCAAGGATCCAATCTGTGTCCCTACTTGTTTGCTCTGACCAAATAGGAAATATATGGATGTGGTCAATGTAGACATGCAGGTAGTTGGTATGAAAGCAGAAGATGCAGAGGACAGAGTGAGATGGAAAATATTGATTCGCTGTGGCAACCCCTGATAAAGGAAGATGCCAATAGAAGAAGAAGAATCTGATATAACCCAAATGAGGATGGGATTCTCAAGGTTTCATCCTCTTGTCATCTCAGGGAGTTTTTCCTTGCCAATATCGCCATCCAGCTTGCTCTTTGGGGTAAATTAATCTTATTAAATCTCATATTTATAACTGAATATATTTCCTGACAATTTTCCTGACGATGTTCCATTGAAAAAGTGATATATAAATAAAACTGAACTGAATTGAATCATATGTAAATGTGAAATGCTATCATGAATCAAGCAGGTTGGATGCTACCACCACATAAAATACGGAAACAAGTGCAACTACAGCAAGTGCAGAAAAACATGTACTGCGCATTTCAAATGCAAGAGACAACATTTGTATGGTGACATACAACCACTTGTCAGTTGTCATAATTTCAGGGGCTGAAATTTAACAAGTGGGGATGTATTTGTTCACTGTCAAGCAAACAATGAAATCTGACTGTTAAGGGTACCTATTATAGTTTGTTTTCAGTCAGTGGCACATCTGTGTTTTTTGTTGCCAAGATAGCAGTACGCCGGACATTTTCCTGAAACCACCTAATTTTGAGTCCCACACACCCATCAGGGTAAATATATTCGCAAGCACCTTTGCTATTTAAACAAAATAAGGCATGATATTAGACTATTGTCCGGGTATAGGATAGCAATGAGCATCTCAATGCACCTTAAGCAGACTGTAAGATAGGACCCATGAATAAATGTGTTAAGGTTTTAGTGGATCTAAAATCTCAGAGAGCTATGAACTGGAGCATCCTCCTTACCTCATCCTGAGATCAGGACCTGCTTTAAACTGTCGAGGAAAGGTTCCCAGATCAACTAATGGGCACTTATCCTCAAAGGTTTGACTGAATGCCTGAATTTTGTAAAATGTTTCATGTTATAAAAAGAAACACACCCGGTCTAATCGGGATTCATCCATGCTTTTCGAATATTCCTTGAGTTTATAATCTTCTCTCTCAATGCGTGAGCTCTCGATGTCAGCAGAAAGGTGTGGCATGTTGGACACCCAAGCAACTGTCCTTTCTGAGGCGGGGGTTGGCGGATTCAAAGTGTTCGGAGATGAACCCTGAAAGCAGAATAGAAATTTATGAATAAGCAGAAAAGCTTATGTAAATGTGTTTCATTGTTTTTACACATAATTATCATTTTAGTTTGTAAATACTAATGAATACAATTACTCCAACTCCATCACATTTTGTATTTGTGTAATTAGTTTTGTGCCAATGCAAATCATAATTCCGAATAATTATGCCTATTATGTGTAAACCTGCTGATTACCTGTTTACTGATGGAAGGCTTGAGTAAGTGCTGCTGCGAGTGTTGCCGCTCCTTGTGCGACTGTTGCGTTGATTGTGGAGTTCCACCCTGAGAACCCTGAGATCCCTGGCTCTCGCGAGTGGAGCTGTGCTGATGTGGAAGACCTGGAGCAGTGTTATCTTTTACAGAGAGTTGCTGCCTTGGACCCTGCTGCCTGCCCCCATAGCCTGACTCAGGAGACTGGAGCAGATTTCCGCTCTGAGGCCTCGTCTTGCTGGGGGGTGTGGCACCGACACCCGAGCTCACAGAAAGCTGATGAGAGGTTTGAGATTTCATGCGCTGTGTGGGAGGTGGGGCCATGGATGTCTGACGGACAGGCTGGACAGTTGTTGGAGGTGAGGCAAGCGAGGATTGAGATGTTCCTGTCTGTGAGGCCATGCCCATCATCTGCTGCTGCTGGAGGTTTTCCTGACATATGAGCAATAGAGAATTAGTGAGTTGTGGTCAAATTATTTTCAAAAAAAGCTATACTTTCTGTTAGTATATAAAAGTTATACAATTAAGAAAGAAGATGTACCTGCATGTGCATAGAGAGTTGCCGTCGAGCATAATCTCCCCGACTGTATTCGTCACTATAACTGTGGGAGTGGACAATGCTGGGCTGCCCAAGATGTGGTCCTGGTCTGAGCGTGGATAGGTCTTCACTTCGGGAGAAGCCAACACGGCCGAACTGTGGCAAGTATGCAGGATGGGAGGAATCTGGCTCTGGGGCCAGAAGGAGGGGTGGAGGCACCTGAGCACGACTGTGTTGCCGCTGGATTTGAGGCCCATCAGCAGCCATCTGGAACAAAGGATTCTGGAAGGAGAGTGGGTAGCGGAGTGCTGCAGCCTGCTGCTGCTGGGACAAAGAATCGGTGGCAGTTCCTGTCTGGCTGAGCTGGCTTAGTCGCAGGCCACCGGACACACTGGAGCCCCCGGAACCGGCTGACATCCGCCCTCCACCAGCTCGCAGCTGCCCTCCAAGGCCTCCTCCAGCACCACCAAGGCCACCAAACCCAGCTAGTGAGGCCTGGGGAGAGTTGAGCATGTCCCCCACAGACTGCAGGTTAGAGATGCTGTTCATTCTTGAGTCCTGGAGGTCCATCATAGAAATATTTTCATTAAGGGTGAGAACCTAAGGGGTTGGGACGCTGCAGTTATGTGCTCTACAAATCTTATCTCTATTTATCTACTTTTTGGCGCAGCTATTTTAATTTGGATAAATCCAAAAATCCAAAACACACCACATGTAGACAGTCACGTTTGAATGTATTAACAGCACCCACATCATTGTGTTGCCCTCGTTCGCCATGCTTGGGTGGCATTTTGAACCATGTAGTACGCAGGCCTGGCGCGCTTCATCTTCCCACCGGATCAAAAGGAACCCAAAGTCCCTCAGCAAAGATGGAGAGGGGAGAAAGGTGTGCTGACGAGCAAGCTGCCATTTAAATAAGATTTTGAACCAAATAGCTCACACTATTACCACAGTAAAACATTGATATGGCCCATTATCATATGATTTGCCCCTCCACCCATTCAGGTCAGCTATATTTACCTTGCAACCTTACCTTTGGGTCTGGGTCGGTGATATCAGAGCTGCTTGTACAGTATGCCGGACTGGACCGGGCTAGCGGGGGACGGGTGACATAGAATAAATCTTTAGAAGATGCACGATGTGGATGATCCCTGTCAACGTAGCCACCAATTCCAGCTCGTGAAGGAGGAATGACACCACTGGACATGGCAGATGTTGGGGAAGGCAAGCGAGTGATATCTATAGAACTAAAGAAATTTGGACCAATATAAAGAGCTGTTTGTGTGGTTACTAAATTAAGATAATTTATCATAACTGGAGAGGTGTAGTGAGAGTCTTAAAGAAGATCGAGCTAGAGCACAAATAACTAGCACACGAGTACTCTGTTACCTATTAAGGTCCCTCATCATCAGGTTCTGAAACTCAGAGGAGATTCCCCTGTTGAAGCTTGGTCGGGAGAGTAACCGGTCTGTCTGCCTTTCGGGAGGCTGTCTGTCTGTCTGGTGACTGGGCTGCCTTTGGAGATGAGGATTGCGAAGAGCCATGCTGATGTCATTCAGAAGACGAGGTAATGGTCCAAGTTTGATAATGGCATCCTTTAAATATCACAAATCAAAATCAATAAAACAGATGGACATGATCCAAACTAAATTCACAATTCAAATACACACCAACGTTGCTCTATCATATAATATTAACCAAGACAGAAGAGTAAACTGTACGGCAACCCTCCCACCCAGAGAGCAAAATTAATGTTTCTATATTGGTCTCCCACCAACAGACTGTGGAATCATGAAGGTATGACCAATCTCTGGATAATATATGGATCTCTTTTGCAACAGGTTGTACACACCTTACTTAGCTGAGCCATGACTTCCCACAGGAGGCTGTGCAAGACAGAAAGCTCTCGTCCCAGGTCAATGTATCCTTCAAAAGCTCCAGCATTACTTATGCTGTCTAGATTGGAGATCTCATATAGAAATTGCTGCATGGAGCCCCACTCCATCTCTAAGAACTCGTTCATGAAGCACATGTACTCCTCCTTACTGCCAAATCTTAATGGAGTAACAAAATCAAGAGGAAAAGTATTACAAAGATGCGCATGGAGTATTATTGTTTTATTATCTTTATCAGCTACATTGAACTACTGCTTCCACTACTTTTTGTATGCAAACCCTTAATGCAAATTATTTTATATTCTAAATTATCTTATAAATGACTTGCTTAAAATAATAACACATAAATACAAAGTGTACACCTTTGGTACAACTTCTAGACTAACTTAGAGAAATTTGCGAGGTTCTGTATCACTTTGGCTATGAGAGTGAGTGTGCGTGATGTCTGCTCATCCGGATATTCCTGGGTGAGGTTGAATAATGATGGGGACATGACGGCTGGACAAAGAAAGCGCAGAAAGAGGGAGCCACTTATCAAACGGTCTGCAATATCTTCCCTTCCCCTTTCTGCACAGCGTACTCTCCAAGAAGCAAAGACCTCCTTCAACTCACGTGGAAAAACACTAGTAGAAACAGAACATTTAAAATAAAGTATTTCTAAATAACTTTCTTATAGACAACGAGACTTGTTCAGACCTGAACTGTGGCCTTTACACTCTTGTATATACTATATTTTAATATTTGACTTTTTAAAAGGTAAGTATTACTTTGGTAAACATTGCATATACATTACATAAGCCACCAAAGGTATAAATACAAATACAGATACTTGTAACACAAAACAGATCATTATGACAGATCGTGTGTTATAAAGTAATCTAACATAATTGTGTAAAACATTTGATTTTATTGGTAATAATTTACAACTGACCAATGCGAGTTGACGATTTTGCAGAGAGCAAGCTCACAACACATGCGCAGGTTCGCCTGATGGTCCAGCAAAACAGAAGGCGGAGTCCTCATGGGATCAACCTCACAGTTCTCCTCTGACTCATACAGTGCTCGGATGAAATCACCTGCACAGATCATATTGTTTCTCTGTACAACTGATACAAAACACCAATCAAACAAAATTATGCTTTCTGCATGTTAATGCATACCAAATCAACATGCCCATAGGTCTGAGCTGTACACTGAGACTAAAACCCCAACTAGAAATTGTTGTTGAACATATTTATTCTGAAGCATGTTGATGATCATAGAGAGAGATCGCTCATAGTCTTAGTAAGTGCTACCTTTTTTTTTTTCAAAATACTACCAAATTTAATATTGTCTACATTTCCTTTTTAACAACGTTTCTGTCAGAATGGTGACCTTGGAAAAAGTTTCTGTGACAGTGGGTGAGTTTAGTCAAACATAGTCAAAAATGTCTCATTAGGTCAATTGGCAATAGGTCATTAACATGACTGGGTATAAAAAGAGCATCTTGGAGTGGCAGTGGTTCTCAGAAGTTCTCAAATGACGGGAAGATGATCACCAATCCCCCTAATTCTGCGCCGACAGAAGCTGTATCGAAACAAGATCCAGAAGCGCAGACAAGGCTCATTTAAAATGGACTGTGGTAAAGTGGAAAACTGTTCTGTGGTCAGATAAATAAAAACTGTAAGGTTCTTTATGGAAATCAGAAACGCTGTGTCATTAGGACTAAAAAGAAGTAGTACAACCAAAGTTGTTGTCAGCACTCAGTTATGAAACTTGCATCTCTGATGGTATAGGGTTAAACTAGTGTGTGTGGCATGGGCAGCTTACACATCTGAAAGGACACCATCAATGCTGAAGGGTATATCCAGGTTCTAGAGCAAAATAAGCTTCCTCTTACAGGGAAGACCTTGCATTTTCCAACATGACAATGCCAAACCAAATACTGCATCAATTACAGCATCATGGCTGCGTAGTAGAAGGGTCCAGGTACTGAACTTTCACCCATAGAAAACATCTGGCGCATCATAAAACAGAAAAGATGACAGAAAAGACCTAAGACAGTTGAACAACTAGAATCCAACATGGATTAACATTCCTATCCCTCAACTTTAGAAACTTTTCTCCTCAGTCCCCAGACGTTTACAGACTGTTGTAAAGAAAAAAAGGGATATCTCACAGTGGTAAACATGGCCTTGTTCCAACCTTTTGAGATGTGTTGTTGTCAAGAAATTTAAAATAACCTAATTTTCCTCTTTAAATGAAACATTTTCTCAGTTTAAACATTTGATATGTCATTTATGTTCCATTCTGAATAAAATATGGAATTTGGAAACTTCCACACAATTGCATTTCTTTTTTATTTATAACTTGAACTTTGTCCGAACTTTTTTGGAATCGGGTTTGTAGGTGCATTAACATTTTTTATTTACACATTTTTTTCACAGCAATCACTCTTTCTCTTACAGAGCTGAAAAATTTTATCTGTGCACTAGCATTTTATTTTACCTAAAGTATCTTTGAGGTACTTGTGTCCAATGAGTTTGAGGTACTCTTCTATAGCTTTGGTGGCTAAGGTGTTCTCTCGAAATATAAGGTGCTCTCGGTCAATAAATCGGTCAACCTCACACATCGCCATGTCTGAAAGAAAATCCTAAAGAACAGAAACAAGACAATGTACAATGTATTTCCACCATATATATTAACATATAACCAAAATATACTAAAATATAAATGTAATGAGTAAGTGCCTACATTGAATACTAACAATAAGTGTGTACCTTTGCCTTCCCTGTGCTTTGTAGGATGTGCACCAGTGCACATGCTACTTCCTCCTTGCTCTTGACACTCAGCAATGGCTCCAAAACTGCACACAGTGTCCGGTAATTGTTGGTAACGTACTCGGCAAACTCTTTGTACAATTCCATTGGTAAGATACTCATGGTCTGATAGCGAGACTTGAGCCGTAAAGAGGCATTGATGATTTTTCCGCCTCCTACACCCCCTCCTTTGGATAGGACACTGGGCTGAATGACCGGGTACCATTGTTCTACAAATTGCCGACCGGTGATGCTGGATATGGGGATGCTGACCAGTCCTAGATATGTGCTTTTCTCCTGTTGAGAAAAAAATGGTTATTGTTCAGTAAACATGTACTGAAACATTAAAACACAGTATTTTATCTTATTACTTTATGGACTTTACAATATTGCCAATTGCCAGGGCAATGTGAGAACACGGTTTTCCACAATAAACAAACTGCTGCAACCTGCGAATAGCTTTTCATTAACCCCTTCATCAGCTCTTTGTAATAATTGCCTGATGTTCTTCACTGAGCAGATTAAGAATATTCACACTGAATTTCACTTTGTTTCATTTACCTCGGGTTTCCCTGAATCACAGTCTTTAGTTTCAACTCCGCTTTCAGTTTCATTGCTGGGCTTATTAAAGGGGCTAGATCAGCTAACTGTGTTTTAGACCTGTTGCCTACTCCGCTATTGAAGGTATCTGTCTGTCCACTCATTACCATTATTACTAATGCTTCTCTTAGCTCAGGCCTGGTTCCTTCTCATTTAAAGTTGGCAGCAGTTTGTCGCTCTGGGTGGTTTTAGATCTAATACTGTTTGTTTAGATTGCGGTGTACCCCAGGGTTTGGTTCTGGGCCCTATACTTTTTAACATATACATGCTCTCTCTCTCTCTCTGCACTATTATCAGTCAACATGGCTTTCACTTCCATTAGTATGCAGCCTTCGAATGTATTGCCGTCTGAACGTTCTACTAGACGGTCTTGCTGATAATAAAAATGAATATTCAGTAATTTTTTTAATCTGAACAACGGAAAGTCAAACACCATTCTCATTGCAACAGCATCTGGAATAGATTGGTCATACTAATATTTCCATACCTGGTTCCATACTCTGGATGTTTATGTTAAAAACATTAATAAAATTTTTTCTATCTTAAAAATATAGCATGTTTACGCCCTCCTCTGGCTGACTGAGACCTTTGTTCATGCCTCTATTATATCTCGGCTTGACTACTGCAACTCTTTGCTAATTGGGCTCCCTACCAGTAGCCTCAAGAAGTTGCAGTATGTACAAAACTCAGCAGCAATAATCCTCACCCACTCCAGGAAGTGGGATCACATCACCCCAATAAGACCTGTAATGGCTTTCTGATCTTGACTATATTAAATGTAAATTTTTATTTTTGGTTCCTGGGTTGGCACCCTCTTTGTGTCGTCTGTACGCTCCGTCACGTGCACTCCGGTCTGCTGATGCCCATCGCTTGGTTGTGCCACCCGGAAAATTCAGAAAGTACAGTGATAGAGCTTTTAGTGTCGTGGGTCATAAGCTTTGGAACTCTATCCCATTATCCCTCGGCACTTGCGCATAACTTTTTAGAAGCTTTAAACATATGTGCGTTTCTAGCCTGTATACATTGCATGTTATTAAATATTGATGTTTTACTGTTTGTTTATTGCTATTCTATTTTGTAAGCGCCTTGGGTGTCTTGAAAGGCGTCTTAAATAAAATTTTATTATTATTATTATTATTATTACTATTATTATTATTATTATTATTATTACTATTATTATTATTATTATTATGGACAAACTTAAATTCAGAAATGATCATGATGCTTCTAATATGAATTCCAACTGATATAATGTATATTTAATCATAATATAAATTTACTGCTATACTCTATTAGCCGATTAGCTGACGGCAGCTGGCATTTCTGTGTGGATTACCATAGACTGATGGCGGGTACTAAAATTGACTCCTACACGCTCCCACAAATCGATGATGCGCACGACAGACTGTCCAGTTCCGCATGGTTAAGTTTGCTTGATCTCCATAGCGGTTATTGGCAAGTTCCATTGTCCCAAGCAGTGAAAGAAAAGATGGCATTTACCAACGGCACCAAGCTATGGCACTTTATGGTGTTACCGTTTGGACTTTGTAAAGCAACAGCAACGTTTGACAGACTGGCGAAGACAAAAGTCCATGTTTGGGAAAGTCTGATGCAATTCATTGTTCTGTGTGCTTTGAGGAAGACAGTGCTGAGGGCCATGCACAACATACCAGAGTCGAGACATTTCGGGGTGACAAAAACTGTTGAGACAGAACTTTTATTGACCGGGGTTTAATAACGACGTGGACTTGTTTGTATATTTTTACGATGTGTGCACAGCTAAAAAGGGACAAACACAGCAATCACACATGCCAGCTGGCATGCTGATGGAGCAAGTGGCTGTTTTCGGTAACTGATGCAGGCAACAAATTCGTCCTCATTGCTATGGATTATTTCACCAAGTGGCCAGAGGTGTAAGCGGTGCCGGAGCAGAGTGCAGCAACCACAGAAAAGTGGTTGGTAGAGAGTTCTTTAGCCGTTTCGGGGTGCCGGAAAAGCTACATGGAGACCAGGGACAAAACTTCGAGTTGATGAAGGAAGATTGCCGCCAGCTAGGAATACATAAGACCCGGACCACTGCACTTCACCCGCAGACACGTGAGCTGCGCACTCCAGGGAGTTGGTGTTTAGAGTCCCGCCAGATGGGGGGGAATTCCACAATAGAATGTGTGAAATTTTATAACCTGTGCACCGCGTACATCACATTACCCGTCTAATTCTTATTCTTTGTAGATTATGTGTTTACTGTGTGTGTGAGTGCTAGGAGGATAAGGGGTGTGTGGGTGTGAGTGGATGAGTCTAGCTGTGTGTGTGACAGCTTTTCTGTTAATAAAAAGTATTTTCCTGTACACTGGGTTAATAATGTATATAAAGTAATTATAGCATGCTAAGGGGGTTTGAGTGTTACATGTTAGAAATGTCTATCTCCTACCTTGCGTCTTTTCTTGTCCGTCTCTTTGTAGAGATGCAGCCGGAGGTTGCGGACAGCAGGGAGGTTGTTGAACTCAAAGTGCTCGCCCCAGAAGACAGTGTCGGTCCGGGGTTTGCTGGTGGTGCGTGCGTACAGCATGTCATCCAAACAAAGTTCACAGTAGTAGCGTTTTTTGGGAGGCAGCTCCCGGGCCTCAATGATCCAGAGCTTCAAAACATTGTCCACCCTCCGGCTGTTGTCCTGAGTGGGAGGAAACAGCGCACTGCTAAGTACTTGTAGAGACATGTAGGAGTATGGTGTAAGAAGAAAGGTTATGTCTGACAGCAAGCGGAACTTAATAACCGGTTATTTAACAAGGTAGAAATGGTTAAAATAGACGCATGACGGGGACTGAAAGTGCTCGGGTTGGATAACACTCGAGAAAGATTAGCATACAGTATTTACATAAGATTTTCTTACAAAAGGAAAAAAATGATCAAACTATTTAAAATCCTGAACCGGAAGAACAGAGTGCTCTGCTGGATAGAGGGAGGTTTTCAATAATGCTGAATCGTTTAATCTGATTAAAATGCTGCCGCTTTACTCCGACCTGTGTTTCCTGGTGTAATTTAAAATATACCACCATTTAAACAGCAGTGATGCTAAAGAAAACAGTGCTTAATTTGAATGCAAGAAGCATCTACGTCCTTCAAGCTTCCATCAATAAATTAAATCGATCAGCACACTGACTAAGATAATGAGAATCCTTGGTGTGTCCTTTTATATTTAACTCTAAAAGAATGCATGAGCTAATGGCACTTTTTCCACTGCATGGTCCCTATGAGATTCGATGCAATTTGTGGTCCCTGTTACATGGTTCCTTTTTCACTGCCATTTCTCAGGCTGAATTTGTTTGTCAATTTTTTTCAGCTTATTCGGTATCAACACTTCTGAGATGACCTCTGGTATCTATATTCTTGTATGAGTTGGACAGATCAGAAATGGCTTTCTATTCCTTGTTGCACCATCTCTATTAAAAATGCAAATACAACTATGTACAGAGATTTAACAAATGGCTGTTGAATGAAGGATGTTTTTTCAAACCTATTAGGGCTTTGCAAGATTTAGCCTCTCCTGGGGTCACTTGGTCTCGTGGGTGAGTATGGACATAAAACTACCCATTTACAGTTATAGGAATAAGATTTGCCAAGTACAAAAGAGCCTAAGGCATGCCGAGCCGAATCGACACGAGTCGGTGCACGATGCAGCAGAAAAGTGCCATAAGGTCATTTACTGAGACATTCCTGGTAGGTTTTACAAACATTTACTGTCTTCTGTATATAATAATTCGGCCTATGGCTCCTGCTGCCTGAACATCCGGATCAAATCAGTGTTACATTTCTACTACATTCTCAAAAAAACTTTTTATAAATGTACAGAATAAGAGATTTTGTGACATGAGATATTATACATAAAGTTAAAGAAGTTCAAAGAGAAATCTTAAATTGCATAAGTAAGATCCCGTATCCTGCTGACTGAGGATCTGAATCAAAACATCACCAAACATTCCATGATGCTCCCAAAACTTTAATGAGCCATGCATCGAAATACATGTGTTTGATGAAAATGTGTAGAAATACTGACACTGATCCAAAACAAAACCGAACTGATATACAGAATATTATGTTTATATTCCACTGACTTTGTTCGGCTTCACGGCTCTTTGCAGATTCTCGATCCATTTGTCTCTTTCTGCAGCCGAGCGACAAGCAAAGCACTTTGTTCCAGAAGCAGTCGTCACCTGAGAGACAAATTAATTTGCATTTAAAAATGGTTGGCATGCCTGCAGTCCAGGTCTGTCTCTTATAGAACATGATTGACAGGTCTTTTTTACAGCATGAATGGGTTCACATTTCACAAACTACAAGATAGATAGATAGATAGAAATAGACACAGTATACATAAATTCAATGTATTCTTCACAGGCGAAATTCTTCTTTCTGATAGGCCCCATCACTATCCACTACAACACCGTGCCACCCCACTATGGATAAATCTTTTATAAACATAATGATTATACACTATATATTTATTTATGTAAAGATGCTTTGTGACAATGTTCCAATTAGAATGATAAAACTAAATGTCCTGTGGTGTGATGGTGTGGTCCCTATGGAAATTTCGCTCCCATAGTCCAAGATCTCAAACATTTAAATCTCACCTCAAAACAGTACTCCTGCCCTAAAATGCTGGAGTGAACTGGTTTGATGATTGCATCCTCATCCAGCGTGAGGTCCAGTGCCTCGGCTGCGCTACTGGGAGACAGCAGGGATTCATGGGAATGTGACTCTTTGAAGCTTTGCATCAGGCGAGTCCTATAAGGAGAAAAAGAGCAACATGACTGAGAAAGTTTACAAATGACAAACAGAAAATCAACACCGGCAAGAACAGAAACGGTTTAAACACCGACCCAGTAGTAAATAGATTAGATAGACATTGTTCAAGCAACAACCTTGAGAAGCAAAGTTTGAGAAGCATTTTGCACAAACACCTACCTACACTTACTGCACCTTCTAGCACACAATCTAGATGGATCCATATTCTTAAACTAAAGCACACACCCCCAAGACTTAAGTAATATTAAAGTTATACAGATGCCATATTAATAAAGAAAAATGAAACAAATAATTAAAGAAAAATTAACAAAAAATGCTTAGATAGCTGCAGCTTCCTCTGGCGCGTCCATGCAGTATCACTGCTACAGTATACATTCAGGAATAAATTGTGCATGTGGATGTTGGAGACCAGTGCGGAGAGAGTGTGGTGTAAAAATAGATCCATCAGAATGAGTCAGAATGAAAAAAAGTAAAAATGTGAGGGGGGGGGGGGGGTTCAGGCGAGATGCTTGTGAGAAAGTGAGAGAGAATGAAGAAAAAGACAAACGTCCCCGAGTAAATCAAGGAGAATTTGCAGAATCCAAAATGAGACAAAATGAAATAGGTCAGAGGGTGTGGGGCAGTGGTGTGCTTGTGGGGTGAGGGGGTGGAAAAATGGTCAAAAGCCAAGAAAGTGACATTTCTCTAAATGATCTAAAACTTGACAAACTTACATAAATTAACATTATTTAGACTCTCAACTCAAACGTAATCCCCATACATAGACATAGAAGTCATCCGTCCTTTTTTTGGAATTGCTTTCAGAATCTTAATCGCTGAGACATGCACAAAACATTCATCCCTTCCAGTAAAATGTGGCATTCAAGTTTTGACCATCAAAAACAAATTCTTTATGGATGCTTTCATCTTGGCTAAAATGTGGTCAAGAGGGAATTTTGTAGTTGTCTTAGAGATTTAGCCCAAACCAAAATGTCCAAAGTCTCATACTGTAGAGTTTAGTATAATGTCCAAAGTCTCAAACTGTGCATGTAGAGCCTAATTTTCAGTGCTAAAATCCAAATTTTATACCCAGCTGTCAATCCCAAGCCACTCCAGACTCTGAAATCAAATCTGTAGATGACCAAGTCAAGTCTGGATACTAACGCTAAAGTCGGAATAATGTACAAAATCTTAAACATTGTGTCCACTAAACCTCGAGTCCAAGCCACAAGCTTCCAGAATTCCAATTTATAATGTCACACCAATTTTTAGAGAGGCAGAGGTTAGAATTTCCTTATCAGTAGTAATACATGCAGGAAGGAATGTCATGACCAAAAACACAACATCTGCCTACGGCAGTTTAAAAGGTACAAAAATGACTTTATAATACATTTACAGATTTGCATGGAATGCCCTTGGACCATCTGTGATCGCAGTCAAACTAGCACTTGGACATCTTTAGTTCAGGACCAGGTAAAAAATTCTTTTAGCATAATTTGCATATTTCTGCTAATTTACAATATTAAACTGCACAAAGAAGCCTCTGCAATATCCTCTCAGGTGCAATAACCTTTGGGTATCACAGTCTGCAATTTACTCACAGGAGCACAGAGAGAGAAAAAACACTGGCATTGCTGAGTTAGACAGAAATAAATTGACAAAGGAGCAGGAAATTACTCCAGAACCCCATTTAAATGCAATCCCATCCAGGGTTATAGAGGCATTCTTTATTTGGCTGCAAACATCCCATTCTTTTACATCCCATAGGGTTTCTGGCATTCTGGGTCTAAATAAATAAAATATTCTCATTGAATACTTTGTTCTGTACAAAGTTGAATGTGCTGACGACAAAATCACACAAAAATCATTAAACAATTTTTTAATTTATTAACCAATGGAGTCCTGGATTTGGAGTCACACACAAAATGAAAGTGGACAAACACACTACAGGCGGATCCAACTTTGATGTAATGTCCTCAAAACAAGTCAAAAGGAGGCTCAGTATTGTGTGTGGCCTCCACGTGCCTGTATGACCTCCCTACAACACCTGGGCATGCTGAGGGATCTCCTCCCAGACCTGGACTAAAGCATCCACCAACTCCTGAACAGTTGATACATGATGTCCCAGATGTGCTCAATCGTATTCAAGTCTGGGGAATGGGCGGGCCAGTCTATAGCTTCAATGCCTTCATCTTGCAGGAACTGCTGACACACTCCAGCCACATGAGGTCTAGCATTGTCCTGCATTAG
>JAOUQT010000023.1:10264603-10277017 GCA_025769995.1 Xyliphius kryptos
TGGCACGGTGAATTGTGTTCACAGATAATGTTCTCTGGAAATATTCCTGAGCCCATTTTGTGATTTACAATACAGAAGCATGACAGTATTTGATATTATTCACTGTAGATTATGATATGTTTCATTTCTTTACAATTTTACACTTTCAAACTCCTTTTTATTATCTCCCCACTATTTGTTGGCGCAGAATTAGGGGGATCCTCTATCCATGTCTATTTCTGAGAGCCACTCCAAGAAGCCCAGTCATGTTAATGAACTATTGCCAATTGGTCCTCCAGCTGTTCCTTTTTTGTACCTTTAACTTTTACAGCCCCTTATGGCCCTGTCCCAACTTTTTTGTGATTTGTTGCTGTCATGGAATTTCAAATGAGACAATATTTGGCATAAAACTTCAATATTTCTCACTTTCAACATATGTTGTCTATATTCTATTGCATTGCGTTTTAATTTACAGTTTGTACTTTGTCCGAACTTTTTTGGAATTGGGTTTGTAGTTATTTGTAATAATACTTGTAGTTAGAGTAGTATTAGTTATAGAAGTAGTAGTAATTATAGTAGTATTAGTAATAGTAGTATAACTACTGGTACTTCTATAACTAATAGTAGGAGTAGCAGTAGTTATAGTAGTATTAGTAACAGTAGTAGTAGTAGTAATTATAGTAGTAATATTACCAGCAGTTATTAGGTATAGTACTATTAGTAATAACAGTAACAACAGTAGAAGTAGCAGTAGTTATAGTTGTATTACTAATAGTAGTACTAGTAATTACAGTAGTAATAATAAAAGTAGTACTAGTAGTTGCAGTAGAAATAGTAATAGTAGTACTAGTATTAGTTTTCGCAGTATTTAGCAGTATTTAAATTGTATTAGTAGCAGTAGTTATAGTAGTATAAGAAATAGTACTAGTAATTACAGTAGTATTAGTAATACTGGTAGTTATAGTAGTATTAATAATAGTATTAGATATAGTAGTATTATTCATAGTAGTAATATTAATATTATCAGCACCTACTAGTTATAATATTATTAGTAATAGCAGTAATAATAGTAGAAGTAGAAGAAGTTATAGTAGTATTAGATAAGATTATTATATATAATTTTTTGATATATAGTATTTTTTTTTATTTAGTATTGTTTGAGAGTATATTACATTCATTAAAAAAATGAATTAATTTCATTTAAATAATAAAATAAAATTATGGTAATTACTGTTATATTGTTTACATTATAATTACGATCCTATAGGAACTGTTTTTGAAGGTGGTGCCGTATCACTGTCTGGGCTCGCTGTGGTCTCAGAGAGATAAGAAAGGTCACGAGGGCATGTGCTGGTCGGTTCGAGCCACGGTGCGGCAGTTTAACCGTCTGGCCAATGCCGTTACCGCCTCATGTCTGTGGCAGACAGAGCTGAAGAAACAACAGAGGACGCGCCTTCTGGAGAAGTGGATCAGCGTAGCCGAGGTTCCAGAACTTTAGCATTAAATACAGACATTTTGAGTTTACAATTTTTTTGTAGATTTTTTGCTCTAAATCACTAATTCGGATATATTTATTCATGTGTCTTTTGAGCAGGCTTGTAGAATCAGGAAGAATTTATCATCATTGTACGCGATTATATCAGCGCTGCAGAGTAACCCCATCCACCGACTGAGGAAGACCTGGCAGGAAACGGACCGGTGAGAAATTCCCATTTCTGTACAATTTAATTTATTTTTTTGATAATTAAAAAAATCTCTGCACTGTAGTGGCACACTGGAGATGTGTGTAGCGTTATCTCCCCACAGGACCCAGGTTTGATCCCCAGGTGGGACGACTCTATAAAATTCATGCAGGTTTTCTCTGGGTGCACAGGTTTCCTTCCCTATTCTAAAGACATGCATGCCAGGATAATAGGTGTCTGGCCCTTAGTGTGTGAATGTATCTAGGGTTGTTCCTTCTCTTGCACCTAGAGATGCACCAGCTGGCCCTTGACCCCTTGTGGATTACCTGGAATATAATTAATGAATAAATAATGTTCTTACTGTCTTACTGCCTCTGTCTCCTCAGTCAGTGCTGTGCAGGTTTTAATGTATTACTGTTGCAAAACATTTGCAACCTGCAGTGATTTGTTTTTGTTGTCTCAAGGTGTGTGTGGTGGATATTTATAGAAGTCTTTGTGTACAGTATGGATAGTGTTTTGCCACAAAGATGAAGTGTGTATGAATAGATATAGAGGATGAAGGAATAGCTGACCCTCTATCCTGCCACATCCACGACTGATGACATCATTGTGTTTGAACTTATTCTGTTTGGTAGACTAGTGAATGTGGATTATGTGACAAATCGTTTACAATTCCGACATGGCTCTGCCTATGCAGTAATCCAGGGCAAAGGTGTATTAGTGGCTCACAGTTCAGAATAAAGCACATATAAATAAGTGAATAAAACGTTTATGGACAGATGCACAAACTTTTCTGAACTTTGTTCAAAATATTTTCTCCAGCCAGAATGCAGATCATTTTAGAATAAAAAAAAATATATTTTTGTACTTAGTTATGTGCCTAAACCTTTTGTACAGTATCCTAGAAATAGCAATATTGTGTGTGATGAAATAAACAGGGAGGCGATAAAGCGATACGAGGAATTGGCGTCGATATTTTCAGAGAAGGACAACTACTCACAGAGTCGAGAGCTGCTCAGAGAAGTAAGTGAAGTACAAGGAGACAAAGACTTGCATTCACACATTCATTTCACAGATTATACACACTTCCATTGTATATGTGTGTGTGTTTGTGTGTGTGTGTGTGGATAATTACGAATAGCAGACACGTCAGATCCTTGATGACATGATGGTGTATGTGTGTGTGTGTGGGTGAAAATCAATAGTAGGCACGTCAGATCCTTGATGACATAATGGTGTGTGTGTGTGTAACTGTGTGTATATATGAGAGGAATAAATGCTGACGTGTTAGCAGTGATTAGCGGATTTATAAACACCCTGAGGTGTCAGGAGATTCATTATTTAATTACGAGCTGAGTGTGCAGGTTGTTTGGCACAAGGTGCTCACTTTCTATATTGATTATGACTAAAATAACAAAATGACACAGAAGTAGAAAGGCAAACCGATTTTGGGTCACCAAAGAGGCAAAAAAAGTAATGAGTAGTTGTTCCTGCCCTTGCGTCCAAAGTTGCGGTGTAGGCACCGGCTTCCCTGTGGCCCTAAAACTAGAATTAAGCAGGTATAGAAAATTTATGAATAAATGAGTTTTTGTTTGAAATATGGATGAATCATACATTTTTGATATGTATAAGTTTGTGTTTTACAGGAAGGAACGTCCAAATCTGCAAATGTCGACACTAAAACCAACAACAGAAGACATATGGTGAGTAATCTCATTCAAACTTAATTCTCGTGTACGAGTCAAAAATTATCTGCACTCTGGCTGTAAAATACATTTTAGTCAACGTCCAGAAAACAAAATAATTTTTTATGTAAACTTCCTGCTTTACAATACATGCATGGGCATAGCCATGTCTGATTTGCAAATGATTTTCCTCATAACCCACAATCACTCGTTTGTCCATCAAAATGAGTTCATGTGAACAGACACACCTGGAGTCAACAAAAACACGATCACTGCATCATGCTTTTTTGTGCAAATCATAAGCATGATTATTTTCTTGCACCAAAGTCATAGAAGGCCAGAAACTCATACTGGGTTTAAGAATAAAAATAAGAATAATTTCTATTTCATCTGCAGTCTAATGCTCAAGGCACTGTCCCGTACCTGGGCATCTTCCTGACTGACCTCACTATGCTGGACGCTGCAGTCAAGGACAGACTAGAGGTGAGACACAAACACTATGATCATTTCATACATTCAATTCAAACCAGAAAATGTCGGGACAGTGTGGAAAATGCTAAGATTGTAGAAAAATGTAGTGTTTATTATTATACATTATTCTGTATAATATCACATATTATCTCTGTCTGTCTATCTATACTTGTTCTAAATTGCTCCTGCGTCAACTTTTGTTTTTGTGTTGCAAAAAAAAAAGGAATGTTTTTTATTACCGGTTCATTCTGTCTGTAATGAGATAAACTTCAGTGTAAGAAATACTGAATATTTTTAAAGTTTTTTTTTCCACACCATCCCAACTTTTTCTGATATGGGGATTGTGCATTAATGCAAAAATATATATGTTTTACAGAACGGCTATATCAACTTTGACAAAAGGCGACGAGTAAGTTTTATTTCTATTATTATCATTATTATTGCTTCCTCTGTTAATATTGATCAAGAACAAGATAACCTGCAGAAATGTACAGATGATACAGATGTTTACTTTTCTGAATTCTGCATTAATGAATTACCTCAGAATTAATTTTATTTTTCCAAACATCTGTTTTCCACCCAAAAATATGTTTCTGATTCAGTTTATTACACAACTATTTCACTCTCCATTTAAAAAAACATAATGAATGCTGCTGAGATCGATGCGCGACAGACAATGTCTCATTTCAGGAAAGAAACACACAGAATATGATCCATTAGTTGAATAAACTGTGTTTCATTTTTATTTTACTGAGTATCTCAGAGATTCTGGTACACTACCATCATGTGATGTCATACACCAACACAGGGATAGGTATAAGCTGAAATCAATTAGCCTACTGTTGGACTTTGGGAGAAAACCCAAGCACCTGGAGAACACCTACACAAACATGTGGGAATCATTCAAACTCCATGCAGTATACCCCCAGGACGTTTGACCTGAAAATCAAACCTGGGACCTAGTTGTTGTGAGATGGCAAGCGAAGTACATTTCTGCCTGTCTGTCTTATCACTCAATTCTTATGTGCATTAAAATGACACTAACCGGCCACTTTATTAGTTACATCTTGCTAGTAAAACATTGGACCCCCTTTTGCTTGCTGGACTGCATTAAATCTTTGTGGCATAGTTACAACATGGTATTGAGATGGTATTCTGCATTCTTTGGTTGTAACATGTCTTTACTCAAGTGGCAATTCTCCTCTGACCTCTCCCATCAACAAGGCATTTTTGTCCCCGCAACTGTCACTCACTGTATATTTTCTTTTCTTTTGGACTATTTGAGATGGTTATGAGTGAAATTCCCAGTAGATAAGCTGTTTCTAAAATACTCAGACCAGCTCGATAATTGAACAGGTGTACTCTATAAAGTGGCTAGTGAGTGTATATTTATAACTTAGTTTTGTGATAAATAAATAGTGTACTTCTTTATACTGTTGTATGTTTATTTTTTCTTTTCTCATCCTTAAAGGAATTTGAGGTTCTCGCCAAAATCCGGCTCCTCCAGTCATCCTGCAGGAATAGCACTTTCCGGTCGGACGAGTCCTTTATTTGCTGGTACCACAGCATCCCAACGCTGACTGAGGAGGAAAGGTGAGCACTAAAACAAAACTCGATGCACATGTGGTTTTCCTGATGGCACAAATTACTGCGAAAAAAGGGACACGTGGCCATAGTGGAGCTACTGGGAACTCACTTGAAGATGCCCTGAATATTATTATATTATAATAATATATAATAATATTTTTCTATACAAATATCTCTACTAATGCACATTTATCTTGGGTTCTTAAGGGTCCCTTTGTCTATCTGAACAGTTTTAATCCCTTAGAGAATATTGTTCTGTAAGTTTGTGTACGTGTATTACAGAAAGATATGTATGCGGTTCTTCAAGTTTTCCCCTAAGAGAACCCATAAAGGTTTTAATGTTCGAGTTCTATTCAGTGCATTACATATACATCAAAGTATGCAGAGAATTTTTTTATTTATTGCTTCTATCCAAACAGGAGTAATAATAACGATATTTTATCGTAAAAGATATTTTATATCATGGAAAAGTTTTGGTAAAAATGTGTTTACATCTGACCGTATTAGTACATCACCTGGGTACCTGTTGACTACAAAGCGTTGACTACATTCATTAATTCATTCATTTTCTATACCCACTTAATCCTATTTTTAGGGTCACAGGGAACCCAGTGCCCACCCGGTAACTCCGGGCGCAAGGGCAGGAACAACCCTAGACAGGGCGCCAATCCATCATAGGGTGTGCACACACAATCACACACTAACAGGTAATTTAGAGACACCAATTAACCTATAATGCATGTCTTTGGAATGCCGGAGAAAACCCGCGTAAACACGGGAGAACATGCACACAATCCACACAGAAATTTCAGAGTCGCCCCACCCAGGGCTCGAACACAGGATCTTCTTGCCTTGAGTCCACAACACTATCCACTGCGCCACCGTGCCGCCTCCCCATTTTGGTCAAGTACTACATATCACTTACTGTACTAATTTTAGGCAGTGGTAATGGTGTCACCTCAGAGCACATTGTAAAGACATGCATGCTAGCTGAATTGGAGATGCTAAATTGTCCAATCCTAAGCCCGGAAGGATGAATGTTGCGTCAGGAATCACAATCTGCGTAAAACGTGCCAGATCGGCAATATCACAGTTTTATTTTTCAAGCAAGAACCAGAAAGTAAAATTTCCAGAGAGAGAACTGAGTGTCCTGCAATGTGACAGTGTGATAAAAAAATGTGTTACAGCACTTTAGGGTCAATTATGTACTGCAAAAATACAAAATGGATGCCATGGTGTAATTGAGCATTTGGGTGACAATATTGTTTTAATATAAATTAGTAGTTTGTTTAAAAAATCATTTTCCTTACATTTGTCAAGTACCCATATCGGTACAGGTACTCGGATAGGACAGAGAGTGTTTTGTGGATGTATACCTGTACATTGTTGCATAATTACTTTATGTGTGATGTGTTGATGCAGTTACAGACTGTCCAATCAGATCGAGCCTCAGGTAGAACCCAGTCCAGGACGTCTTATACATCCTACCGTCGTCATCACAGAATGTGCCGAGTAAGAATCACACACACATTCACACCCACAGACAGACATATACACACGTTATATAATTGTTTTCACATTGTGCATTGCTCTCAGATATAGAATAATCATATTTGAGGAAAGGAAACCTGAAAACAGGTGGAGAATTTAAAGAGTGACTCATGATATACACAATTTAGTAAACTACGCTTAAGGAAATGAATAAGGTCAAAACACTGATTTTTTCAAATATCTTAAAGCTAAGATAAATCTGCCAGGTGTGTTATTTTCCCACTGATTCATTCTTATGAATCATCTGCAACTCAGGTTCGATACTGAATCGACTCATTTGAACAGAGTGATTCAACAAAAGTTTCTCAATACAAAGTTCTAACTTGCATATATGTTAGTACAGATTCGCAAGTACAAACTTCTAAGGAACAAAGGAGGCTGCTACTGGAATGTGCTTGAGAGTGTGTGTGTGTGTTTGTGTCTCTGATTTTGGCTTGTGTGGAACTTAATGTCGCATTCTGACCATACATTTCCCAGAATGCTTTCTCTCTTTCTCTCCATCAGCGATCTTTCCACTTTGACAAGCTCAGGCATGGATCCTGATGGCATATTTGATTTCCATTCACCTGTCAATCATCTACTCTCCCGGCTTACCAAGGTGAAACAAGAAAGAATGCATCATGATTACATTCTGTCACACAGTTATTCACTTATAGCATTTTATCACATCACTTCTTTCTAACATTTTTTAGCACATGAAATCTCCTTCTGTTTCCTGTTTGGATGTTGAATCATCCCCTCCACACAGTGACTCCATCCCCAGTGAATTGACCACGCCCAATAACGTCTCCAAAACCCATCGGCGCTCGGTCTCGTGTGGGAATACTCCATCCAGTCACACACCGAAAGCGGGGCCGGACATGCGAATAATCAAGATAAGGATGGATATCCAAGATGGGAATTTATATCGAAGCATTCTGGTACTGTCTAGTAACCACAGCACATTGTTTTGTTTTTTTTGACAATGAGACGGTACATATTTATTTTTACATATTTATAGCCACTGGTTTTACGGAATGTAAACTCATTATTCTCGTAATGCTGTTATATCACGTTAAAATAAGTCTTCTTCATGGTGTACCACAGGTGTCTGGATGTGGGCCACTATTGTTTGCGGGCATTAGATTAAAATAACATTTTGTCTCAGATTCAAACTTTTCTTGTTATGATTTGCACTGGATCTATAAACTAAATGATCAAATAGGAGTATACCAGTTTAGTACAAGGAACGCTGTTTATTTCCTAATTTATTAGCTCTAAACATGTCCTGGGTGACTACAAAGCCCTAAATTATAGTATTATTATGGTTTTATCAGTACTATAATGATTTTTCTTCATTTATTTTCTTTATTGTTGTAATACTCAGGTTAGTAGCAATGACAAAAGTCCCACTGTGATCAGCTCCGCGTTAGAGAAGCACAACCAAGATCCACGAGACGCCTCCAAATATGAGCTCATTCAACTGCTTCCTGAAGGAAAAGGTAACATTCACACCTTTTCCTCTTCCTGTTCTTCCTTACCGGTTTGTATTTGAGACACCATGACCTTTTTAATCCAAAACAAGTGACTGTAATTAGATTTGTGCAGGAGAAAGCAGATTATTTGGATCGGTGTCTCGATCGGAAAATCAAACTGTTATGCATATGATTTTTGCCTAAAGGTTTAATCAGATTATATTTTTGTACTACTGTGTAAACTAGATGTACCGGATAGCGTTATAAAGAAATAATGTGACATAAGAATAACCAATTTGCAGAACTGTTGCTTGAACTGTTATAGAGATATTGACGATTATCCCCTGCCCAGAAGCACCCGCTATAGACGGTATTTCATGAAATTTAGTGGGCAAATTTTGAAGTGATTCAGGGAGTGAAATTGTGTGATGTTTGAGCTTGTATGTTCCAACATGTTGGATAAAGTATGATGTTCTACAGCGAGTAGTGCTACACAAATGAATTGGCCAGCTTGGCATGAAACAGTTTTCACTTTATTCCAGAACTACAGATCTAGTTCTTTAAACAGAACTAGAGACAAAGATTTGTAAATAAAAGTAGAATAAGACGTATAAAAACATACAGCGTACACTAATGCTGCTACAATTTAGGAAAATGTTCCAGAATACAAAGAAAATTCAGGAACATATCGTCCTTTTCTGCCACATTGATTGATGATAAATACTCGATTAAACCAAGACACACTGTATTTTTTAATTGAGTGTGCAAACCTTTGCCCTTTTGCCAATAATGCAAATTTCTTTTATTTTATAATGGACAGAGCTGACAATACCCACTACAGGAAACGTCTTCTATGCCATGAGCTCGGCCAGCGTGGACTTCCTGTTGAGGAGACGAGGAGGAAACACTCCACTGGGGACTCCGTCGCTGAACAATGAAACCAGCTCAACTTTTCCACGAATCAAGGCCAAGGGGCGGAGACTGGGCCGAAGTCTCTTTTAATGCAGAGTAATGTTTCTAATATTTCTAATCCCATAGTGTGTAAATAACACATGGGAAAAAGCATTAAATAAATACTCCAGTGTGTTTTTATTTTATATTTAAGCTTTATTTAAAACTCGGCTTTAATTTTTACCATCATGCAAATCTAAGGACAGATGTGGGAATAGCATTAGCTTTAGCCGCTTTCAAGATAGCATACTAAAATTTTCATTCATTCATTCATTTTATATACACGCTCAACCCTAGTCAGGGTTGCCCAGCTGAAAACACAGGAGGGCAAGGCTGGGACAACCCTAGACAGGGCGCAAATAAGTTGTAGGACACACGCACACTCACTTAAAGGCTCTAAATTTAGAAACACCAGTTAGCCTAAAGCCCAATATATCCATACTATTATAAAAAACACCTAATTTTATTAATGATCTGTAAATAAATAACCCAAATATTATTAATCTTCTTATTACAAATATTTACACTGAACGATCACTGTATTAGAAACACCTGGCAGGTGGCATTTAATCGCTGAAAAAGTCTACACTGTGGGCTGTGATAGAGAAACCATTAATAAAGATCCAAAGTTCACACAGCAGTCGTTTTGAGAGACGAGGACCAAACTAGTGAGGCAAAGTAGTGGAGCTGCAACAGCGGACTTAGGTCGACTTGCATATAGGTTGTTCGCCTCATTTTTTGTGCAGTCTGTTTCTAGACGTCGGCATGCTCCAATTAATTTAAGGTGGACTGAGCAGTTATTGGCCAGGTTCTTAATGCAGTGATCATTCAGTGTATTTAGCATTATCATACCTATGAAATACTTATCAAATGAAAATCAACTAGACAGAAAGAACATAAACACAGTTTTATTCTAAACACACTGGAGTATGACTTTAATGAGATATAAAGTAGAAGTCGAAGTGAATCATCAGAATCTGATACATTCTTTTTTTTCCGTTTCAGACGTTCAGATAAGATGACAACGAGAAAGAAAACAAGACCGAGAATGAGACTTATGCCCATTTTGATGCCCTTTTTGCCAGTGTTGTGGCTTTCTACCTCGAACAGAACGATAATAAGTTTAGTCTTATTGGTGAAAACACTGCGACTGAAAACCCAACCTATAACTGCACAGAACAGTGTGACGCATTTTAGCGTTCCACAGTGCAAAAAAAAAAAACAAAACACAGAACTCACTGCCACTTTAAGCACTTTCCAACAACATGGTGCTGGTACCAAAATCTCGAATTGTTAACCTGTACTTTCTCACATGGATCTCACAAAAAAAAATCGGTTCATTCCAGCTCCATAAACCTCTGTTCTGGATCCAATGGAACCCGCGACATAAGTTGCAGAAGGGCAAATGTAACTGACCAGCTCTTTTCTTTATTTTAAAAGGAACCAGCACCAGCTGTGGCTCCAGCTGTAGCACCAGCACTGGCACATTGTTGGTGGAAAAGTGGTATTTTGTAACCAAGTATGCAAAAACTAGATTATAACCAATTCTCGTGGCAAATAAATCTGAGTGTTAAAACGTTTTATTGCTGCAGCACAGAGCATTTAAGCTCCCTGAGAAGACGCAACACTAAGTAAATAAGACCATTTGTCTTCATGTATGTCTGGGCCGACTGCAACAATTTCTGCTTGTGAGAGCTGGTTAGGGGTGGCGAATAGCCACCCGGAGCTACTCTTTTGCTCTGAACTGCCTCATACACTCATCGATTTGTTTGAAGATACTTCAGTCGTTCTCAATAGGGTTTAGGTCAAAGAAGGATAGTGACCACACGGTGAGTTTCACATCAAGGTGCATTGTCCTAGTTAAAGATGATTTTTCTATGGAAGGCATGGCTCTACCTTTTGTATCATGGAAGATCGTGGTCAGTCCTAATTTTGCACACTTAGGGACCATAAACACATAGACAACTCTCTCCCCATGATTCCAAAACAGCCCAAAACATGACTCTGCCACCTCTTTGCTGAGATTGCAGTCTTTCTAGGACATGATGGCCATGTACCCTCCCTCTGGACCAACAAGGGTTCCATGGCACTCTAATACAATCACTAGATTAGGAACACATGCTAATAACAGGTTGGTCCACGGTTTTGATTAATAACAGCATGCAGACTTTTCAATATGAACAATTGAAGATCCTTCATACGTAAGTCGACCCACGTACACTGTATGTCTTCCACAAGCTCCTCCACCACGCTATTTTGATCAGTTTGTCCATAGATCCTACATTTTTGGACACATTCGATGAGAGCTGATTTTCACTTAACCAGTGCCTGGAGTGCTTTTTCTCCTCTAAGAGATCTCACCTGCCAGATGTTCCTAATCTGGTAATTGTTATAAGCTATTTCTTGTGTTCTGATGAAGCCTGCGTTTGCACCTGCACATGTGCATTATTTTGCTCCTAAGGCTCATGAAGTTTCTTCAGAACTGAGGCAATCGAGCTCTCTGCTCAGCGCAGGACAGAGGAGCCACATCTGGACTTTATTTGTTTTTTATTTTGTCCTCTTTTTTTTGTTTCTGGTGCCTCATTATAATAAGGTGCTCTCTTCTCATTTTCTTGCTCAGGATTTGCTAACATTGTACGTTCACATCTGTATAGATAAGAGCTGGGTTCATGAAAATTGTCCTAGTACACCATTTATTCTTGCACATTAATAAATATTTGTTTGGGAATATTTTCATGGGTTTTTACTGTGTGTTTAGATTTATTTGTAGCAGAACATACAGATCTTTATAATTTATTGTAATTATTTGCATAAGCTTATGAAAGAAAAGCATTAAGAATAATTATAGTTGCCAGATTAGATCATTTTTAGACAATCTATTAACAATACTTTACCTGTAAATTAAAAAATAATATTTAAAGTTTTAAAAACCCATCTGTAAAACAATAATCTTATAGTACTGATTACTAGACAGGAAATACAGGGGTTAGACAATAAAACTGAAACACCTGTCATTTTAGTGTGGTAGGTTTCATGGCTAAATTGGACAAGCCT
>JAOUQT010000023.1:10321611-10337611 GCA_025769995.1 Xyliphius kryptos
TAAGTGCCTCTAATTTCTACCTGTTGTCTGTTCCATTTGCACAACAGCAAGTGAAACTGATTCACAATAAGTGTTGCACACTAACTGGACAGGTTGGTCTCACACAAGTGTGCTTGACTTGGAGTTACATTGTGTTGTTTAAGTGTTTACGTGTAAGATAAAATTTGATTCAAACTCCATTAACTGGAGAACAGAATATGTGAAAATGATTGTTATTAATACATATTACACATCATGAATAATGCAGAATTTACAGCAGACTCATTTTACAAATTCAGTGGTAACAGTTTGGGAAGGGTCATTTTCATGTTCAAGCATGACTCTGACACTCATCCACAAACTAAATAGTTGTATAAACAAGGTTTAACATGTTCGGTATGGAGAAACCTCAGTGACCTGCACAGAGCTCTGACTTCAAAACAACTTTTAGTTCTTTTTGGATGAATTGGAAAGTCATTTTGTAGCCCGTCCTCATTTTTTTGGATCATGTGGAACGAATAAATGTACAGTAGTTTCCATCTCTGGCTTAAAAAATAAAATAATAGTGAAATACCTGTAAGTAATTCTTAATAAGATGAAATACGATAAGTTAATATAAGTCTTTATTGTCATTGTCACTTTTACAAGAGCAAACCCAAACGAGTGCTCACCCGAGCCGAGCAGTGAAGAGCCAGGTTGCCAGGTTAACGAATAAGGCGTTTTAATGAGAACGGCAAAACACGAAGTACAAATACCGAAGGAAAGCGACACGCAAAACACAAAACAATCCAGCACAGGGACAAACGGAAACCGAGCGAATATCAAACAAAAGTCCCCGTCACATGACAAAACGGAGAACCAATACCAAAACAGAACCGTTAATTAACTAAATTGGACGAAAATACAAGTTAGTTAACGGAAAAGAAAACAAACACAATTATTTTGAGTTGAAGGCCATGATGGCTTTGGGATAAAAAATGTTCGTCCTGGTTTTCATTGCTCCGTATCTCCTACCTGATGGTTGTAATTGATGTCCAAAGTGTGATGAGTCCTGTGAGATATCTATGGCTTTTTGGCGGCATGCGGAGGTGTAAATTTGAGTTCTAGAGTGGGGAGGGTCCAGACAATTGTTTTCTTTGCTGACCTGGTCTAAAATATTTGCAGTTCCACTGGACTGGGGAAGGAATTATTACATTTAATTTAACAACTTCCTCAAAGGAAGAAGTAAACCACTCCTAGAACCACCTGACGCTGAGTTAAGTCTGTATGAAAACAATATGTGCAGGACCAACTGACACCCCTATGGGGCAGTCGTCGACTTGTGGTTAAGGAACCATCCTCGATACCGAAGGTCCCTGTTTTAATTCCCGGGTTCCAGCAAGTGCTATGGCTAAAGTGCCCGTTAGTGAGGCACCTAACCTCCCTTGCTCCCCGAGCGCCATACAAGGTTGCCCACCGCTCCACAGTGTGTGTATGTGTGTTTGTTTCACTGTGCAGATCGACTAAAAGTAGAGTGTGTAAGTAGATCACTTTATCATATTATTACTTTTCCTGACCTTCATTGTTGCTTTGCATATATGACCTGCTTTATTTAAAAGCGGCTACCCTAAAAACATGGTGGTACCAGCTGGAGCTCCAACTGCTTTCTCATTCTAAAGAAAAAAGCTTTATAAAGCAGCATTACAAGTACAAAGTTGTTTTTTTTTCTGTAAGGTGCCTTTTTAACAGGGTTTCTGATTTGAACAGGAAAGCTTATTCTTTTTAAACTGAAAAAAAAAAAACGAGATTTTGTCCGATTTATAAGAGATTGCTTTGGACCCGGTGACCAAAATAGATGTTTGCGTTCTTTACCTGACGTCAGGGTCAATCACAATAGCGCTATTCTGCTGCATCCCAACTATTCGGTGTTCTTTACTTGCTGAGAGAAAATGTTGAGAGAAATATCGAGGGAGCGGGATTAGCAGAGGGAGTCTGAAACAGAGGTCATTATTGTTCTCCGAACATGCTACAAAGGGAACGAGAGAACCTGACCAGGCAGATCACTGAAGCTGATTTAGGATAGCGCATCGATTCTCCTGTAACCTGCTGAGGAGTCACCAAAGCGCCTCCATTTACATCTGCTGCAGTGTTTGGTAGCTCATTGGACCATCAATCAGAAGGTTGTGGGTTCAATTCCCAGTTCCACTGAAGTTACCAATGTGGGTTCTTGAGCAAGACCCTTAAAATTGTACAACTACAAAGTCCATCTTTATTGTAAGGAGAACTGATCAAAGGTGCTGGTTCTGTATATCATTGCATATTATGTATTATAAATTATGTTTAATCATCAAAGATTCTTTTGAAAAGCTTGAACCGTACCACTAATCTAAAATGTGTGATTTGCTCCTTTGTACTAAAGCCTCCCTGCAGGCGTAATTAGTAAATGAGTACACGCACGGAGTCACGTAGGTTGTGTAATACAAATCCAGCATTACTTAAAATGAATAGAGTGTGGTTCACCTAGACATCAGAAGCTGCAGGTTACAAAATATTTGCTTGTTGTTGCAACAGTGAGGTGTAACTCTGAACAATTAAGAGTCTTTAAAAGAATTTCGAAATGCATTTGTGTACATCATTTTAAATGGACTGAAGGGTTTTGATTATAATATAAAACCTGTTTTGTAGTGATTTTTGTAGTTATTTTTGTAGTAATTGTAGCTCCTTTACTTTTTACCGCTAGCACAAAAATTTGGAAATTGATTTAACGAACGAAGAAAAAAATGGGGCCCGCAAGCATGACACATCTGGCCCGTAGGGTTGTTTAAACTTTAAACCTTGTGGGTTTTCTCCAGGTTCTCCGGTGTCCTTCCCACAGTCCAAAAACATGGATAAGTGAGGTCAGACACTGATGTAGGGTTAGCAGTTCTGGCTCTCGCTCTTCTTTCTAGCTCATTTCAAAGTTGGATGGGGTTAAGGTCACAGGTCTGTGCAGGTCTGTCAATGTCCCTCAGTTGAAAAAATCACCCGTCCATGTCTTTATAGATGCTAGATCGCAAAAACCGATGAAGTGGTGCCAATACATTAGAGTATTTCCAGTGTGTATCCGAAGGGATTTGTTATGTATGAACCTTGGTTTTATAACCACAACCCATTTATTAATCTTTCATGTAACAAAGAAGAGAACTATGTGGGCAGAATATGAGGAATGTGGCTCTAACAATCCGTTCTCACTTCTCTTAGTTAAGATTCAAAGGCTTGCTGCTGTACCACGAGGGCTGGCCTTTGTGCATCCATGAGAAGGTTGTCCTGCAACTTGCACCCTTGCACAAAGTCCGATTGAGGCAGGGGGACTTCTACCTACAGCTCGTCCCTTTGGGTCGCAAGACCGCCAAGCTGGTCATAAAATGCCTGGCGCGAAGCGGGCGCGCCCTGGCTGAGATCCCCGTGCCCGAGTGCATGTACCCCGCTGTTTTCACCACAGAGTTCCTACAGGATGTGACGCGCGAACGGAATCTTCAACCCCTCCAGAACTGTTTGCTGAGCACCGGCGCTACCGTTTACCGAACCCCCTGGAGGAACGTGATCAACCCTGTGTGTGTTAGAAGTGCCAGTGAGGGCATCATGCAGCCACGGACACTCGGGATTGTTCACCTGGGGACCTGCAGCACCCATGGGTCCACGGGAACCCTGGACAGCCGGAGGAGCTCCAGAGACTCTTTGGCCTCACAGGGTGCTGAATCTACAGTTTCGGAACCGCTCTTAAGTCGCAGAACAAGCGAAATTGAGACATTTACCAACATCAGAAGAGCAACTATACAAGAACAGGACACTAAAGCAGTGGAGGGACCAAGAAAAGGAGGAGCCACCGGTACCAAGTGTCTCTCTTTTAGCACAGATCTCTCTGTTCCCCAACGGCGCCAATCCAGAGACCCCACCACTTTTGAGACGCGACGTTTGTTTCGCAAATCGTACATGGAGGCGCTGCAGAACCCCATGAATCTCGGCTCAAGCTCTGAGTCAGTTCTAGAGGAAGGCAGCGAGCCGGCGGTCGAGGTGCAGCCCAGGCTGAAAATCGACGTAGAGGCGCACTCGTCACGACAAGGGTCCCTCCAGCGCCGCCTCTCGCCACTTCTCCCGCTGCAGCGGAGCATCAGATCTGAGAGGCGCTCCAAGTCTCTGGAGCGGACTGGCAAAGGCTCGCAGGTCAAAGGTCACCGAACACGCTCTGCCTCAGGTGGGGGGTCCCCAAAAAAGCTGATGAATGGATGCGCGCTGCGTTTTGGCAAGCTAGACCTGGAGTCTGCGTTTTCTAGCATGGAGCGGCGTGGCAGCAAAGGAGACTCAGGTAGGTTCACCCCAAAATTCTTAATTCATTCATTCATTACCTTATTCCTTTATGAGGGTCGTGGTGGGGTTCCCCATGCCCATCCAGGAGAGAACGTATGGGCGCTGGGCAGATACACCCAGGACAGAGCGCCAATCTGACACAGGGAGACCATGGAAACTCCACCCAGATTAGGATTCAAACTGGGAATCCCAAGCGCTGAGAGGCGAATGTGCTAACCACTAAGCCACCGTGCCGCCCTCGATTTGATTTGGCTTCAGTAAATTGCCCCTATATAGTGTGTGTGTGTGTGTACACAAGCCAAAGATGGTGAGATGAGATTAAATGTGCAATAAATGTAACTAAATTATACTGATCCACATTACAAAAAACGTTGTAGCACGACAACCACGATGACTTTGACACACTGGACAGTAATGCCTTGATTTGGTTCATTCGAACCTTGTACCCTGTGTTATTCATCACGTATAGGTTACAGGTTAGAGTGTAGATAATCAGCTCTGTATTAAGTTGTCGAGTGCAGTGTAAAAAGCTGTTTGTCGACATGAACAGGTGGCTCATATTGAATTTTGTAGCCAGAGGCTTTAAAACACAGCTTCGGTTTCACACACTTGTTCTGTCACACGCCAGAGTGTGTAATTATCACCCGCAGCATGAGCTGAGTAACGGAGCGCACGGTTTACACTCAGCTTTTACTATGATTCACTGTGTTTGTGTATCAGTACCAGTCAAAAGTTTGTGAGACTTATTGTCCGTGTTCTCAGTTCCACTTACTGTAGAGATGGACTTTTTAGTTCTACAATTCCACACTGTAGTCCATATGTGTGTAGAGTACAGTACATACTGTGTACGTCCTCTTTACTCTGTTTTAATGGTCCAGACCCCCATTGGTACCACCACAGAGTATTATTCCTATCCCAGCAGTGTCACTGAGGGGTTTAAATGAAACCACAGCAGCTCTGCTGCACTAAAGCTCCCTCACCGCGTCAATGTCACTGACAATAAACAATCCACCACCCAAATTATACCTGTTCTGTGATGCTCCTGACCAACGGAGAACCAATAGGGGACGAACAAAAACAAGAAAACGGATGCCCCACTTTGTAACTGTAAAAGCACCCCTGTATTTTATACACCCATATACTTTTTTGAAATTAGATTATTGCTGAGATCACTTGTCTCCCCCCCCCCCCCCACACACACACCAGTCACTGTAGAAAGTGAATCCCTATGGAGTGTTGGCTTTGTACTCAGCCTCTTTCCTTCCCACAAAGGTAGACAGATCAGGTGACCCACCTGTGAGAGGCTCAGTGTTGTATCGTTACCTGCTCGGCTTCTCTAACAGCCCCTTCATCATAATGACTCTTTTGTGAGGGGTGGTTTAGAGGGGGCTTTAAAGAGAAACCCTTCATACTATAGTCCCCCTTGTACGATCGGATCTCCCTAAAAATTTCAGATCTGTTACGCCTGAATGGCACTTTGTTTAATATGCGGTCCTGCAGATAATGTTGAGGAAAACAAAGTTTTTTTTCAATATTTTAGTGATTTCTGAAAGAGTTTCTTATATAGAGTTGCTTATAATAAACTGTTGCATAATTTAAAGGTTGCAGTTTCCTCTGAGATCATTGCAGGGGCTTTTGCCTTCCATTTTTTAGTTTTTGGTTGTTGTGTAAAGGCGCCAATTAGAACATGTACCAGTCATATCTCTGTGACATAACGTTCTGATTACAAAAAAAAACGTTTCCCGAGGCCGAGTGGTTTAGGAGAAAGTTTAGTAGTATTCGTCTCAGCTGGGGAAAAGCCCACAGGGTGCCCCCATTCAAACACCAGGTGGAGGTTATGACTCTCTCCTCCCTCTCAGAATGCACACAAACAACATTCACATGTGCGCGGTGGGAGGCGGGTGGCACACCTGGTCTCAGTAATGACTCAGAGTGTGGACCCGGCTCTTATCTCAGTACAACGGAAACCTTCTCGGAGAGCGAGACACCTCGCATGATTGAGTTCTGCAGGCACTGAGTCACGTCTGTCTGATGGAGGAGCCCTGATGGAGGTGACCTGATGGAAATCAGCACAACTGTAACCAGATCCCATTCAGTTTGTAATAAAAACTAGAGAGACACTGAGAAATGATTGTAAATCTAGTTGTTGGGTGCATTGTGGTTTAGTGATGTGTACTGTTTATTTAAATGAATTATTCTGATGTGTGTTTGTCAGGTGTTCCTGATTCTCCATCGGTCTCCGAGTCCAGGAGGAGCAGCAGCGCTGGAGAAGATTCTCCTAAAGACTCGTCCCGGTGCTCTTCCGTCTCGCCCGTCGTCCCTGCTGCGGGCTGCGCTCCTCCGTCTCCCTCCGTCCTCACACAGCTTAACAGTGAGCTGCTCACCTCCGGAGCCGCCATTCTGCCCGGTGAGAGACACTCACAGAGGGTTTCATGTCTCAGGAGAAGAGTCCTCACACCATTACTATAACCCCCTCTTAAATAACGGTTGCCACAACTACTATAATCCATACCTATAAAACCCAAAGCCCTCACTCACTCACTGACTGACTCATCAGTAACTTGAGTGAAATTTGGCACTGTCATTCCCCACCATGCACTTGGAACAACTAAGTAGTCTTCACTTTTAAAATCCCACTGGGGGGCCCACCAGGGGACCCAATCTGAAACACTGGCCCTGATTAAATTGGGCACTTCCACTCACCTCACAAACTTCAAATTTGGCAGATATATATAAGAGAACCTCTACACTCATAGAGATATCAAAAATTCCAAAATATTCTTACGGGGGCCCACCAGGGGACCCAATTCAAAATATGGGCCCTACTCTGATTGGGCACTTTCACACGTCCCAAAAATCTATACGGTGGTTGCCAAAACAACTATTATCTCTTATAAACAGCAGTTGCCACATCTATTGTAATCCCTCATAAACAGGGGTTGCCAGAACTACTATAATCCCTCATAAACAGGAGTTGCTAGAACTATTTCAATCCCTTTTGAAATCATTTATTGAACATGTAATACTTTACTATTTATATATTATGTGTAATGGAATGAAATTTTCTTACATAACAACACAAACACCACGACAGAGGTTGCCACTACCAATGTAATCCATTATAACGACTGGTTGCCTAAAGTATTATAATCCCTCGTTGCCATGGCTACTGTAATCTCTCACAAACATTGGCAGTTTAACTGGAGTTGTGATGTTTTTTGCTGTTCTGCGTGCCGCTCCTGACTTCTTGTGACTCCGTTGTCTTTTTCCTCTCATGTCTTTGTGTCAGGTAACCGGGACCGCGGTGGGCGGTTCATTCTCCAGGTGTGTATGAGGAATCGAGTGTGGACAGATGAGCGCATCACCTCCAGAGACCTCACCCACCTGCTGGCTTACTACTGCTCCACACTTAGGTAATAGAAACAAAACCAACACACACCCAGCTTAGATCATTTTAAAGTTTCGTACAGTGAGGTCATTACCGAACACAAGGCCTCTTTTTAAAGAACTGTGAATGATAAGGCAATAAAAACACTACGTTTATGACTAAAGGGGATGAGGTACCTGTTGTACTGGAGGTTTATGGTTTGGGCCGCCACCAAAATGTAGAGCAAAGAAACCGGCAAGACAGACACACAGTGTAACGCTGATAAAAGGAAGCTGCTCTGTGAGCATCTGCAGTTTGATAAAGCAGAGTCTGCCACTTCAAGCTGTTTGTGATTTTGTAAATGATAATTTTCTTTTTACAGAAAAGACAAGCGGGATTTGGGTCTGACGCTGCTGGTGGATTCCCGGCGACAGCAGACCGGTCCCGTCCTCAGCTCAGCTCTGTCTCAGTTTCAGGTATAAACACTGACATGCACTGAATTCTTTACACCCACATACCCTTTCACTCACAACACTCTCTCTTAACCCAGTTACTGTACACAATACCAGTCAAAAGTTTAGACACACGCCTTCTTGCTCCATTGTCTGTATTGTCTATATGTCCACTTACCATATAGATCAGGAGTGCCCACACTTTTCTGGCCCGAGATCTACTTGTTCCAGTGGACAGGTCCTCGCGATCTACAGGATTATTATTTTTGTTAAAGCGTTATTGTTCAACCCTTTTCACACACATCATGTTGATAGTATTACAATACAAGGCAATCCACTTAAAAACACTATTCTGATCATTTACACTGAATGCTGTCAGCCAGGTGGGAGGAGTCTGGACAGTAGATGCTGATGCCAATTCTTAAGCAGGCTTCCAAATAATCTTCAGTGAGGGCTGACCGATATCTGGACTTTATTATTTTTATTTGGGGAAAAGCCTGTCTTCTGTTTTTTGGTTTCCCCTTTGTTGGTTCTCTCTACTCTGTTGGTCAGGAGCTGTTGGGTGAACCCCATTTGGGTGGTGGTTTATAGTTTATTTAAAAAGTTTGAGAAACAGTATACGGAAATCTTTTCACCGAGTTTGTAATAAACCTTTGATTTTTTTAATAACTGTTACAAAATTGAACTTTTAAATATGTAGATTCACACCCTTGGCCCGTAAGGCAATTGAGAGCGTAAAGTCTGTCCGTGTGACATGCCTTCTGCAAAGTTTGTCCCGGGGCATTTCAACCCTGGCTTGTTCTCGCTTGTCCCCTAATCTGGTTCAAGGCTCAGTCTCATAGGCAATCAGACAAGCATGCAGCCAGCTGTCAAAACTACAGCGCTGACAACATCAGCACATTTATAGCCGTTGGTAATCCTTCCTCCAGTAGGGCGTGCACCACTGCATCTTAACCCAAGTTTATTCCCAATATGCCCTGCTGCAGGGGGAATTTAAGTATCATTTGTTGACAGGAGCATAGTGGTCAAGGATAAGCTCTTGTCTTTAAATACTTCCCTTTTGTTATTAGAGTTTTTAAGCATTGGGGGCAGTCGTAGGCTTGTGGTTAAGGAACCAGCCTTGCAACCTGAAGGTTCCCGGTTCGATTCCCGGTCCCACCAAAGACTATGCCTGAGGGGTGAGACACCATTACAGGACTGTCCACCGCTCCAGGCACGTGAACTCACTGTACTCAGTGTGTGTTTCACTGCACAAATAAGTTAAATGTGGAGGACTAGAGTAAAGTAGGCAAAATAAATAAAAAAACAGACGTGAATTGAAAAAACGTGATTGCAGTGATTTTAAGTGTGGCATGATAATGGATGGCTATTTATCCTGTTTCCATAAGAATTCTCTAATTTCCCACAAATGAGAATCAAACCCGGGGCTTCCTGCTGATAGACACTGTGCAACCATTATGTATTATTTGTATGTCATCGGAAGCTCTTATATTAAAAGACATCTAAAGCCTGTCCTCCCCGAATTTCCTTTTTCAGTCTTGTTTTTTTTCTCACTCAAAGAAACATGTCATCAATTAATAATGAATGTGTTTGTTTTTCTGTTCATAGATGTCCCTGCCGAATGGACTTCACTCGGTCCTGTTGCTCTCAGACAAGGAGACATCAGTCAAACTCGAGAGGGAGTTCTCCGTTTCAGTGAGCACACTCATGTTCATTTATTCAGCCGGACCTTTTTACACTTAGGATTCCGATTGCCATGGTGACATATGTGTTCCTAAGTTATCTTATAACAGCAGAACCTTTTCTTTGAATTCTCAAAACATCTCAAAACAAACACTTGTTTTTTAATTAGCACATAAAAGTGTGTTCATTAATCACTCTTTTTTTCTTTAGTGTGAAGTCTTGACGTCACTTAAAGCTCTTCTGAAGCACATTGACTCGTCTCAGCTCACACGAGAGCTGGATGGCACTTTTCCCTATGACCATAACCACTACATCCACTTCAGACAGGTACACACGCACACACAGACACACACACACACACACACACATGCATTCCTTTTAATAAAAAGTAAACTATTAAAACATTGACCATGACCTGGGCGGCACGGTGGCTTAGTGGTTAGCATATTCGCCTCTCAGCGCTGGGAATTCCCGGTTCGAATCCCTATCTGGGTGGAGTTTGCATGTTCTCCCCGTGTCTGTGTGGGTTTCCTCCGGGTTCTCAATTTCCACCCACATTCCTAAACATGAAGGTAAATTGAATGCTCTAAATTGCCCTGTATAGTATGTGTGTGTGACTGTGTGAGTGAATGTGTTCCCAGCGCTGGATTGGCGCCCTGTCCTGGGTGTATCTGCCCAGAGACGTTCTCCCCTGGATGGGCATGGGGAACCCCACCACGACTCTCAAAAAGGAATAAGCGGAAGATAATAAATGAATGAATGACCATGACCTCAGTAAGGTGGTTAAGTTAAGCCTGTAAGCGCTGAGGATCCAGGCTTAAATCTCGATCTGGATGGCGTTACCATGTTCTCCTCGTGTCCGCATGTTTCTCCGGCTTTTTCCAGTTCCACAGTCCAAAAACATTCTCGCTTCTTTGGATTTCTTGTAAAGTCTGTTCGTGTGACATGCCTTCTGCAAAGTTTGTTTGTTCAACCCTTCTATAGGATTAAGTGAAGATAATGGATGGATTGATAACCCAACACTAACTATAACCATTCAACATGATATCAACAGCTGTATCAACCCTGTGTTCTGACCCCAACCAAGTTGGGGTTCTTGTCAGTCGCTTTGGATAAAAGCATCTGCTAAATAACCAAATGTAATGTCAATGTAAATTTCACTTCAAAATGGAATGAGTTGCATTGTGGGGACCAGCTTGAAGTCTCGTGTGAGTGTGTGTAAGGTTTTGGTCCCCATAAAGTTGTACATACCTGTATATACACACACATTCACATACTCATTGCTTTGACTGTCCAAACCTTCTACACAGTTTCCCTCCCTCATTTGTGCACTATCTGTAATTCTGTGTCATTCTTTTTTAGAAAATGGAACAGTTCATCAGCAGCTGTAGCAGTGCCATCTCTAATCTGCAGAGGTCGATAGAGATCCTGAACAACAGCAGCAATCTGGAGACTGCCAAGGTCAGACTGTATAGTCAGATGGATGGATTGATTTATCTTTTACCGAAGGGGTTTACTGTTGCAGACCCATGATGGTTCCTGAGATCTGAACATAACGAAACATAATCAGCTGAACTAGAGATACTACATTATCCATAGGTATAAAACAGGTAGTTCCAGGTCCTTAAATCTGACTGGCTGAGTTGGTTGTCCAGCCGTGACATCTTTGACAATAACACACCTCTGAGCGCTTCACATTTGTATCAGTGCATGAGATACAATACATTATTTTTACCATAAACAGGAATACAGATTAAAATAAATAGCGAATGAATTAACGATGGTGACGAAGCCTGTTGTGGCTGTTTCTTGGAAACTGTGTGGTAATTTCTCCACTCAACGGCATTTTCTTGATTGATAGAGAAAGTGGTATCCCGTTACTCAGCAATCAGTGTTCACTTTAAAATCCAGACTAGACTACATCAAGGAAAACCAGTTTATTAACAATTTTGCTTTCATTAAACACATTTATTCATCAAACTATTTCTTTTTTTTATATTGTGTTTGTAACCGTTTTATAAAAGCATTAAGACTCTTGAGGTTGTGTATTATTGTGAATAAATCATGGGGAAGAGTTGTAATTGTACTCATAGCCACACACACACACATATTTGGGCCTTCAGTTTATGTTGAATCCATGTTTTTGGACTGTGGGAGGAAACCGGAAATCCCATGCGGACACGGGGAGGACATGGAAACTCCACCCAGATCGGGATTCGAACCAGGAATCCCCAGCGCTGAGCGGTGAACATGCTAACCATGCCTCTTTCCAGTGATTTATTAATAATAATGCCGCCGTACCTTATTGCTTTAGTATAAAACTAACAGTGAATGTGGTTCTAGAATGTTACTCCCGGTTAGTGCTGGGATAGGCTCCCTATTTATGATGCACTGATTTATGATGAATGAGTACTTTTTAAACATCAAACTAATGTTGTTTCATTTTGCATCCTTTTCTGTAGGACGTGTCCGAGACCATCAGCCAGCAGAGGAACCTGATGCAGTGTGTGTTGAAGGACCCCCAGCTCAACCGCCTGCGGATGGAGGGAGGCACCTTTCTGGCACGCGTTAGAAAAGAGGAGACGTGTGAAATCGAGACCTACAGGTACACAGCTGAATAATAATAATAATAATAATAATAATAATAATACAGTTGAACTGTTTCTTTTCTTCCTGTCGGCTGATTCACACTCGTCTCACTGCAGGGACACGGTGGACATGGCGTGCACGCTGTACAACCAGATGGACGAGGAGGTGCATGCGCTCGTTATACTGTCCAATAAATCCCTCCATCAGCTGGAGACGCTTTTGGGGGTCCTCACCCTGCAGGAGGAGGTTGAGAGGGTAGGACGACAGGAAAGAACATGCTGTTTAAAACTTGAAGATTATAATTATGTTCAGAGAGCAGGCGATTATTATAAACTCTATAAACTGAATGATTAAGTGTATAATTAATTCATTTTAATTTTAAGGATGTTCATACATGTTAAAGACAAAGGGTCATTTTTCAGATCAAGCGCTGGTTCAGTGTGGAGGAAGAAAAACAGCTGGCTCCTCTGGACTCGTTCACTTTCACTCTTGACTCCCTGCAGGAAATGAGACACAGCCTGGACCAGTTTATTGATGAGGCGGGGGTACCTGAGCATCCCGAAATAAATATCAGTCTGTCATTCAGTGCTTACAGTTTTTCTCTTTCTCTGGCTGTAACGTAATGTTTGTGTTTTGTTTTTTTTATGTTTAGTTACAGCAGAAGCAGGTGACGGCGTTGACACAGGAATCCAGTCAAGTGTCCAGCTCGGCTCTACAGGAGTTGAAGCAGCACATGAGCTCAGTTCTGCAGCGCGCGCACACACGCAAGAACGAACTGGACATCCTCATTAACCTCTATGAGTTTTATGACTCGGTCAGTAAGCACACATTTTATAAATGCACTTAACACTTAATTGCACCACATGATACCAGACATGACTGATGTTGATGTGCCTATGATCTCCAGCCATCGGTTATCTTCCCCTTAATCCTATACTAGAGACACAACATTACTTACACACATACACTATGTATATGGGGCAATTTAGAGCAGCCGATGTACCTTGAATCCAGAGGCGGACGAGCTAACCATTAATTTTTTACTTAGACAATCTATATGCACTGCTCAAAAAATAAAGGGAACACTAAAATAACACATCCTAGATCTCAATGCATAAAATATTTCAGTTGAAAATCTTGAAATGATGATCTCATGGAGGTCTGGATTTGGAATCCTACTCAAAATCAAATGACCGGCTGATCCAACTTTAGTGGAAATTCCTCAAGACAAGTTCAAATGAGTCTCAGTAGTGTGTGTCCTCCACGTGCCTGTATGACCTCCCTACAATGCCTGGGCATGCTCCTGACAAGGCGGTGGATGTTCTCTTCCACGGCCCCCTCCATGTCTCCTCGTGTACTGGTCTGTCTCCTGGATTGGCGCCCTGTCCTTGGTGTATCTGCCCAGCACCCAAGACATTCTCCCCTGGATGGGCATGGGGAACACTCCCGCAACCCTCATTAATGAATAGCGGAAGACAATGAATGAATAAATTTACCTGGAATTCACGTGTTTGGACTGTGGGAGGAAACCGTAGAACCCGGAGAAAATCCATGCGGACACGGGGAGAACATGGAATCTCCACCCAGATCGGGATTTGAATCAGGAACCCCCAGTACTGAGAGACCACCGTGCCGCCCGACCAACACGTCATCAGTACCAAAACTTTAATTCAGTCCATAATTTCCTCCACATGTTCTAAGTATTTTCGTCCTTGACGGGATGAAATCTCCACTCGCAGTTTTGTAATTGGGGCTGATAATAATTTCATGATATATTTTAATATTCAATGCTTCCTGACAAACATTTTACTAATGAGGTGTTTCTCAGCTTGCACACCATCTGGGAGGTACAGTTTCCACAAGCTAACATGGCCATATGTCTGTGATTAATTTTTCTCCCCTTCTTTCTGAATGTTTGCTTTTCCTGCCAGACTGCAGGCTACTGCATGACGTCAGCAGCTTTAAGAGCGGTGTTGTTTTTTCCATAATTGAGCTTTTCATCAGCTTCATTGCTATCATTTTTTGTATTTTTAGATGTCCAGCAGGCTTCGCGGGAAGTTTTTGTGAGATGGATGTTAACGAGTGCTTCTCTGAGCCTTGTTTCCACGGCGGTGCCTGCCAAGACCTCATCAATGGGTACCAGTGCTACTGCCGACCTGGTGAGCGCCTTTCTTGAATCCTTATTCATGTCAAACTCACAAGAGTACTGAAACATGTTCATTTCCTCTTTCCCGGCTCCTTTGTGCGAGGGAGCACTTATGTGGAAGGAGCTAAAGCAAATCAATGTGAAGGACCTCAAATGATATTCACTTCAGAGTTTAGAAAAAGGAAGAAGCATTCAGGGGAGAGAAGCTGACTGGTCTAGTCTCACCAGCTGTACTATGTTTTTTTATTTCTTTAAAAAAAACTCTTGCTCCTGGCAGGTTGGACAGGCCTTCGCTGTGAGGATGACATTAATGAGTGCCTGCCGCCGCCATGCAACCAAGGCATGTGCATCCAGAACGATCCAGGCCATGGCTACTCCTGTTTCTGTCAGCCTGGATTTGTGGTGGGAAACTCATTGTCACCTGCTTTTCTTCACCTCTCTGTCTTTGTTTAATAATTAGTTTTCTTTTGATTATGTGGATTTTAAGGCTTCTAATATCAAATGCTTTCCAAAATGCTACACGGTTTCTTTTTTTCCCATTTTTGCCACCTTACTAGAATCCATATATACCTGCAATAAAAAAGCAGAAAGATTTTACCACTCGGCTAAGCTTAAGATGGTCATTCTTGCTAATTATCCCCCTAAGTGGCCTCTAGTTCCAAACGCAGAATATACGGTATCTTTTTTTCTACACTGTCTTACAGTGGTTTCCCCCTGCAGGGTAAAAACTGTGAGTATAATTATGATGACTGCTTGCTCTGGTCATGCCCCGATGGCTTAATCTGTGTGGATGGCATCAACAGTGTGAGCTGCATTGCTGTGGAGACAAATCTGACCTCGGTGCCTTCTGGTTTCCTTGCTCATACTGAAACACCAGCAGGTAGGCAAAAGATTATTAAAGAAAAGACTTAAAGGTCAATGAATCGAATTATGAGGAAAAGCAGTGTTTGTTAGCTAAAATCAGACGTTAATAAGACGTTGGATGTTAATAACGACGCAATGTACGCGTTGTTGTTCGCTTCTTGGCTCGCAATCACTGTTGTTGCAGCTCGAACCAGATAGAGGTGGTGAGACATCTTGAGCTACGTCTTAATGGTTGTAAAGAGTATATAAACCTCCACAGGGTCACGCCGAGTATCTCAAATGTTGCGGTAATTAAAGCAAGATACTGTATGTTTTATTTGTTGTGGAAGTTATAAGAAAGAAGCCAGATAGGGCTTTGTGAAAGTGCCTTTAAGCTTTAAAGGATGTGCTACATACACTTTAGAATAATACAGGGGTTGGACAATGAATCTGAAACATCTGATTTTAGACCAGAATAATTGATAACTATGGTGTAGCGCCTCCTTTTGCGGCCAATACAGCGTCAATTCTTCTTGCAAATGACATCTACAAGTCCTGCACAGTGGTCAGAGGGATTTAAAGCCGTTCTTCTTGCAGGATAGTGACCAGGTCACT
>JAOUQT010000023.1:10412995-10427462 GCA_025769995.1 Xyliphius kryptos
TTCTTTCCCCATAGCAAGTGCTTGAGGAAGAGTATTGAGATGTTTCTTTAAATGCTGAGTGACTCAGACCTATGGACAGTGTTGGAAATATAGAGCCACTATTTAGCAGTGCTGAACAAACTTACAAAGTTAGTGAAATAATGACACGCTGTATCAGAATGGAGTTGAGATAAGTTCTGAGTTTTGAGACTAAAGTCATCTTTTTGTAGTTACCCCCATAACTGACACTCGTTTCTGAACAGGATGTTCAAAATCAGCTCTATCGCATCACATCACACACCGTCAGGCCTCAGTCGCCATCACAGGACCCGCTCCACACTGTTACTGCAGTAACTGCCTGATGTGTTCTTCCCTAAATCTAGGTCACTGAAATTTCTAGGGCAAGTCTGTTTTTCATGCTGTTTCTACTGCTGTTTTTTAGGAGGTTGAGGACTTTGTGTACGTGACCCAGCTGGCTGGATTAACCGATCACATCCCCGTGGGCCTGAGGATCAACGTCAGCCTCCACTCTGAAGCCAGCGAGTGGTAACCCTGCCACAGGACCAGAAACAGCGAGGACGAAGTGTCTGTTTAAAGCTCACCCATCACTCCGAATGAAAGGTTCTGTTCGTTTACAGTCTTCCAACAAGTTTCTCCTGAAGTAGCAGTGCTGTGCAAAAACACAACCTCCTCTTTATTGCAACGCAGGGATATTATTGTTCTTTTTTAACTGTCATGAGTTAATTTGTATGAGGAGTCTGTTAAGTACCAAATAATCAATGTGGCCAATCAAATGTATTCAGTTGATAAGTTTAATAAATGTTGATGAATTAAATGCATAAGGAAGGTTCTGTAATAATACCTCGCCCACAAGCAGCATCCAGACGCCGTTAAGAAGTCTTTGCTTTCTTTCAAATCATTTTGACACACAATCTATTTGAATAAAACTCAAGTTTTTGTAAAAGTATCCCATTTGTTTCCATTTAAGTTTTTTTTCAAGGGAATTAAAAAATCCATAAACTTGGGGGGTTTCTATTTAAACATCTGCGGAATAAAACACTAACAGCACAAGTGAAGCTTTTAGTTTATTAAACCTGAATAGACCCGTCAGTTCCGGTCCCAAAAATACAAAAAGCGGTCCGATTCTGTGTCTCTTGCTCGCGGTTGCAGACCTTTATTAGCAAATCAGGTCTGAGGCAGATCATCACCTTCAACAAGAAACTGTCCTCTAAATCCCACAGATGTGATGAAGTGGAAGATTCACTTTTAAATCGCAAGTCGAACTTCATTCAAGCAGTGTTACAAAAACAAAGTTGGAATTTTTAGATCTGTGATGCAAAGTTGGAATGCTGAGATACAAAATCGAAATTCTGAGATTGTCAGTTCAAGTCAATCAAGTCAATTCTGAATTTCAAAATCATTGTTTGGAAATACAAAGTCAGAATTCTGAGATACACTTGGAATTCTGAGATACAAAGTGAGAGTTCTGATTCAGATTGTGAATAATCTGAGATAAAGTCAATTCTCAAATTCAAAGTTGTCAGAATTCTGAGATACAAAGTGAAAATTCTGATTCAGATTGTCAGTAATCTGAGATAAGGTCAAATCTGAGTTCTGGTATACTTTTGCCTTTTTTTCTAATTAGTGGTGGCTATGTCTTGCCTTATTCTCTTAACTTACACATGTACAATGCTTTAATTCCTGGGTATCACACTAAAATGCCACTAGAGTCGCAGCTTGAGGACTTTTATTTTGAAGCAAGCACTCTCCATTTGATGTTACTTTAATTATTACAATGCACATTGTTGCGACTTTGCCTTATATATGTAAAATAAAATAAAATCAAGCTTAAAATTTTCTTTAGAACGTATAGTTCTAACAGAGTATTTAAAAAAAAAAATTTCTGTCCCAGAATGTTTATTCCCTAACTGGACTATTATGCAAATTAAACGATGACGTCGTTCTTAGCAACTTTTCGGACAGCCAATAGCTGCTTTCCTTATTGAGGCGTCGGCATCAGCGTCGTTACAGCTGTAAAAAAATGGCGGCCGGTGGAGGAGAAGGAGTCTACTTTGTGGTGAACAACATTCCCGTGAAGTTTCGCTCTGCCGACTTAAGGAATTATTTCAGTCAGTTTATAGAGAGCCGAGGCTTTCTGTGTTTCCATTACCGTCACCGACCCGAAATCCGAGTGAACACAGAGGCCGAGGTTCCCCAAGAAACAGTCGAGTGTGAGAGGACACCGAGCCCGGTGGAAGAGGGGTCGGCCCGCGGGTCGAACCCTGGGCCCGACCGCTGTTGCTGCGTGGTGTCGGTTCCTCGAAAGGATGCCGAGCGCTTTGTTAAGATGTACGCCGGAAACCAGTGGATCGATTCCCGGGGAGACTGGCTGCCGACGCGCTGCCTGATCCGCAGAATCAAAGTGTCGGAGCACAAAGGTGAGTCTCACAGTCATCACTCGTTTAACACATCTATGAGACATTTCCCTCACATTTTGGAGTAATTCCATATTGATGGACTTTGTAGTTTTACACTTACAGACTGTAGTCCATCTGTTTTCTTCTTTTTGTTAGTCACCTGTTGGTTCTCTGTTGGTCAGGAGCATCACAGAACACATTTAAACACCCCAGTGACACTGCTGGGATAGGAATAATGCACCGACCAAACAATACTAACAAAACATTAAATTATGTTGTGAAAATCAAATTTCGCAAATCTATGTCCCATTGTTATATATGTACATATACATATCCATTTGAAAGAAAACTGTAAGGGCAAAATAAACAGACATGTGTGCTGCAGGTATGACTTTATTTTTGTTTTGTTTGATTTGAAGTTACATCTATGGGCATAATACATATTTTTCTTATAAATGTTGTCATGGCGATGTTAAGTCTCTCTTACAATTAATTAGTTAATTGTAACATTTTTATTCACGATTAACTCTAAAAATAATTTATTGTCCCACATGCCTGGAGAGGTTGGCAGCCCTGTTTACAGGGCCCGGAGCAATTGGGGTCAGATGTCTTGCCCAAGGGCACTTCAGCCAAAGTACTTGGGGGTACCATGAATCAAACCAGGGACCTTCAGGTTGCAACACAGTACACTGTACTGTAACACAGTATACACTGTACTCTACAAACAGATGGACTACAGTCTGTAATTTCAGAACTACAGTAAGTAACACTGATAACATGGACAATAAGTGGAGCAGAAAAGGGGCGTCTCCAAACTTTTGATTGGTACTGTACTGGTTGCTGCTCAGAACAGTTTTACCCACCAGACAAAACCCTGACTGCCCCATTACCAGCTGAGACCCGTGTGGACCCGTTGGATTTGTGTACATGTTGATTAATTAAATAATTGAATCTCTCCACAGATCCAGATTGTTTCCCGTATAAGACGAAGGCGGAGTTGCGTCGACCCACGGCGCACACGCAACACTTCACTAAACCCGACCTGAATGCGCTGCCTGAGCTCAACCCCCCTGCTTTGATGCCCGCCGGTAACGTGGGCACCCCGGTCAGCGTGTTCCTTCAGCTCATCCAGTCATGTCGCTTCCCACCTCGTCTTATTCGCAAGCTTGGACTCATTTTCCCCAAAACGGGATCAAATCGGCGCTATGGAAATGTGCCATATCACTACAACACCGGGGTGGTTGAGGCCACAGAGGAGAGCGTGTTTACAGCGGGCGGGGTGGAGATCTGCGGCCCTGGGAGCGTTGCACCGCCCAAAAAGATGACAGAAGAGAAGTCGGACCATTGCAAGAACCCAGACACGGAGGAGACGAAGGAGCCAGAAAGTGAGGAGGAGCAGTCAGCATCAGATGATGTGAGTACAGGGTTCTATACATTATCAGTCAAAAGATTGACACGCTTTCGATAAATGCAAACCCTGTTTTTTTTTTATTATAGTGTGTTTTTAACTGTTTGGTAAAAGCAATAAGGCACTCGAGGTTGTGCGTTATTGTAAATAAATCACGGGAGAAAGTTGTAACTGTACTCTCTTCGCGTCATGGCAACTAAACACCACTTTCTTGTGATTTATTCACAATAAGGCACACCCTTCTGGTACGTTATTGCTTTAGTGTGGCACTGTAGGATTTGTTCTCATTATAAACAATATGCAGGATGATGACCGCTGTGAGGAATGGGAGCGACATGAGGCTCTGCATGACGATATGACCTCTCAGGAGCGCACTAAGGAGCGGCTGTATGAGGAGGAGATTGAGCTGAAGTGGGAGAAAGGAGGATCGGGTCTCGTTTTCTACACGGACGCTCAGTACTGGCAGGAGGAAGAGGGAGGTTAGTCACCTAATCCAGCATCAGTTATATAAGGCTTTCCCATAGCAATAGCTCAGTGACGCAGCGGGTAGCCACCCAGCACTTCAGCATATAGTCACCCGATTAAATAAAAAGGCTGTGGTGTGATTACAATACCCACTGCGTTACCATGCCGACATTACAGTCCATGACAAACACAGATTTTTAATACATTCAGTGTTTTAATAACCATCCTTTATCTTTTGCTTTAGCGTAGGGTATACTAAGGTTGGGGGAGAGCGGATGAGAGAACGTTTCGGGCACTGAGTGGATACACCCAGGGCAGGGTGCCAATCTGTTGCTGGGCACACACATAAGGACAATTTATCTCAAATTCATGTTTTCTGACTGTGGGAAGAAAACCCATGTGAACAAGAACATGGGAACTCCGCCCACATCTGGATTCGACCTGGATCCCCAGGGCTGAGAGGCGAACATGCTAGCCACACTAATTCACAGTGCCGCCCAGTTTTAAAAACTTTAAATTCTATTAGCAATCATTATTGAGTGATCAGTTTTGGTGCAAAACTGTATTTTATTACTGACTTTTATAAAACGGGTAGTTTTGTTCCTTAAATCTGATTGGCTGAGCCGTTTGTACTGCCATGACATTATTCACAGTAACCCACCTCTGACCGCTTCACATTTGTATGAATGTGTGATATATAAGTTTTTCATAAACTGCGTTCTGTAACTTGGCCACTGGATGGCAGTATTTGATTGATAAAGAAACCAGAAATCTTCTATTTATGGACTGGATTATGGTGGGGGGGATAGGGAGGGTGTATTACCGATTTTCCTTACAGTTAATGCATTTCTGAATTCAAATTTATCTTTAATATAGGTTGTTGGTAACCGTATTATAAAAGGTTGTGCATTATTGTGAATAAACCTCGGGAAGAGGTGTAACAGTACTCTGTTTGCGTGTTGTGCCTCATGACACCTCTTTCCCATGGTTTATTCACAATAATGCACGTCCTCTTGTACCTTATTTCTTTATTAGACAATTTTACCTGTGATTCACTTTTTGAAAAAGGAAGAGGTGACAATAATCCCCGTCATTGTTACAAAACTCATCATAACGTCAACCTAGCAATTGTGAGGTCATAACTTACTGCTATAGAAATTCCCATCCAATATATAACGTCTGTTCACCTACCTGCGTTTACCATATATTTGACTGCACTCAAACTTCTCTTTATTTCTGCACACGCCGCCATGGTACTGTACAGGTTGTTAAAAAAAAAATGCATTAAACGTGTTCACTTTTATTTACAGTCACACAGTCTTTTTTCACTTTGCAGATTTCGATGAACAAACGGCGGATGATTGGGACGTGGACATGAGCGTTTATTATGATAAAGGTACTTTCTACTTTATTACAAACTGTGCTGTTTAAAGAGACTAACAATGTGACTCAATTTAAACCTAATACTTAAGGAAGCACAACTCATTGCTTTTACTGGTTGTAATAAAACACACAGACATGCTGAATAGACCATAACATTAGATATTTCTGCAATTTTCCTTTTGGATTAATGAAGCGTTCTGAATCTGTAATGATGTACAGTTGACTTTATTGTACTTTGTTTTCTCAGATGGCGGCGACATGGACTCGAGAGACTACGTACGCATGCGTTACGAAAACCGCCTCAGGGACGGACTGAAGCAGGAAGCCAGTCAGCAGAAAATCGGCACCTTTGAGAAGTTTACCAAGGTATAAATATTTTAATCTGGATGTTGGTAATGAGATTAAATTGCTGTATGGTTACATAACATCTTCTTTTAAATATAGATAGTTTAGGTTATAAGGCTTATTTTATAGCTTCATTCCTGCAGTTTTTAAGCTTCTCATGAACATAGCACTTAAAGTCAGCCACATACAGGACAGTGGAAAAGTTCAGGCATGCATCTCTGATTAGCTGATCTAATGGGGCAGTCGGAGGTTTGGGGATAAGGAACCAGCCTTGCAACCTAAAGGTGTCTGCGGTTCGATTCTTATTCCCACCAAGTACCACCAAGACACCTAACCCCAATTTCTCCCTCAGTGCCATGTACTGGGTTGCTCACTGCACCGGGCTCGTGTGCTTACTTCACCAGTGTGTGTTTGTGTATGTCACTGCATGGATGGGTTAAATGTGGAGGACAGATTTCTCTGTGTGTAAGCACAGTAGGCAAAATGAATCACTTTATCACTCATCAATACAGGTCTAACAAGTACACACAGACCCTTACCAAAAAAATAGATTATAGTCTTTTAGTCATAATGTTTAAAAAAACTTTATGATTTCTTTTGCTGCTGACCTGTATGGAGATGCACATTTCATCCTCCAGCAGGACCTGGCCCCTGCCCATGCCATCACAGTGCAGGGAGTTATGTAAGAGTTTAGCAACACCTGCAGCAGATATTACACCCAAATCATGACTGACTGAGATTTCACACTGAACCTCAAGCAGTTTGGATTCGGTTCTTGTTCTTGTTTTTGTGCGTTTTTTTGAGCTGGAAGCCCAAAATGATGCAAAAATACATCAAATACAATAAATTGTTTAAATTTTGGGCACTAAATCCATTATCTATGAAAGTTTAACTTTTTGATCGGCATCATGGAAAAGTTGATTCATTTCCATAATTCCAAAGATGATTCCGAAAGGTGTTCAGTTTGTGTCTGTGTAAAGTTTACAGGACACAAAAGCTGAGCAATATGGCTGGATGTGTTTCTGTACAGGGTGTGGGACGGCGTGTGATGGAGAAACAAGGCTGGAAGGACGGGGAGGGACTCGGACACACCTGCCCAGGCATTCCTGAGGCGTTAGAGAATGAGGGTCAGCTCCCCAGCTGTAAGAGGGGCTTCGGGTGAGTCTGCGTTTTACTTCTAAACTCTTTAGTTGTGAAATATTATTTAAAAAAAAGAATAAATGTGTGAATGTATTCAGCTCTTATTAGAATTTGTGTGGAGTGTGAGGTTTGATTCAATTCCTCCACACTAAAACTGTATAATGGAACAAAACGATTCAGTAAAATTAAACTGATCCGATTCTCTCTGCAGGTATCATGGAGAGAAACTCAGTTCCTTCCAACCTTTTAAAAAACCACGACCCGATTTCCACATACTGACCGTTTACGATCAACCCAAAGACATGGACCACGGTGATGCTCTCCTCCGACGCCAGCCTGGCACCAGCATGAAATACAGGTCCTGGAACTCAGCTGGCAGCTCAGGGCCAAGCAGTTGACCTTTTTTTAATTTATCACTGACTTTGACATTTTTACCTACAATACATTCATTTGTTTTGTAAGACGTCTGTGGTGACTGTGATTCCCCCCTGTTTTAAAGGGGTTTCTGTGGTAAAAAAAAAAAAAAAAGAACATTGATTTTTTATTAAAGAGTACATTTTTTTGTACATTGCAGTATGATGTGTTTTGTAAAGATCCACAGTTTTTCCCTTTTTTCTCCCCTTTATTTATTTATTTTTATTAGAAATTTTGGCCACTAGATGACAGTATTTTACAGAGAACAGAAACCTGTTACTCAGCGGTTCATTTTTATAAACTGGACTAGATTTCGCCGCGGAAGACCAGATTATCAGCAATTTTGCTGTCAATAAACACATTAATGCGTCAAATCTAGTTTTTTTTTATCATAATGTGTTTGTACCCGTTTTTTAAAAGCAGTTGATGTGTCTTATTGTGAACTTTATTGTGCGTTATAGAACTTATAGATAGTAACGCTACTCAGCTTTGCGCTGTGCTTAACAGCAACTGAGTTCCATGAAATCCTGTGATTTATTCACAAAAACGCCACCCACTTGTGCCTTATTTCTTTATTTAATAATTAGTAGTAGTTATTTGAGTCTGAGTCTGTAGAGCCGCATTGTCTGGTGTTGCTGCTCATAAAAGAAATGTTTCTTCGTGACTGCCGTCTCGTTTAGGGACAGTGTTTGCACATCAGCACGACCGGTCACAAACTTGGACTGTACAGGTTTATATACTATGTACAACCACCAAGAAGCAGCTTGAGGGGTCTCACCACCTCTACATGGTTCAAGCAATAACACCAGTGATTGGTGAACAAGAGTGTTTCTTTTGTTATTTGTTATGTATCATCAGTTTTTCAGTCATAATACTGCCAGAGCACCGTGGCTACAACAATTATTGGACAAAACCTGGATTCCTCTCGGACTAGTGGTGTTGCAATCTAATTTTTGAATGCGGACAACTGCTCATTAGTCTTGACATGGCTGTCCTGCACTGTTAGTACTACTCGGCCACTCAAGGAGAAGTTTCCAACTGACTTTTGCTCCTCCCAAAGTTTCTTCCTTTAAAAAAAACAAGATAACGGACTAATTTCTTGACACTTTGACTTGCATTTTGGAGGTTAAGGCAGGGAACACGGTAAAGCCGCTTTGTGACAATACACTCTTGTAAAGAGCATCTCATAATACCTGTAGTTCCAGTCATTAAATCTGATTGGCTGAGCCGTTTGTCCAGCTGTGACTTTACTGACAATAACACACACCTCTGACCGCTCCACATTCGCATCAATGTGTGATATACAATACATATTTTTTTCCTGTTTTTGTCTTTTGTAAACACATTTTTTGAAACAAACCTTTTATTATACTGTGTAAGGATATTATAAAAGCAATGAGATGCTAAAGGTTGGGTATTATTGTAAATAAGGCATGGCAAAGAGATGAACTTGATCTGTGCTTATATATAGCACATCTGCCTCTCAATGCTGGGGATTCTTGGTTTGAATCCTAATCTGGGTAGAGGTGCCATGTTCTCCTGCGTCTGCGTGCATTTTCTCCGGGTTCTCCGGTTTTCCTTCCGAGTGATGGATTGGCACCCTGTCCTGGTGTATCTGCCCAGCGCCCAAGGAGATGTTCTCCCCCTGTATGGGCACTGGGAACCCCACTGCAAACCTTGTGTTCTGACCCCAACCTAGTTGGGATACCTGTAAGTCGCTTTGGATAAAAGCGTCTGCTAAATGACTAAATGTAAATGTACATTTATATATTTATATGCAGTGCAGTGTGGGTGAAAAAACTAAGTTTAATACATCCATTGGAATGAATTTTAGGGTTAATTACAAAAAAAAGTCAAATGTTGTTTGCACTGACTGCCACGTCACGGTGGGCGGGGCTTTGCGTGACTGAAAATGGCGACAACCTACAGCAGCTTGAGTTTGTGAGTGTTCACTGTTACTTTCACTCAATATTAGAATTAATATCGCGTGCAGCGTGGCGCTGACGTGTTTATATAGTTAATGTAAATGTTGTTTGAACGTGTATAGTAAAGACATTTCTAATAGAGTAAACGTGACGAGTTTGTTTGTGTGTAACGTTATTCAGCATGCTAATGCTAAAGCTAACGATAGCTGAGGTTTGTAGTGGAGTAAATGAATGACGTCATGCTGCACCTCAGAAATAATGTGTAACCGACCAGAAGGTCATTCCTATTCGGGATCCGGAGGTGAACGTTATTCACTGGTTATGAGGTAATAAACGTCGTATGGAACAGATGGTTTGAAATTTATTCAGATGAAGGTTCCTGTGAAGCTTTATGTTCAGAACAATCTACAGGTTTATTCCTGCTCTGTATGGCCCCAGGTTTCAACTGTTACATAAAACTGGATTGATTTCCACAGGATCCAGTCTAAATCTAAATCTAAATCAACAGACCATAATGATATCCACCACTTTATTACATTTGCATTTGGTCATTTAATGTAAGCTTTTATCCAAAGCGACTTACAAGTATCCCACTTAATATTTGTGGTCAGAACACAGAGTTGATGCAGCACCCCTGGAGCAATGAGGGTTAAGGGCCTTGCTCAAGGACCCACATTGGTAACTTCAGTGGACCTGAAATTTGAACCCTAACCACTGAGCTACTACACACTTATTAGGTTCTCTTTTAACATACAGAACGTGTGTCTGTATTCACCCCCTTCTTCCTCCATTATCCATTTCCTCCACTAAGAGCACACAAACCCACAACCTACATGATGTGTACCCCAACATCAGGAAAAATGCAAAGAGCAAATTATATACAACATATGCAGAATAGGCCACACAGGATTAACTCACAAACATCTTTTATTAAGAGAAGAACCCACATTATTATGCACAGACTGGTAGATGCCCATCACCGTTAAACATATCCTGACAGAACGCCCAAAAAAAAAACCAAAGTACATATAGCCATACACTAAAAGAAATCCAAAATCAAGCGATCACAAAAACAGTTATAAAAATTCCTTGGGATTATAAATCTGAAATGCAATAGTTAGGACAGCATGGCATTATGAAATCAAACAGACTGTAGTCCATCATTTTTGTTTGTTTTTGTTCGTCTTCTGTTGGTTCTCTGTTGGTCAGAACAATCACAGAACAGGTATCATTTGGGTGGTGTTTCTTTTTTTTTTTTTTTTTTGTCAGTTAGGGCCGCCACTAATGACTGTTTTTGTATCGATTCAACTGTATCGATTAGTTGACTAGTCTAAATGATTTATTTTCTTCCCCCAAAAATGAAAATCCCATGTAATTTCATTTTATTTTGACCACAGACTGCCAAACTTTACTCTCCAGCATAGTAACTAAACAAAAAAAACAGTCACTTGCAAAGAAATCCACATTTAATAAACCTGTTATCAAATTAAAACTATATTTGTTGTGTATATGACATCCCACAAACAATGACTTATGCATAAAAAAAACGGCAAAAATAGAATGGGGGGTCTCATCATGTCCAATATGTACGAGGACACAGAATAAGCTCTAAACATTTACTCCCACAGCTGCTGATTTAATGAAAATTCTATGGTAGATGTCAGTCTCTTAACAGAGAAAACACAAATAGAACCTTATGGTGCCTTTGAAGAGTGTCCGCATGCCTCAGTTTAATGTGTTCATGCATGGTGCTGATTTTAATTAATTTTGAAAAACAGAAATTAATAATATAGGCTAATTAAGATAATAAAGTAACTGATTAATATTCACAGTGTACCCCCCCCCCCCCTTTTTTGTATATTTTTTTATTTATTTAAAATGTATATGTTTAAGTGTGTTTTATTTGATTTATTTATTATTATATATTTTTTTGTTTGGTCCACATGTATTCTTTTGTAATCTTTAAATAAGGGATGGGGAGAGCTAGATAAAGTTTTTTTTCTTTTTTTTTTAATCTTAAAATTGATACTTGATGTTTGTACTGTTCATCTCAATAAAAATATTGAGAAAGAAATTGGGTGTGTCCAAACTTTTTGACTGGTACTGATGCACCTTGTAGTTTTACAATTACAGGTTAAAATCTTTTAATATTTTGTCTAAAATCTTTTAGATAATTTATTTTATCTGTTTTTTCAATGGCCTATTTGGGTGGTGGATGATTTCCACCCTTGCAATGACGTTGATATAATGGGATTCTGAGGGACTGCCTTCTGTAATTGTAGAACTTCAAATTGCATCTGTATAGTTTGTGGATTTAATAAACTAGAAATTGAGGATGGAGTGATAAACACATCAGCTGCGATCGATGTGAGCCGCCTAATGCTAAACGATTAAAAATGACAGATTATTACAAAGAAATGGTCATTTGATTGTTGTCTCCTTTTAAGGCACACCACGCCGGAGAAGTTCTACATCGAGGCGTGCGATGACGGCGCTAACGAAGTCCTTGCTATTGACAGGGTGTCAACAGAAATGACCCTAATAGGTACTCTAGTTTAATAAAATGCTGAAAGTCTGTATTTCTTTTACAGTCATATTTAATACAAAAAAAAGTCATATTTAATACAAAAACGATGAGAGACTTCACAGTTGTGTTTATTTGCAGGAATGAAGGACATCCCTCCCTCCGCTGTGACCAGGCCAATATGTGGTGTCATGGGAACAATTCGGCTCGTTGCAGGTCAGTTTTGTACTGAACTCTGTTTTAAAAGGTATAAAAGTCTATTCATCCTTTATCTTTGCTTAATCCTGTACGAGGGTCTCGGTGGGGTTCCCCATGCACATCCAGGGGAGAACGTCTCGGGCGCTGGGCAGACACACCCAGGCCGTGGGGTGATATAGAATGCTCAATTTACCTTGAATCCATGTTTTTGGACTGGGGGAGGAAACCCGCACGGACACCGGGAGAACATGTTAATTCCACCCAGATAGGGATACAAACCTGGATCCCCAGCGCCAAGAGGCGAACATGCTAACCTCTAAGCAACCAATAGTAAAATTATGAACTAAAAACTAAATAATCTCATTCATTTCTCTTTCCCATTTGTTTTAGGCATGTACCTCATCGTGATCACCAAGAAGAAAAAGGTGGGGGATCTGCTGGGACACGTCGTATGGAAAGCCGTGGAGTTTGATGTGATCTCCTATAAGAAAACTGTACTGCACCTCACAGACACACAGGTCTGCACATTTCGTTTTGTCTTTCTACGTGATATTTGGAGCGTTTGTGCAATTCTGTTTACTAACTCACAGCATCTGTGAGTCCAGACATTTATGCTGGATAAGGTTTACAATCTTCTTTATATTTTATCCCAAAGTGTTTAATAAATCAATACGTTGCGAAAGGGCATACATTATTGTGATTAAATCACGGGGCAGAGGAGGTGTTAGGCCCGACGTGAAGTACTGTGATTTACGCATAATGATGCACAAACTTGAGTAACTTGATTGATTTTAGAAGATAGTTACAAACACACAATAACAAAAAAACAACAACAAATGTGTTTAATTCATAAATGCCTTTATTGAAAGCAAATTCATCAATAATCTGGTCATCCATGATAGAATTTAGTCTGATTTTTCAAAATGCACGCTAATGGCGGAGTAACAGGCTTCCTGTATCTCTAACAATCAAATTCTGTCATCTAGTGGCCAGATTACAGAACGCAGTTTATAAGAAACATAAGGAAAATAATGTATTGTATTGTCACGCGCTCAGAGGTGTGTTATTGTTGTTAATGTCACGGCTGCACAGTTAAGACAATCAGATTTAAGGAGCGGAACTACCCGTTTTATAATTGAGCTTAATTAAGAATCTGTTTCGTTTTGATTCTGGTATAAAATGTATTTTTCTTTCGATTTTAAATTGAATTTAATAAATTTAATTGGTCCGTTTAGATGCAGGACAATAAGGCGTTCCTCAGCATGATCAACAACGTTCTGAACACTGATGGTTTTTACTTCGCGCCCGATTATGACCTCACGCACAGCCTGCAGCGCCTGGCCAATACCAGCCCTGAGTTTCAGGAGATGAGTCTGCTGGAGAGGGTAAGACTCAGAAGACTAATATTATTTACAGTTTCTGTTATGTAAATGTTTAAAATTGTGTCTCTCTGTTTGGTTGTTTCGTTTAGGCAGATCAGAGGTTTGTGTGGAACGGCTATCTCCTGAGAGAATTCACTGCGCAGCCGGAGGTACGCCGACAGATGCTCTCAGTTTACCAACATGGTTTTAACTCACATGAGTGCTGCAGATATCTGAGATAACTAATGCACAGAGCTGAGAGAACATGTTGTCAAAGCAGGAGGTCGGTAGACAGTAGTATTAACTGACTAGGACACTGAAACGTAAAGTGTAAGGTGAAATTTAAAGTTTTACCGCATGAAATATGACTTGGATGTAAATATTCAGGCAGTAAGAAGCCTTAATTTAAAGTTTTTACATTTCTATTCCGTCCCTCTGTTTTTCAGCTGCACCGGTTTGCTTGTGCTGTTATTCATGGCTGTATCCTTCATTCAATTTGTTGATTAACACCATGAACTTAGTTTGACTTTATCACTACTAGCACATTTAGTGAGGTATAACTGATGAGTTTACAACACTAGGTTAATCGTCTTTAACTTTAACCTGCTCTCAGTCATCGCCATGAAATCCTGCTGCATCAATGGCAAGGTCTTTGAATGGAACCTCATTTCCAGAAGGAGCTGCTTCCGCGCCGGCGTCCGCTACTACGTCCGAGGTTCATGATTTAACCTCGTCTAACACTCAGATGCTCACTTTTTATTTATGACTAAACAGAATTGAAGTGTCTAATGTGTTTTGAGACCAGAACTAATCAGTGCCTACTTTCAGGGATTGACTCAGAGGGACACGCTGCCAACTTTGTGGAGACGGAGCAGATTGTGCAGTACAACAGCGCAAAAGCTTCTTTT
>JAOUQT010000023.1:10432072-10456463 GCA_025769995.1 Xyliphius kryptos
TTCGCACAACAGCAAGTGAAACTGATTCACAATCAGTGTTGCACACTAACTGGACAGCTTGGTTTCACACAAGTGTGAGTTACATTGTGGTGTTGAAGTGTTCCCGCTATTTTTTTAGAGCAATGTGTATTGATATATAAAATGTATGTGTTTATTTACTGCTTGGTTTGTGTTGTGTCCTCAGTTGCCGATCATCATGGTGGTGGCCTTTTCCATGTGTATCATCTGTCTCCTCATGGCTGGTAAGATTTCTTTGTTATTGGAAACACAGAGAACCGTATCAGCGATTAAAATAATCCTGTATTTTTTTTTTAGTTTTATCAGTTATCGTTCTCATTAACTAAATATAACAGTCTGACGGGTGAGTAATGGATAACCGTGTTGCCGCACAGGTGAGACGTGGACCGAGACGTTAGCGTACGTTCTGTTTTGGGGGCTGGCGAGCGTGGTCACGGGCGGCGTGATCCTTTTCAACGGGCGCGACTTTGTGGATGCGCCCAAGCTGGTTCAGAAAGAGAAGATGGACTGAGAATGCGTGTGTGGAAAGCAGCTTGGTCCCGTCGACTCCTCATCCTCGCCTTCATCTCCTGAAATTCCCTTCTCTCGTCTGCACCGCGGTTGGAACCTGTACTGATCGTCATCATAACCATTTTGTCTCGGTGAAGACGGAGGGAGGACGGGGAAGAGCGAGGGCCGGACGGGGCCGCGTGGGTGTGTGTCGGTGAGCCAAGCATGATGGGTGCACGTGTGCGTGCTCGGACTCAGTGCCGCTCAACACCCGCTGCTCTCCACACAGCAGCGTTATTTCGAGGACCAGCCTCTAGTGGACCGGGGTGGGGGTGGGGGGGGGCAGGGTTGTGCCTGGGCTGAGAGCCCCACTGGAGACTGTTTCATTTCACAAATACTGTTGTGTATCAGTCAAATATGTCAGTATAAAGAAAGCATCTAACAGTTCTCTGCTGCCATGGGGTTTATGACTCAGCGTCACTCTCGGGTGGGGGATCGAGAGCCAACTGGTTTATGCTTGGTCCAGTTTTTAATCTTTAAATTTGATTTGCACAGTGCTCAGCGATAGAATTAACTTATCTTGTTTTAGGTTTTAGCTGAAATGATCTTTCTGAGAATTTACCAAGTTATAAATGTTTAAATCCTGCTCTGCTGCTTTTTTGGTAAAACATGGTTGTTCGGGCCACAAATATGTCCATAGAAATGCGATACTTCTGCCAGACATCAATGAAAGCATGAAAATGTGGCCGACTGGCTTCACTTGGACCGGAGGGGGTGGCACATTATAGCCTTTTTTCCCCTTTTTTTTAACGAGGTACTGACGTTAAGTGTGTCCACATGAAACTAGGCACCAAATCTGTCAGACTGGTGTGAGACGGCCCAAAATCGCCATGGAAACCCCAAACCAAACACTGGTATCACTGTGATGTTGCAGGATGTTTTTTTTTTTTTTTTTTCAAACAATAACATACTGGAAGGTAAATATGATTTTTGTTTTGTTCACTCAGTGTGCATTCTGATTCTGACATACTACAACAGACTTTATCATTTATCTGAGCAGATGTTGTAGCCCACCCCCCTGAAGGCTGCACATGTTGGCTTTTGTTACTTCTTTAACAGGCCTTTTTGTTCTCCTCATTCTCCAATATTTAATTCTGCTTCATGGCATCAATTTTCCGGTTAGCTCTAATGAAGGTCCTTTCTGTGAGGAGTTTTGCATGTTCTTTTTGAGCCTGTGTGTGTTACTCACTCGCACTCTGGTTTATCCCAAACACATGCTGATGGGTGAATTGGAGATTCTAAACTGCCCCGAGTCGAGATATCGTCATGGATGCTGTCTAAATGTTAAACTCGCAAATAAAGAATTAAAAAAATCGTACATAATTGATGTTTATTGTTAGTGTTTTTCAACTTTGGATGAGATCCAATTCTGGAACATCAACATGTGTGTTCCCACCTAACCAAAATAAGTTTTATCTATCGCTTTTGTGGGCCTGACCACATCTTCTACCCCCCTCCAGAGGCAGGGCCTTGTGATAAACTGAAGAACAGCTTCTGATTTTCCTCCACCACAGGGAGCCATGTGTTGCTATTTCATGTCGTAATTACAAGAACGTGGCATTGTTCTCATGTTTAGAGCCAAATTGAATGCCCCTGGGTTCAGCACTGTGTGGCATGCAGTTGGAATCGCACTGATGATCACTTCCAGTAGATTTTTCACTCATATTCGAACTAAGGATTAATAAGAATACGGTTACTGATTGATTAGTTGCAGGGCAGAAGTATTTAAAATGCTCATATTGTTGCAAAATATCATGTTTGTTTCTGACAAACACAAAAAAGTGTGTATAAACGCCCTTTTTCTGAAAATATGCTTGTTCCCCTGGAAATTCAGTGACTGTGGTTATATATTAAATTTGTGAAAACGTGATTTCTCAACATCTTAAGGAAACAGGCCTTACTTATAGGTATCATATAAAGGGGGGGTGGGGTAGAGGGTTATGATGTTGGGCTTTTAATCTGAATGTGGTAAGTAGGACTACTGAATCCACTCTTAAGCAGGGCCCTTAACACCTTATTCCTCCATGAGAGCTGTTTCATGTCTGATTCTGTGCTCTGACTCTAATCATGGATTTTCGTAGTTGTGAAACAGCTGGAACAGCACAGGATCCCCTCTAAGCTTTCGTACCTGAGGGTTGGTACTGCAGTTGACGTGAAGCAACATATTGTAGGTATGTTGTATAAATTTTGTCTGGAAATGGAATGTTAACAGAATTGCAAATGAAATGCGTCATTATAGCATAAGGAATCCGGTATGACTGAAAACATTGATGTGTGATTGATAAATCGCTCGCTTCTATTTATATATTTATTATTTCATCAGCTGATTCTGTAATAAAAAGAGATTTTCCCATTCAGGTGGGGTCTTGTCGGCCAGGGCGCGTTTGGCTTTTGTGGTGAAGCCGGTACTTTAGCAGGTTCTTTTTATCTCTGTTTCTAAAAAATGAGGAGATTTTCAGGAACACGGTTCCAAAAGTCATCAGGATTCAATTGGTCCATGGAGCACCCATACCATGGTCTGAACTGAATCCCTAATGTGTTCACGTCGCGGAAGACGACTGTACGGAATGCTGCCACCCTTTCTTCACCAATCCCAGGTCTCGAAACTATTGATTTGATATTGATCTTGATATTGTCATTTTACCTCTTACATATTTTTGTAATCTGTGGGCAAACCCAGTCCGAATTAGGGAGAACCTGCCCCAACCAGATCGAACCCTAGACCACCTGGCTGCTGTGCTAACCGTTGCAGTCGGTTTGTGGTGTTTATAAAATATTCTTATAAAATCTGTCGTATCTTCATTTTTTTTTCTTCCTCTGAGTGTCTCCAGACTTTTAAGCCAATGCACCTCCATCCCACTTGTTCCATGAAAGCCGTTGTTTTTTACAAAGCGTCATGAAGAAGCACATTTTCTAATCTGATTAATCCACTTTAAATGCACGAGCGTATAATCATCTCAGGATACATAGACGGACACAGGGTTTTGTGTTGCAATGCGTCAACAATGATTTGTATTTTTGATATCTTGACATGTTCTCTAGTGCTGCTAATTATTGGCTCTTGCTATTAAAGAAATACAGTACCAGTCAAAAGTTTGGACATGCTCCCTTCTTGCTTCATCTTCTATTTCCCTCCACTTACCATATAGATGGACTTTGTAGTTTTACAATTACAGACTGTAGTCCATCTGTGTTCTTGTTAGTCCCCTGTTGGTTCTCTGTTCTTTATTGATCAGGATGGGTATAATTTGGGTGGTGGATTGTTTATTGTCAGTTCTGCAGTGAAACTGATGTTCTGAGGGGATGTTAGTGCAGCAGTGCTGCTGTAGTTTCATTTGAACGCATTTACATTTGGTCATTTTGCAGATGCTTTTATCCAAAGTAAATTACAAGTATCCCAACTTGATATTTGGGGTCAGAACACACGGGTTGATACAGCCCTGGAGCAGCAAGGGTTACTGGCCTTGCTCAAGGACCCACAATGGTAATTTCAGTGGACCTTCAGATTGATAGCCCAACACCCTTACCACAGAGTTACCATGGTATACAAACACCTTAGTAACACTGCTGGGATAGGAATAATGCACAGACCGAATAAGACCTGCTTTGTGGTGGTACTACCAGGGTCCTGACCATAAGATCAGAGTAAAGGGGATGTACACCATATCTTTTGTGGTCCACGAACAGATGGACTACAATCTGGAATTGTAGAACTACAAAGTCCATCTTTAGGGTAAATGTAACTGATTACATGGACAATAAGTGGAGCAAAAAAAACCCCCCACATTTTTGACTGATACTGTATTTTACCCAAAACCCACCATTTAGTGTACAGCTCATAGATTTTCTACTTTACTGCAGTAAAACTATATATATATATATATATATAGAGAGAGAGAGAGAGAGAGAGAGATACTTTTTTTAACTTTTGAAACCGCTTTGTTTTAAGAGAGAGCAGAGGATTTTAGAGCTTAGTTCGTAAGGGGTTGGACAATTCAGAGCAGGTTGATTGTTCGAGCCAGAGCACTGGCCCCACTGATGGGCCCTTGAGCAAGGTCCTCAACCCTAAACTGCCTTGATTGTATGATGTAATTGCTTCTGATTTGTGATTTCTAATTAGAACGCACGATAAATGTTGTAAATGTAAAAGCAATGATGCTGAAAAACATTATTTTTTGACATCTGCCTTTTAATAGATTCGCTGCCAATGTATTGTTATGAAAGTTATATTTTTGTTATGATTTAGTCCACCATGTATGGTCCTGCATGTTCGACCATTTTCCGCTTGTGGGAGGGGATTTGGACGTTTAGATGAACAGAATGACCTGCTTGCTTGGTTTCATGCCAAACCTGAAGTTTGCATAATATGTGAAATCCATTGAAATAAAGTGCATTAAGATCAGAAATGTTCTGCAGTTTATTGTTAACTGATGACACTGATGTGCTTTAGGTGGGTTTTAGTGTGGAGTTTCTCTTAAACTCCCCAGTGACCCTGCCGGAATAGGAATAATGCACCGACCAAATACTACCTGCTCTGTGGTGGTACTATTGGTGTTCTGACCATTAGAACAGAGTAAAGGGAACGTGATGGAAAACAAAAAGGATGGACTACTGTCTGGAATTGTAGAACTACAAAATCCATCTTTACAGTAAGTTGCACTGATAAACTTTGAAATAATACAGTATGTTTCCGCATTTAAAGACAACAAAAAACACTTACGTGTACTAAGTTTATCTTATACAATTATGTTAAGAATGGTCATTGCCTGCAGTACCTTTAATGGTCTTTCGAGGGCAGTAAAGATCAGCCTACACCTTTAAGCTTTAGAAGAAGAGAAGGGAGTCGTTCGCGTGTAAAGGCCGCATTTCTAATTTATCAGGTACGTTTACAAATATAAGCTACACAGTTTTTTAACTATATTTTTTCTTTGTTTTCATTAATATCTACGTTATACAACCGCATACGTCACGCTTTGACACGCGAATCCGGCATTTGTAACGTTTCCAAATGACTGTCGGAAGGCTGTTGAGTGGATGCTAGTAGTATCTGTTTATGCCCTATCTAGGGTTGATATCTAGTGTACAAAGCTGTATTTGGGATTCCGGCAGTATGTTAACTTTTATGGCGAACTAACCTTAGCTCAGTCTGTTATTTTAGTCACGTTTAATAAGAGAAATATTAATGTTCAATATTTATTATGTCATTTATGAGTTTGTCTTGAGTTTCAGAACTAAATGTAGAAATGTATCCGGAGCTAAACAGTATTCTTAACAGCAGCCCGAGTGATGTTAAACAGGTACAGCTGTCTGAATACATATTTTAATTTATAGAACGTATTTTATAACCAGTAAAATACAGATATTTGTGCTTTGTTTTTTTTATTTTAGAGAGAATTCATTCTGTTGTCTGATAGAAAGACAGAAGCCTCTTTTCTCATTCACCATTTCCTGAGCTTTTATTTGAAAGGTGAGTTCTGCAAGAAGCAACTTTAATGTAGTGCTTATTAAAATGGGGTCGGTTTTTTTTTTTTTTTATCAAAAATGTGGAAACGCCCTTTTTGTAAAGATGGACTTTGTAGTTCTACAATTCCAGACTGTAGTCCATCTACGTTTAATGTAGTCCCATCTGGGACTATTGTACATGCTGTGTTTACCCCCTTTACTCTGTTCTAATGGTTAGAACCCCAATAGTAGCCCCACAGAGCAGGTATTATTTGGTCGGTGCATTATTCCTATCCCAGCAGCGTCACTAAGGTGTTTAATTAAAACTACAGCAGCATTGCTGCACTAAACCCCCCTTACCATCAGTGTCACTGCAGAACTGACACTAAACAACCCACCACCCAAACAATACCTGTCCTGTGATGCTCCTGACCAACAGAGAACCAAGAATCATAATTCTGTATAAAGTGCAAATAACAGTGCTAAACGTAATCTATGTCCCACTCTAAAATGCTGTTGTGCGTTTGTGTGCGTTTTTCCAGCTCGCAGTAAAGTGTGCTTTTTGGGTCTCGTTCAGTCCTTTAGTCACTACACCGCTGTGAGTCAGAAACTGGTAAGTGAAACTATTAATACATTTAGCCATTTAGTAGATGCTTTTATCCAAAGCAACTTACAAATATGAGAACAACACAAGTCAGTAGTTAAGAACAAACCAGCTACACTGTAGTATCCTCAATTCTCAGCATTATAAATTGCACTGCATATAATATTTATTGTTCTTCCCAACAATCTGTACTGTCCGTATTGTGTGTTGTACTGACTGTTTGCACTTGTTCTGTCTGCACTTTTGTTCTGTTTGCACTGTGTTATGTTGCACCATGGTCCTGGAGGAACGTTATTTCGTCTCACTATGTACTCTGTATATAGCTGAAATGACAATAAAAACCACTTGACTTGACTTGACTTGATTATCCGATCAGGCTTCTATTTTTTCACAACAAGTGTTTGTGAAAGAGATGTGTGTTCAGATGTTTTTTAAAAAAGCTGAGTGACCCATCCTTACGGACAGTGGTGAGTCGCTCGTTCCGGCATTTAGCAGTGGTTAACTATAAGGAGTGAGGATTAGCGTCATGGTGAGGTTGAATCATTAGAGTGTAGTGAATGACTTGGAGGTATCAAAGGTAACAGGTGGCAAATCCAGATGTTGTCCTGTAAGCCAATGTCAGTACCTTGTACTGAATGCATCAGCTACAGGGAGCCAATGGGTAGAGAGGAGAAGTGAAGTGACATGAGTTCGCTTGGGCTGGTTGAACACGAGTCGGGCTGCAGAGTTTTAAATCAGTTGTAGAGGCCTGATTGTGGAAGCTGGGAGACCGGCAAGCCAAGCATTACAATATCATTTAGCAAATGATCCGATCTGTCCTTAAACATTTACAAAAAGGAGAAGACATTGGGATTTTTGTATGGTTTCATTGTGTTTTTTTGCTTCACAGGGGGTAAATCTGGTGCAGGCCCGGGAGAAAGGTCAGCTGGTGTTTGTTGAAGCTCTGAAGGCCTCTCCTGCAGTGCTGCTAAACGAGGGCTCTGGTGAACTGACCCAAGCTTTGGATTATCTCAGGTCCGTCAGCACATTTTCAGTTTTATACTTTGTGTTTTTGTCTGCGTGAATGTGTGTGCGTGTGTGAACTACAAATTTTTTTTTTTTCACTTTATTATTTTTTTTAGTAGTTCGTCTCCAGAACTCAGGTCTCTGTATAAGTTTGTATGCAATGCACTGAACGAGGCAGATGAAGCGCAGGTTCCTCCGGTGCTGATCATAGATGACCTGAGCGTGTTGCTGAGTTTGGGCGTCAGCCTTACGGCCATTTTGGACTTTATGCATTACTGCCAGCAAACAGTCTGCTCTCAAATGCAGGTGCTTTCAGTACATTACCTGCACTTACAACACACTCAACATTTATAAACAAAAAACATTTGAAATACACTGAGAACTTTAATTAAGAACTTATACACTTTTGTGACTCTTGGGAGGAAAGGGGATAACACCCAATGAGTGTCTATGTTGGATGAGAATTGATGACTATGCATTATTGAGTGTATATGTAATTATACTTAGCATTGAAAGTACAAGCTGTATTATAAAACAGGTACTTCCAGTCCTTAAATCTGATTGGCTAAGCAGTTTGTCCAGCTGTGACATTGTTAAAATGTTAAAATAAAAACACACATCTCTGATCGCTTCACATTCGTATCAATGGTGATATACGATACATTATTTTCCCGATGTTTTATATAAACTGTATTTTTTAATATGGCCACTAGATGGCAGTTTTTGATTGTTAGGGAAACTGCTATCCTGTTAACTGTTAGTATCCGGTGTACTTTAAAAAACCTGACTAGATTACGCCACCGAAGACCAGTTTAATAACAATTTTGTTGTCAATGAATGTGTTCCTGAATTATTGTTATAGTGTAATAAGGCACTTGAGGTTGTGCATTATTGTAAAGTACGCCGCTATTTTTGTTCGGCAGGGCTCTATTGTAGCCCTGGTGCGATGTGATGATTATGATGACGAGGACAGTGAAGGCTCCAGTTGTCTTCTCAACGCTCTGACCCATCAGTGCACCTTGGCTATGAGCGTGGAGGGTCTCAGCACCGGCTACTGCAGAGACGTACATGGGCAGGTAAAAGCTCTGTTCACTTTAATGCCCTACAGCTGTGAACTCTTACGGACATCATCTGCAGATGCCGTATGTGTTGACTCAAATGTCCCAATCGGTATATCAATGGAACTCTTCTCAGTATTTTGTATAGAGTGAGACCTTTAGATGACTAAAGGTCTCATTCTGAAGTGTAAGCTCTAAATAGTGCTTTGCGCTGTGTTTCAGGTGGAGATTTGGTGGCGGGAAACCGGGGAGGCCGTTCAGAGCCGCCGGAAAATGTTTCAGTTCAAGGTTCGGGATAAGGGAGCATCATTCTTTGCACCTGGGACGTCCAGTGCTGTGCTTTAGCAGGTTTCTTTGATGCTGATGGACTGAATTTACACAACATGAATAAACCAGATGAGACAACAGAGACGACTGTGGGTTCAGTGACGGCACAGAGAGCAGTTTGTATTAAATAGCTTTTTAAGCAGGTTAATTAGGGGTCTCATCCATCTGAGCTACACTACCAGTCAGAAGTTTGGACACGCCTCCTTTTTGCTCAGCTTATTATTTATGTTATCAGGTCCACTTACAGTACAGATGGACCGTAGTCCATCTGATTGTGGACTATAGTACATACTATGTACGTCCCTTTTAAACTGTTCTAATGGTCAGGATGCCAAAATACCACCACAGTGCTGGTATTATTTGGTCGGTGCATTATTCCTATCCCAGCAGTGTCACTGAGGTTTGTAAATGAAACTACTGCTGCACTAAACTCCCCCTCACAGCCTCAGTGTCCCTGCAGAACGAACAATAAACAATCCACCACCCAAATGATACCTGTTCTGTGATGCTCCTGACCAATTGAGCCCAGGGAACCAACAAGGGACTAACTAATTAGGGGGTCCAAACTTTTGAGTAGTTCTGTGTATAATTCTGTATTTTTGTGTCACAATGAAGCAAAGAATAGCCCTCTCTCCTCTCACAAAAAAGATTTTCTCCCACTGTCCACACACATACTGTAAGGTGAATGGCAGTTAGGAGGGTGTGAATGTGTGCATGAAACACTCTATGGCCTGTTTATAGTGTCTCCCTGACTTTCATCTTGTGAGTACTGGGATAGGCTCTAGTAGCTCCTGGCACACCATTCAGAAAAGTGGGTTACAAAATGATTGAATAACTATAACCAAGAAACCTCTGATTTTCAGGTGATCGCAAAATTAAGGAAGCTTTATTTATTTCTCTGTTACCACTAGAGGTCCAAGTGATTCATTTATGCATTCTTTATCTTATGCTTACTCCAGTGGAGGGGGGGGGGGGGCAGGACAAGGCACCAATCCATCCCTTAAGTGATTTCAGTTTTTCTTAATTGGAGGGTTTGAAGTGAATGTGGCTACTGAGCACAATTTCCCAAAGAACTCGTGCTTTAGAGTCGACTCACAGGTTAAGTGAGTGGTATCGAGTCGATTTTTAAGGAGCCGATTCTATTTCTCGATATTAAATAGCTATTACTAAATAAAATATGATAAAGCTGTTGTTACCAAATGTCTAACGTGAACTGCATTCCAACATTACTATATATACCTTTCCAATACTTGATATGTGTATAAAATATATTTTTTAAGTTTTATGATTTATAAATATAAAAATACAACCTCTCTTAGACACAATGTACATTTTTAAATTCTTAAAATTCGACTATATATCTTAATACAGTAGCACAACATGCTGGCTGATGTAATTAATACAATTCCAGCGTCATTTTTTTTTTAATTATCTCATTATATCTTTTTGATTATTTTACATTTTGTACATTTTATAGAATAATTTAATAGTCCATATATTTTTTTCTTGACTAATAAAATACTGTGTTTAATTAAAAATATTATCTTTTGTAGGTCACGTTATCATCCATACGAGGACCTGGTGAATTTATACTTATTCGCCTCTGGTTTGACTTCCTTTTAAAGTCAAACCTGTCGTTTAGCAAAGGCTTTTATCCAAAGAGACTTACAAACAGGAGAAAAACACAAGTCTGTAGTTAAGGAGAAACCAGCTACACTGTTGCTCCACCAGCATCATGTAGTGACCTGGCCACTATCCTGCAAGAAGAGTGGTTTAAAATCCCTCTGACCACTGTGCAGGACTTGTAGATGTCATTCCCAAGACGTATTGACGCTGAATTTGGCGCAAAAGGAGGACTTACACCATACTAATAAATTGTGGCCTAAAACCAGGTGTTTCAATTTCGTTGTCCAACCCCTGTATATGGACTTTGTAGTTTTATAATTACAGACTGTAGTCCATCTGTGTTGTTTCTGTTAGTCCCCTGTTGATTCCCTGGGCTCAATTGGTCAGGAGCATCACAGAATAAGCATCATTTGTGTGGCAGATTGTTTATTGTCAGTTCTGCACTGACACTGATGCAGTGTGGGAGTTTTAGTGCAGCAGTGCTGCTGGAGTTTCATTTAAACACCTCATTGACACTGCTGGGATAGGAATAACGCACCGACCAAATAATACCTGCACTGTGATGGTACTATTGGGGTCATTAGAACAGAGTAAAGTGGACGTACACAGGATCTACTGTAGTTCACCTAATGAATTGTAGGAGCGTCTGATAAATGAGCAAATGTACTTTACAAATTTTTACGTTTTTTGTGCTTGTGTTAAACGACAGCACCTTTAATTGTAAAACTTCGTTTACAGTTTGAATACGTTTATAATACTACTTAACCGCGGACTAGCACCATGTGTGGAATCAGTTTCACTGTATGGAGTCGAAGCTTCGAACCGACTCCCTCCATAATTTCTGGAAGTGATGAATCGACTCCTTTAGGGATCGACTACCCGTCGGACGCAGGTCCTGTCAAACTACTGAACCTCCGCCGCCGTGTTTGTAATCCGAAACATTTAAAAGACAAATGAGCTGAACGGATTACCGAAACTCAACATAAACCCGCGGTCTCCTAGTTTGGGTGAGTGATGAGCGCGTGCGGACCTGAGTCAATTCAGAAAATGTATTAAGTACCCCGAGTGCGCGAGCGCAACGCTGCCGTTACTGAACAGCATGTAGCATTTAGCTTTAGGCTAACAGACTTCTGTTTGGTAATGTTAAATGGACTTTTTTTAAACTTCTATTTTGTCGTCGTGTGCTGAGTTGCGTCACACTAACACGAGGTGACGTTCGTTGGATATTTAAAGGTTAAACAACTACAAACGGTTTTACGAATTGTTTTTTTTTAGCTTAGCCTAAGTTACCAGCTAGCACTATGGTAACCAGAATCACTGACCGCCTGCCAAAACGGTCACAATTAAGAGTTACAACATGTTATTATTGTAATTTGGAGTTTGTTTTATTTATGGCTTAGTAGTTTTGTTCAGACAGACAGTTCAGTGTGAGCAGCGTGGGTCTGACGGTCTGCTGGCTTTGCTCTGATAATTTTGGATTGTTGAATTGTTTGAGCCTCTGTGTTTATTAGTGTTTTGTATTTGTATGTACATCTTTACATTAGTGTATGGTAATAATATTTGTACTGCAGTCGGGGGTGTCGGTGTACATGTACTGTATACAGGTGCAGGTGGTTGGTGTTCAGTTACATTCTGGTGACCATCTGCCTCCATCGACCTGTCCATCATCAGAAACCTCCCATTATTGTGCAGATGGGTCACATACGGGCAAAAGTTTTGGGACACCCACTGAAGCTTTTATGATATTCAGTGATTAAGAGGTGTACGGATATGTCTAGAATGTGTAGCGGTCATGCTCCACCACAGAGCATGCATTATTCAGGTCATCAATTCTTAGCGGTGAAGTCACACCGATTGTGCCTCCTTAGTGTTCATTATATAATGAGTAGGTGCTGTCTTTCAATCTGATTGGCCGAACTGTTTGTCCAGCCGTGACATTATCCATCCACCCATAAGTCCCCAAATTCATGGAATAAACACAATGGAACCCCATTTCCATTTGTGTTTTGCTTCCTAACATGAACACCACTTTACATGAAACAACAATTCCTTCAATGTTATACAAATTCCTGCATATTTCTGGAAAAATCTCATTGAACTTCACATGGCTGCAACCTTCCTTTGCCAAAATTGAGATACCTTAAGACCCGACTAGATTACATTGCTGAAGTCCAGTTTATTAACAGTTTTGCTTTCAACTCCTCTTACACAGTCCCTTAGTCCCACATTCTGTGCATTAATCTAATGAGACGGTGTGGGTGTACGATTGTTGCCCCTCAGCACATCACCCTTTGCTCCAAAGACACACGCACCAACAACTGCGCCAGCCTCTAAAAAAGATAAAGACTTCCTGCACTGTGCAGTGTCTTTCTTAATGATCGCACTAAATGCATTTCTTAATCAAATGAATTTTTTCAAGGACATGATCGTGAATTAAGGAGCTTAGTTTCAGGCTTGTAGGTACTTGGGAATTGAGCGACTTACTAGTGAGTGAATTGGTTTGGTATGTATAGATAATGCTCTTGAGGTTGTGTATTATTGTGAATAAATCATGAGAAGGAGGTGTAACTGTACTACGCTTTACATTGGGTGTAAAAATACCTTTTTCCCGTGATTTATTTACAATTATATATGCCCTCTTAGTCCTCATTGCTTTACTATATCAGTCACATCTATCTTATTGCGCCACCTTGTAGTAAAATCAGAGACAGTAGCTCATTTGATTTTTTTTTTTTTTTTTTTTTTTTTTTTTTTTTTTTTTTACAGGATATTGGTGATTTTTGATTGGTGGATGATTCTCAGTCCCGCAGTGTCATTTAATGTATTTAAACACCAGCGGCATGAAAATCATCCACCACCCAAATAATACCCGCTTTGTGGATGTTCGTTGAGGTTTTAAAGATTAAAAACAATTTTAAAAAGCAAAGTGAAAAGGAATAACTAGGTAGCATTCTAATCTACATTTTAATTAGAACTACAATCAGGTGTATTTAGTGAATTATGAGGATCAGATCTTTCACCCAAATTTGTTTCGGAACGTTGAAAACCTTTGAACTGCACTTAAACATTAGGACCCACCGACTGTGTAAAAACACACTCTGTTAGACAGGAATGCAGAAGAGTGGGAAGTACAGTTGGACTAAGTCCGTCTTTTATTTGTTCAAAATTGTGAAAGCAGTAACTCGGGTGTGTTGGTGCATTAGGCAACATTTGTAGACCAGGTGTCACGTTTTAACTGCCCACCACTTCAGCTTATCCCGTCAGGGTTTTCATGAACAGATTTTTAATGCCATACTGATATCAGAATCGACTAAATCTATTCCTTTATTGAATTCTGAAGTTCAACACCTCAGCCGTGTTGTTTTAAATGCTTTATTCTTTAATGCGTTACATATATAAAAAAAAAAAAAAAAAAAGTGTGCGACTTGTTGGCCTTGCACGTTCGTGTCTCAGCGCTGGGGATTCCAGGCTCGAATCCCGATCTGGGTCGAGTCTCCCTGTGTGCAGTCTCCCCGTGTCCGTGTGGGTTTCTTCTGGGTTCAATGGGTACCTCCCACAGTCCAAAAACATGGACTTAAGGTAAATTGGTTGCTCTAAATTGCCCCAAAAAGTGTGTGTGTGAGAGAGATAGTGAGTGTGTGCTCAGAAAAAGATTGGCGCCCGGTCCTGGGTGTATTTGCCCAGTGCCCGAAATGTTCTCCCCTGGATAAAGGATTAAGCAAAAGAAAATGAATTAATAAAAATGAACATGTTAAAGCATTAAATTATGTTACATTTTGTTTAAATTACATTGAAATAAATTAAAATGCTGTTATATATTTTTTAAATTCATAAATTACATGGACAATAGTATCAGAACATCTATGCTTTCTTGACATCCTGTTCCAAACTGGGCCCCTATTTCCAGATTTAACACTCCTCTTTGAAGGTATTTTATAAGATTCTGAAGTGTATCTGTGAGATTTTTGAGGTTTCTGTAGAAGAGCATTTTTAAGGTCTTGGATGTTTCGGGTGGGGGGAGGGTGTGGACCTGTCTTGAAAGTCCTGTGTTAGTTATGGCGAAAGTTTTAGAGGAATCATATACTACAATGTGTTTATGCAACTTGCTGTGTGCACTGGGGATCGATCACGCGGGGGGTTAGGGTTATGACTTGTAAAACTGTGTCCTTGTCCGGTCCATGTCCTCTATCGATCCTCTGTGTGCTGAAGATCACCTGTGTTTGTGTTCTGTTTGGAATTGCAGTGAATGTGGGTGTCAGTAGTTTGTAGTATTTATAGATCGCTCTTGGTAGCAGCCTGCCTCAGTAGGTTTGATCCTGTGAGGAAACCGGTTGAAATCCCTGACAAGTAGGATTTTATTTGTCGTTCTTCAACACTTTTGATGAGAGCTTTAATTTGTAAGAGCTGAAATTAATCTGTGCAACTGATCTAATCAAATGTGTGCGGAATGATTAGGCAAATGAGTATTTTGATCACATCATACTTTTTATACATGTTGTCCTACTCTCAGCTGTATGGGCTTAAAATCCAACTCCCAATTAAGTAAAACAGGTGATGTCCATCTCTAATAAGAAGGGATGTGGTCTAATGACAACACCCTATATAAGGTGTGCCTAATTATTAGGCAACTTCCTTTCCTTTGGCAAAATGGGTCAGAAGAGAAATTTGATGGACTCTGAAAAGTCAAAAGTTGTGAGATGTCTTGCGGAGGGATGCAACAAATGAAATTGTCAAACTTTTGAGGCGTGATCACCGAACAATCAAGTATTTCATGGCAAATAGCCAAGAGGGTCGGAAGAAGCGTGTTAAAAAAATAAAGTGCAAAATAACTTCCCATGAATTGAGAAAAATGAAGTGTGAAGCTGCCAAGATGCCATTTGCCACCAGTTTTGCCATATTTCAGAGCTGCAACGCTACTAGAGGATCGAAAAGCACAAGGTGCCCGATACTCAGGGCCAGGGCCAAGTTAAGGAAGGCTGAAAAACGTCCACCTTTGAACAAGAAGCATAAGGTAAAACATCAAGACTGGGCCAAGAAATATCATGGGCTGTTGTCATCACCCTTTTCGGGTTGAGCATGGAGTGAAGCTCAACTCCCAGACCTACTGCCAGTATCTGGAAGACAGCTTCTTCAGGCAGCGGTACCAGAAGAAGTTGGTATCTTTTCAGAAAAATGTGATTTTAATGCAGGACAATGCTCCATCACATGCATCCAACTACTCCACCACGTGACTGGCCAGTAAAGGTCTAAAAGAAGAAAAAATAATGACATGGCCCCCTTGTTCACCTGATCATAACCCCATAGAGAACCTGTGTAAAATGTGAGATCTACAGGGAGGGAAAACAGTACACCTCTCTGAACAGTGTCTGGGGAAGGCTGTGGTGCTGCTGCACACATTGTTGATCGTAAACAGATCAAGTGCTTAACTGAATCTTTGGATGGAAGGCTTTTGAGTGTCATCGTGAAGAAAGGTGGCGCTACTGATCACTGATTTGTTTTTGAATGTCAGAAACAAATTGTCAGTTTATTTCAAAATTTTGTGTTAGTGGTTTAACTGGTGAAAATGAACGTGTGATGGGTATATATTTGGTTTTTATTAAGTTGCCTAATAATTATACACAGTAATGGTTATCTGCACAAAGTGATATCCAACTAAGGAGAAAAAAAAAAAACCCACTTCAACTTCCAATAATCTTAAGCTTTGATATTTGAGTCTTTTGGGTTGATTGAACACATAGTTGTTGTTCAATAATAAACAGAATCCTCTTAAATACAACTTGTCTAATAATTCTGCACACATTTTAGACAAAGGTCGATTGAAGTTCTTGTCCATATGCTTTCCTCCTATATCTTCCTTATATACTTTGTGGGATCAGTTTGGGGAAGGTCCTTTTTACCTTCTGTCATGGCTGCACAAAGCATGGTCCATAAAGGCATGGATATACAGAGTCCTGACCTAAACCCCATTAAATACCTTTGAGATGAACAAGAATGAAGATGGTGGGCCGGGCCCTCATGTCTGTTCAAACTGTTTATTCAACAAGCAAAAACAGGGAAGAGTCTCACCTTACTTTTAATGGACTTGATTTAAAAGGACCTGTTCTAACTAAAAGGCATTATTCTTTTGGAAAAATAGGGGGTGTTTCTCATAGACAGTGATGTTTTTTTTGGTTTGCTGGTTCCTTCCAAGTCATTTTAGATACCATGGACAGCATCTTGTTACTACTTTCATTGAATGTAAAACTGATCTGTTATTAACTCATTAGTGTGCCAATACTTTACTCATTAAGCTGTTCTTGTTGTATTTACTATGTTACTGATTATTGCTATAGGTCCCTGGATGCCCTCCAGCGCCATCCAGTTGGCACCTGCGTTCCTGATGGCGGCCAGTTGACCAAGACGCCCAGGATGAGGTCGGTCAGAGAGCGGCTTCGCCAGAAGATCTCGGCCGCCTTCTACCGGCACGGGCTACTTTGCGCCTCGTACCCAGTTCCCATCATCCTCTTCACCTCTGCCAGCATCCTAACCTGCTGGTGAGTCCCATGGGCTTTGTTTTGTGTTTGGAATCAGTGATAGACAGCAGGACTAGAACAATACAAAAGAATTTTCAGTCTTTGAAGAGAGGGAGTATTGTTTTTGTCCTTCCTCACGTCACAAATACCTCAGCTATAAAAGAAATATAATAGGACCTCAAGCTTTAAAAAGGATCCTCGGAGGTGGTATACACAAAACAACTGAGAGGATGAAAGGAAGTCATTATAGAAGTGGAGAAACACAAGTGCAGTGTGTAGTTACATTCTCATAATAACACATGGCACTAACAGCAATTTTTTGTGTAATATTGCATCAGAGTGCTATGCATGTTTTTAATAGCTGCTGTGATTTATTGATGCTATTCTCAGCATACTCTTCAAGTTATCCCTTAATATATTGTCTGCACGGGACACATAACAACATGCTACCACATGTCTGCTTACAATATGGAGCCGAAGCTTACATTATATTCAGGTGGTAAAAACACGTTTCTAGGAAATCTTTTGAGGTAAATTGCAAAAGTTCAGAGCCTCAGGTGCTCATTCCACTTGTCTGAACGGAAAAAAATGCTGAGTAATTAGTGGGTTTTTTTCTTTAGCACCTGTCTGGCACTAGGTCTTGTGCAAGAGCCCACATTTCTCAACTGCATGTTTATAGACATGTACTTTACTCAACGGAGAAATGTGATGGAGCAGTGATGTTTGAACAGTACACTGAATTCTAGCCCCCTGTTCTAATATGTTTCAATTTTATCTAGCTATAGAATGATTTGGATGTATCAGGTAAAATGCACAATATCCAAACCCTGTACCGCTGTAGCTAAATTGAATGCTCTTAATTGCCACATATAACATGTTTGTGTATGTGGTTGTGTGAGTAATAGGTTGGCACCCCTCGTAGAGGATTAATGAATGAAAATAATGAATGAACAGATGCCCTATTTAGTGTTATAATATACAATAAATAATAAATGTACTACTACTAACAATAATAAGCATGTCAAAAAATTTAAGAACAAAAGAATAAGAAGCAGTATAATCAAGTTTCAGTATTATTAGCAAATACACATACAAAATACAGTTTAAGTGTGCAGTGGGAAAGCTATACATATTGAAATAAATTTAAATAGTTGAAATTGTAAGGAGGGGGGCATGATGGCTTAGTGGTTACCATGGAAATATGATGATGGAAATTGTAAGGAAATTACAGACTGCAAAATTCAGGGCAATTATTTCTTTCCACTATTTTTTTTTACACTGGTTGACTGAATACAGTCACTATAAAGTTGTTCCCTGAAGAAAATCTGTATCTCATGAGAGCGTGTAGATTTCCTCCATGTCTGCAATGTGTCCCTTCATAAAGCTACGTTTGTGTATTAAGTCTCGTGTTTTAGCTTTCCATGGAATGTCGCTCTGTCGCTGTACTGACCTCTCTCAAACTCCTGGTCCTGAGACAATAGAGAAAAAAATGTGCTGTGGGACTGTGTGGTGAGAATGGGTGCAGTTGTTCTCCCAGCTTTGAAACATGTCCATGTTGTGGACCAGGTCAGGAATGGGACTCTGTAGCTCATTGTTACTCGATTTCTCTCTGCTTGCTCTCTCCTTTAGCTACCCACTGCTGAAGCTGCCTCTGCCAGGAACTGGCCCCGTGGAGTTCACCACCGGCGTGAAGGATTACTCCGTACCCTTTTCTGAGCCTCAGGGTGATTTTGGCGAGCAGCCCGAATGGGTACCGTACAGACTCCTTGTTTTCAGCATCTGTTCCACTCACTGAGTTACTGTTTAGTTTGTGTTCCTATTTAAAGTCCGGGGACCGGTGGCGTCAAAACACCGTTAAGAGTTTCCAAAAGGTTTGAATGAAGCTGTCCTTATAATAAAGTCAGTTTTTTTTTAATGTTTTCTTAAAATATTTATATATTCATTGAAGGTCTGTGGGTGCAGCTCAGTCATATTGCTTATGGGAATATAGAAGCTTGAATGATCTACTCTATGGGCAAAAGTATTGGGACACCTACACATCCTATATTATAGTCCTACTAAATGTTGCCCCCTTTTTTATAGCTCTGACAGCTTCCACGCTTCTGGAAAGTCTTTGTGCTAAAGTTTGGAGTTTGCCCAAAGCACAGTTCATGATCAATATTTTAAATTATTAAGACTTAAAAGAAAAATCAATCAAAACATTGCATTTAAGAATCAATAGGCTTTTGTTGCGATAGAGCAGATTATATATTACTGGCTGTCTGTCTTGTTCTACGCTCGGGTGGCGAGCTTTTTTACAGGCATGTTTTATTGAAGTAATGCACTGATTTGCTCATTTGGCAATAAAATTTTCTTTAATTCAGTCTTCATTAAGGCTAGCCCACGCCATTCCCTTCATTCTACCCACGTGCCAATCGCTATACGCCAAGCTCCCCACATCATCCCCTCCATTCTAGCTGCGTGCCAATTGCTATAGAGATGACACATGCCAAGCACCTTATTTTATAGAGATTATAATTTAGATTGTAAAGTTTATTACTAAAACATGTTAAAAACATGAATCCTTAATTTTATATTTATGTTTTTTTCAGTATCGGGGACCTCCGGTTGCCTACATCCAGCAGGTACTGGTAAAGGCAGCGGTGTCTCCTTGGGACAGCATCTTAGTTCCAGTCGACGTGTTCCGCTCACCTCTCGGTCAAGTTTTCGGCCTCCTGGAAGAGATTCGGAATCATGTTTACACTGACAGGCATGTTTCTGTTCAGCTCTCACCAAACTTATAGACTTCTAGGCATTTTTATAAATTGCCACCAGTTCCACTGTCCTGCATCTGCAGCTTTTGTGTTTTTTTTTCATGAACAAGCTACAAAAAGGTAGATATTGCTCTAGTTTTTTATTCTCATGCTTTAAATCTTTCTCACTGCAGGAGTTTGGAGGCTTTGTGCCTCCAGGTAACGGACCTGTTGCCGGGGTTACGGCGCATGCAGTCTGTTCTTCCCGAACACGGGTGCCTGCTGGTTTCCCCCGGCAACTACTGGCAGAATCGGCAAGATGTGTTTGACTCAGACCCAGACATTTTGAAAACAGTCCAGCAGCATGAACCCAAAGGCCTGCACACTTCTGCCACTCTTAAAGGTGTTGTTTAAAAATGTTTACTGACTTATCAAACCAAGAAGATTTTGTAAAAATATATATTTAAGAGGTATATTACGTGTTATACCTGTGTCTTCCAGATCTGCTTTTTGGGGTCCCTGGGAAAAGTACAGGAGTGAGTTTGTACAGCAGGAAGAAAGTGGTGACTTACACCATCACCATCGCTTTCAGCAGCTATGACTCCCGGTGAGAAAAGATAAAGGAGATGTTTTTATGAAAATGAGAAGAAGGAATAATTTTATTTTAATGTACTAAAAAGAGAGTGCATCATTCTGTTACATGTAGGTTCATGGCAAGCCTGCGTTCACGGCTTAAACAGCGCCACCCGTCGGTGAACTGTAGTCTGCGTGATGATCACATGGTTCATGTCCACTTCAAGGAAGAGATCGGCATTGCTGAGCTCATCCCACTCGTTACCACCTACATCATCCTCTTCGCCTACATCTACTTCTCCACAAGTGAGCATCTTTACTTTCTCCTTACTCGCTCTCTATTTAGAGTTAAAAAAAAAATGATGCACCTTTTTAAAAAATATTCCGTAGTGCATTAACACTTCACTGCTCAAATAAAATTAGCGAGAACAATTCAACAACACAATGTAACTCCAAGTCAAGCACACTTGTGTGAAAACAAGCTGTCCTGTTAGTGTGCAACACTGATTGTAAATCACTTTCACTTGCTGTTGTGCAAATGGAACAGACAACAGGTAAAAATGAGAGACACTTAGCAAGACCCCCCTATAAAGGAGTGCTTCTGCAGGTGGTGACCACACACACCTTTTCTCTATTCTCATCCTTTCTGGGTGGTGTTTTGGTTTTGTCAGTTTTCTCACCAGCGAGGTAGCATGAAGTGGTGTCTACAACCCACACAAGTTGTTCAGGTAGTGCAGCTTATTCAGGATGGCACATCAATACCAGCTGTGGCAAGAATGTTTGCTGTGTCTGTCAGCAGAGAATGGAGCAAATGGGAGCCAGGCCAGAAGACATGGAGAGGGCTGTATGAGAGAACATCCGCCGCCTCATGAAGAGTATGCATCACTTTAAAAAATGGACTGGATTATGATCGCAGAAGTTGAGTTTATTAGAGATTTTGCTTTCAATCAATGCATTTATGAATCAAATCTTTTTTATTGTTTTGTAGTGTGTTGGTAACAATTTTATCAAAGCAATAAGGCACTCGAGGTTGTAGTTTATTGTGAATAAACCACAGCAAAGAAGTGTAAAGGCACAACACGTGCACGTCATGCCTAATAACACCTCTTTTCCCTGGTTTATTCACAATAATGCACGCCCTCTCATGCTTTATTGTTTTAATAACTACCATGTTTTCGTTGTATATTAAATGTCCTTGAAAATTTGTCTTTTAAACATCAACAACAATCTGCATTATAACTTTTTAAGACATATAATATTATTTATGTTTGGTAATTTGTATATTAGCTTATGAAATAATATGGTCAATAACAATAAATGCCACTCACACTGCAAAATCAATATTATTTTATTGTTTTAATACAGCTTATTACGGCAGTAAAATGAATTGTTTTAACCTCATTGTATTTGATTGTATTCCAATGGCCTTCAGCACACAAAGTAAAATCAAGCAAGGCTGGTAAAGTTTAAATGTTTAGATTTATCTTTTTCTTTTTTTTACACATTGCAAAAAGTAAATTACATCATGTCTAAAAATTTTCTTCTAAACATTGTTATGGATTTTTTTGTTTGGGTCTTTAGAGACCTATTATGATATAGAAAGCTGTTAAAATGAGCTTGTCTTGGCACCAGTTCTAGATGAAGTAAGCATTTTGGAAACACATTGTGAAATGGTATAAAATAATGATGCACATTAATGCGGCCAAGATCAATACCGAGAATTTTAGTTGATTAAATATTGGATCACATTGATACTTTCTGCTACAGTGTCAGTTTTGGTATGTTTCGGGCTGCAAGGCCAGCACTGTCAGAAGGCATATAGTCTACAGTAACATTTTATGGTATGGTTTTATCAATATTACAACCTCTGGAAAAAAATGTTGGAATCACCACTTGTTGAGGAAGCCACTGGCCAACTGCTGACTGTGACAGAAGTAAGGGCAGTATGTGCTTGCTTTCCATTGGCGATGTGTTTTACGTTTTACAGGTGATGCTATGAGAGGTGTCTGGTGATAACAAGTGCTCCATCATTGTTTCCATTAATTTAATGTGCTTAACTAATAAATGTTTAAATGTTCATTTGTTGTTTTGTAGTTCTGTCTTACATGGTTGGGTTCAACAGACCAGATTTGAAACATCAGATTGTCATTCTTTCAATTATGTTTCTAGTATTTAGGTATTAAATTTTTCTTAAAGATTACTTCTTCCAGTGGCACTTAATATGATATAAATAAAAATAATAATAATAATAATAATAATATCCCGATCTGAGTGGAGTTTCTATGTCCTCCCCATGTCCACGTGGGTTTCCTCCGGGTTCTCCCTCCAGTTTCCTCTAACAGTCCAAAAACATGGATTCCAGGTAAATTGAATGCTCTAAATTGCCCTGTATAGTGTGTCTGTGTGTGTGTGTGTGTGTGTGTGTGTGTGTGTGTGTGTGTGTGTGTGTGTGTGTGCCTTGCAATGGATTGGCGCCCTGTCCTGGGTGTAACATCTCGGGCTCTGGGTAGATATTCACTCACACATCCACACACACTCTATACAGGGCAATACAGAGCATTCAATTTATCTTGAATCCGTGTTTTTGGAAGGTTGGAGGAAACCCATCCACAAAAAAGCCCATATATTTTGGATCGACCTACTTATGTGAATCAGCCATTTCCCCATAATAAAAATAATGAAGTACTACTATCAGTCCACCCTCACTGATCATTTGGAAGCTTGTTTAAGAATGGGCATCAGCAGCAACTGATCAGACTACTCACACCTGGCTGACAGCATTCAGTGCAAATCATCAGAAAAATAGTGTATGTATTTCTTTCTGTGGATTGCCTTGTATTGCTAATAATATCAGCATGATGTTTATAAAAAGGTTCAAAGATAAAGCTAAAAAAGAATCCTGGTAGATTACGATGAGCGTTCCACTGGAAGAAGTAGCTCTCAGGCCAGAAAAAAGTGGACACACCTGGTTTTAAGAATTAACCCGAACGGGAATGAGATGAAAAGACTTCTGGTCTTCACTGCACTCATATTGCTGTGGTGGTCACATGCTTTCTTGTATTGTTACAACAGAATTCACTGCCAGAATTTAATAGTAATATTAAAATGCTTTTTACATACAACCTCTGATCACAAGTCAGTGCTAACAACCGCTCTGTCATTCTTAAATCTCTGAAGGTTAACCTAAAATAAATTGTAGCGATAAATTTCGAATGAACTGCCCCTGAGTTACAGCGTGCAGCTTTTAGCTTTGTAGGCACATTTACCTCGATAAGAATTACCACTGATGGTTAAACTGTATAGAACTGACACGGAATAGATTTTAACATAAAATGGTTTAAATACCACTTTTGTAAAAGGCTGGAGGGAATATTTAGAATAAAAGAGATTTGCTGCACGGGATTTCTTTTTAGGATAGCAGTTTTGATGGGTAACTTAGCAGGTAATAGGTGTAGGGTTCCGTTAAAGCTGGTAAAAGTATAATATAATGATGCTGGAGGCTTTACTTTGGTACTAATTTAATAAAAGTGTTGGGTACAAACAATTAAATCAAAGTTATAGTTATTATTATTATTATCGTAAAACGTAATAATGTGTAGGTACAGGGTATGTACCTGATATAAATACCCAAAATCAGGATATGGTAAGTGATGTGTTCTTTGCAGCATGAAACGCTGCATTATCAGCATGAAGATGATCTTGCTACAGAATGCACGCGTCTTCTTTTGAAACCATGACAGGAAGTGCTGTTTAAGAAACTCCACATACATTATGAAGGTCATCTTTCATGGGGAGAGAGATTGTTGGCCCCTTTAAAATTCCTAAAGGGGTAAAAATGGCCTCCATAATGTATGTGGAGTTTCTCAAGCAGCACTTCCTGTCATGGTTCCAGAAGAAGAAGTGTGCATTCCGCAGCAAGATGATGTTCATGCTGATAATGCAGCG
>JAOUQT010000023.1:10495068-10512079 GCA_025769995.1 Xyliphius kryptos
AAAGGAAACACTTGCGACACAAACTATGAAAACAATTCAGGAAAGAACCGCGTGTTTAATATTTAAAATACATCGGTTTAAATTTACATACCGTTCCTATATGACGGCACGTGACTCAACAACAAACCCATAAAGATGATTATTAATATCACTAAATATACTAAACGTCCTATTTATAATACACGAATCTGACACGTGACAATTGAACACAGTTTCTTATTAAATTTTACAACAAACTAATTTGTCTATTAAAAAAGATTTAATAATACAACTATTAACAGGTTCTGAGGGAAAAAACATCAAAGACGAAACGATTTAATCGATATAAAGAGCCAACCAGCAGTCTGGAACCCGCTGTGCTTGTTTAACTTTTGAGTATACAACTAAAATCCTGATCTAAATGATTTATCTACGTTATAATTTACATGCCTGTATTTGTACAAACAGGTGCTGATTATTCTAAAAGTTTTTAAAGCTTTCTAAATAAGGGTGGGTATTGAACGCAGCACGATCGAACAGCAGCAGCTCCATTCTGACTAACATCCGAGGAACCGCGTAAGAACCGAAAAAAAGCCTTAAATCTCTCCAACAGCGCCGCAAGTTCGGCACAAAGACAACCGGACGTGTAGTAACCACTTACCCCGTCAGTTCTGAAAGAAAAGGTTGGATCTGGCGCTCATAAAGCGGATAACAGAGCTCTGAACCCGGGCAGCTGGATCTCACTCCGAGAGCAGTTTCCACCTTCTGAACAAACCGGAAGTGATGTTGATTGTTGTGTCAAATGTCCGTAGAAACTGAAAATATGTAACTATGGTTGCGCCCTACCTAGTGCACTTCATGTTCACTTCAGGTAGTTCGTATTGGTATACGGTACAAAACATGCTAACAACATTAAAGTAAAAAAGGTCAAAGTTTTCTGTTAAAACTTCGCTTTAACACAATTAAAACATCTACACCGACAATCTACGTTTGTAAAACACAGTGTTTGGGTTTAAAAATACTTTAAAATCAGCAGATTATGGCATCACAACGTTGTTAAACAATGTAGAGTTTATTAATTAATTTGTATAAATAAAAATGTAAATGTTCGTTTGTTCAAAACCTTACATTTCCGAAAGTTCTTCGCCGATTGCTTTGAAATTTTGACACAATGCTACACAATGCTACATTTGAATACATACAAACATATTACTGCTTAAAGACTGAAATAGTGTTCAAAGGGATTGTAATCAATAAAAGAAATGATAGAACAAAACTATGTGAAAAGATAAAGCCCACAAAACGAAAGCTAAAGTTTTTTAAAAAGATCAATTAAATAGAAGCTATATATAAAAAAGTCACATTGTGTTATGTCTATGTGGTATGATTATTGATTAAGGCTATTTATATAGTTAAAATAAATTAAGTTATGCTCAATAAAGTAATAAAGAAAGTAATTTCCTCACCTGCAGCAGAAGGTCAGTGTGAAACACCAGTAATATTGACAGTAGTAATATTTACATTCATGTGTCATATACGTATATATACCCATGTCTCCATATATCCTGTACTTTAATGGTTCAGGAACTGTCTGAACTTTTTTATCTGCTGTATCTTTATAAATACTGTACGTTAAGTTAACTTTAGATTAGAAACTAACGTTCATCCTGAAAACAGATAAAGGAAATGGATTTTATTTATTTTGTGATTACATATTTATTGTTTTTTTAATCAATGTTGGTGTTGACATTCATTCATTAAAAACAAACAGTTATTAATCTGTACAGTGTTGAGTTATGAGTGACCTCGGTGTTGAGCATGTTGTTCTGAGATTCGGTTCAGCAGATAATCTGAGTTACTGGAACCTTCCTGTGAGCTTCAGTCAGTCTGCTGATTCTGGTTTTATTGTTTTATAATGATTTTATTACTTATTGTAAGTCACTAAGTCTGAACAGGACATACCCCCCACTCCATCCTACTCCACCCTCCGGATGGTGAGTGAGGTGTAAACTGAGTATTGGGTAATTGAAAGTGTTTTGTTAAACCTCTGTACACATCTTTATTTGAAGAGGTCAAAATATTTAAGACAGCTCGTAATTCAGTGGTTAATAATAAACTAATTCCACCTTCATGACAAACCCCAAAATCAAACAGCACTCCAGTAACAGATATAATGAGTGCTTGATCAGCACCAGGAGAACGTAGGAAGAACCAAATCATGAGGTAAAACCAACATCTGAGTTCTAAAGGTTTTTTATTCTTCTCTTTATTAATGAATGACGTGTGAAGCGGTGGAGGGTGAATCATTAACACCGTATGAAGAGCGATTATAAACCATGTCATTCATTAATAAAGAGAAGAATAAAAAGGCTTATAAACCTGGGAATGTTAATAAATCACTGAGTTCTTACATTCTGAGTATTATTACTGATGTTTTAATTGTTCAACAGCATTCAGCAACCAATAAAGTTTATAAATGATCAGTTCTATTGTATATTAACATTATAAGTATTAATGTGACAGGTCACTGACAGGAGTTTAGATATTTTTCGTTTTTTGGTGATTCTGGTGGGATGGGCAGAGGTCACGTCCGGCTGGAAGATGAAATATGCATCTCCATACAGATCCTCAGCAGAAGGAATCATGAAGTTTTCTTAGACATTCTGCTGGACTCTTACGTTAAGTTTGGATTTAAGAAAGCAAAGTTTATCAGCCCCTACACCGGGCACTGCCCCCCAAATCCTGACTGAGATCTCACACTGGACCTCAAGCAGTTTGGATTCTGTTCCTCACCTCTACTGTTTAGTAGATAATCAGTACACTCAGTTTAAAACATTCAGCCCTGCTGCAACATTTGGACTGATTTTTTGAACGGTTTCCGTGGCTTTGATGAGCTGAAAACCCAAATTATGTAAAAATAAAGAAATACTTGAAATTGTTTAAATTGTGGGCCCTGAATCTATGATCTATAAAAGATTAACTCTTTGAATGGGATAATAAAAATCAAACAACTTTTCCTTGATATTCAATTTTTTTGGAACGTGTCTGCATATTACTGATCACAGATCAGGTTTCTGTACACCATCATGTTACAACCAGCAGCCAGAAAGCCAGCTCTCACGGCCCTCCACCTCACATGCATCCACCTCCCCGTTCACACTACTGCTCATGTAATACACACCAAGACATATGCTACACTAGAAGCCCACAGACACTAGTAAAAAAATGTCTCCATGACGACGGGGGAAGCATGTGTAATCTCCACCTGCTCGATTTCAAAAATAAACAGAAATATCTTGACTATTAGAACAGGATCAGGGACTCCTGAAATTAATAAACAGTTTTATAAAAAAAAAAAACTCCTCGTACCCCTCTGATGTAATTACTATAAAAAAAACCTGTTAGCTTTGAGAACATTGCTCCACCGAACTGAAAACCACTTCCTCTGATCAGAATGTTGGCGGATTCTGTGAAACCCATCTGCAGATGACCGGTTTATTGAAACCACAGGCGTCAGTGAGGAGGGAGAGTCTGATTTTGGTTATTGTCAGTGTGACGAGTCAGTTGTAGAGATTAGTGAAGTCATTAAACAAACAGACGCAGGTTTTATTTTACATCCTCCTGAACATGACGTCAGCAGGTACAGGTGATTCTACATACACCACTGACCTCACGCTCACGAGCAGAAAAACCCGATGGCTGGAAATTGGACCCAAATAATGAATGCTGTTTTCTAAAGCAGTTTGTTCTTAAAACATCAGCACAAACCCGGAACCATTTTCTGGGTTTGTGCATCACTCATAGCAGAGCAATCACAAGCCATTAAATGTGGCCCCCTACCGTCACTGAGCAGGAATTGCATTCAGGATCTGCTTTTAAGTGAGAGAACCAAGGTTCTACCCACATCATTTAAATCGAGGCATCAGGTTACGGTCAGTTTAAAAGTTTGCTTTGCTTTTCAGGATCAAGACCTTAAAAAGGGGCGGGGTTTGGAATGAGTGGTAAGATCTCGTTTCATTGTTCGATTAATGCACAGATCAGAGATGAAAGCGTAATGATGACTGAAGCATCACGCACAAAGTTAAACATTCCTGTATGTTTACCCATCACACCCCGCCCCCCCTCACACACCCTGCTCCCCCGACTTAACCTTCAGGATAATCCACACGTACACGGTAAAAATGAACATGTAACCAAAACTGGTTTGTGTGAAAAAGAAAAAAAAAGTGCTCTCATAGACTGGCATGAATAATGTCCTGGGATTGGTATGTTCTCCACATGTCTAGGTTTTCTTACTTATCAAAGTAATAATTAAACAACCAAAACCTTTTAAAACATATATATATATATATATATATATATTTTTTTTTTTCTAAAGTCTGTGATGGATCAGTGATTTAGTACACACGCCCCCTCTGGTGGAGATTAGAGGAAGTGCAGGCGTATCTGAACGTGTGAATGAGATGCTGCAGGACTTTTCTTATGGAAAACATTTTATTTTTAATGATGCAATGTTTATGTAAAGTGTAATATTGTCCTTTTTGATGCCATTAAGTCACTCAGACGTGTAGACCTCAGTGACGTACTATTCTTACGCACAAATGACGTGGAAATAAAGAAACACACACACACATCTACTTGTAGAACTCGTGCTCCTGTTCATCTTTCTTAATGACAGTCTTATAGGCCTTCTCAAAATCCTTCGCCAGAACGATGTACCGGTTCTCACGCACGGCCAACATACCAGCCTGCGAGGGAGCAATAGAGAGTGTGTTACATGGAGAAGATACATATGGAGAAGGATCTAGTTATAGTCATTACTGATTCTGACCTCCTGGCAGATGGAGTTGATATCTGCTCCGGAGATCTTGTCGGGTCGGGCAACATCTGCAGTGTGATTAAGGAACAAACCAAAAACTTTGAGCGCACAGACGTTTAATCTGAGTTTTGGAGTTGAGGAAAAGGATACAGTCCTCCAGGTCCACCTCCTCAGACAGGTTCATCTTGCTGGTGATGGTGGAGAAGATGAGACGTTTCTGTCTGCGGTCCGGCAGAGGAAACTCGATCTTTCGGTCCAAACGACCGGGACGCAGCAGAGCCGGATCCAGAGTGTCTGCTCTGTTAGTGGCCATGATCACCTACAGCGAGAGAGCCACGTAAAGTCCTACAGTGTGCATTTACATTGACCACATTAGAACACGCGTATGTAATCCAGGCGTGCCCAATACGTTGATGGCACAGTGCACTGCAAACTAAGATTCAAATCGAGTCAAGCGCCTCTGCTGGCCAATTTTGGAACTCTGGAGAAAAGTATTCCAACATAAGAAAATGTGGCACGTTTGACCCTAACCTAATTATATGAATCAGATATGGGTCCTCCCTCACTGATGATCATTTGGAAGCCTGTTTGAGAATCAGCATCAGCAGCTACTGTTCAGACTCCTCCCACCTGGCTAACCGCATTCAGTGCAATTCATCAGAATAAGTGTTTTTTTTTTTTACTGGGGTGCCTTGTCAACATGATGAGTAATATCAACATGATGAGTTTAAAAAGCTTAAAACATTAAAGCTTCAAAACATTTTAATAAAAGATGAATGCTGGAAGATTACGATGTCAGAAATGTGTGGACACACCTGCTGTAATCTATGCGAGGGATAATGTACGGTTTATTGCAGGGTAATAAAGCAAAGTGGATGATGGCAGACCCCCACATTAATGATCAACATCCTGAACATTACCTCACTAAGTACACAGCCACTCAGTGTGGTCATTTACAGTGTTTACTCACTCAAGTACTTCTCGAAATATTGACCTAAAACAGACTGACCAATCAGAACAGGGTGCAGTGGAACTGACATCGAGGAATAATGGGGTCAGACACAGGGGGCTTCACCTGCAGTTCATCTTTTCATTTTTCTTAATGTGACCCTGAGGTTTTAGTGTCGAGGTTCCGAGGACGTTCCGCTGTAGTTCTGACTGACCGCTGATCTGAGTTGGTATTGATTATTCTACTGAACATATTAAACTCCTGAAGTGTGACTTCACTGATTAGTTGCTTATTCATTTATTCAGTATTGGTTTTCTAATTATTTATTATCTAACCAATATTAGCCATCAGGGGGGTGGGGGGGTGTAAACAAACCTTTACATTGACGTTCTGATCAAACCCATCCATCTGGTTCAGCAGCTCCAGCAGGATGCGCTGCACCTCTCGATCAGCTGGACATCAGATCAGCAGACAGGTTAAGATTTTGCATCAGTCTGAAAAGTGAACCATCTGAACTCACGGCGTCTCATACCTCCAGTCTGTGCGTCAAAGCGCTTGGTGGCGATGGCGTCGATCTCGTCGATAAAGATGATGGCCGGAGCGTTCTCCTTGGCCAGTCGGAAGACGTCGCGGACCATCCTGGGACCCTCACCCAGGTACTTCTGAACAAACTCCGAGCCGACCACGCGGATGAAAGCAGCTGAGTAAAGAACGAACCAATCAAAGAGATTTTACAATTTAAAGAGACAGTACGCAGAGCACAGTGATGAAGACGAGGAAGGTCCATTTAACAACCTGTAGTGTGATGAGCCACGGCTTTAGCCAGCATGGTCTTCCCACAGCCGGGTGGTCCGTACATCAGAACTCCTCTGGGTGGGTCGATACCAATCTGCATTCATTAAACAGAATCATACACCCTGAGATCTCAGCCTGTTATATTATTCTCTGATCTTTAAATTTTAACATGCTATGTTTGCTTTTATTCTTTATTTCCTTTTTAAATTTGATTTCCTTCCTGTAAAGTGTTTTTGTGTATCCTAAAAGACACATATAAAAACAATCCTAGAATTATTATTAATAAAGCACAGTCTACAACAAGAAATTTGTTTAAACCTGAGGTCAGGTTTGAAATTTTTGGACCCAAATATTTCCTGAAACAGCAACACATAACGAGATGTAGGGCTAATTGTTGAGTTCTAGAGTTTAAACTCATTTCAACTCATAAGTAAATCAACATAAGAGCAGATTTTATTAAATATGATTTAATCTAATTCTACACACAAACAGACTGTAAACACACCTACAGACCCTCTGAGGAACCACAGGACGTTTCTGTCTCAGGTACTGTTAAAGGACACGTCAGTACAGTTCCTGAACTTCTCAGGACTGAGGATTACCTGTTTATAGAGCTCAAAGTGCGTGAGGGGAAGTTCCACTGCCTCCCGAACCTCCTGCTTCTGAATGTCCATACCTCCGATATCAGCGTACATCACGTCCGGCTTCTGATCTGTGAGGTCACATGGTATAATCAAATCAATACATAAGGAGAGTCCTGAATCCACACAAAAAGTTAACTAATGTATTTAAAATATATATGTTCCCGTAATTAACAGCAACCAGCGCTGTGGCTATTGTGCTCTTCTTCATGAGGAAGACCAGGCAGGAGGTACCTGAGGTCAGCATCATGATGCTGCTGTCAGCCTCTGGAGGGAGAACGTCCACCAGAGCGTTGCTGTGTTTGTGCAGGGCCACTGAGGCGTTGGGCTTCAGCAGCTCGCGGTCGATGGTGCTCAGGATCCTCACGTAGTAATTAGAACCTGAAACGGAACCCACATGGTTTATTAGGAACAGGTGTAACTGCACGGCTGGAAAAGAACAAAAAAAAACTTCTATGAGACCAAATAAAGTGTGTGCGTGAGTTTAAAAGCATCTGTTACGTGTTAAACCTTTAACTAACCCAACAGAACGAGGCATGTTATTGATGTACAGTAAACCTACATTTACATTAAAGATGACTCAAAAACCTACAACAGAGGCGTGAGAGTGTGTGTGTGTGTGTGTGTGTACCTGTGGTGGATCCCACAATTGCTGTGTTCTGATCCACTGCTTCCAAGAACTGTCCGATTACCAGAGGGATGCTCTGGATCCTCTTCACCTCTTCCTGTGCATGGAGAAACTCCTTCTTTAGGTTCTTCTGCTCATCTTTGATGTACTCCTCCTGCACCTCTAGGAACTCCAGCTCCTGCTGCAACTTCTGCACCAGAGACGGGATTAAACACAGCCGATTTAATCATCCAACAACCTTCAGCGATACCACAGCCGATCGCTTATCATTTAAAAATAATATTCATTTTAACTGCTAAAGAAAAACTCAACTACGGAAGATTAAAAGAAACAAACAAACAAACAAAAAAAGGAAAACGGGACACAGTGTGCCTGATGGATGATTTCTGTCTCAGTGGGGATTTTGTAGAACCCTATTAGATTCACATCAGGAAACCATTTAGCTGACTCAGCGTTCCTCTCACACTCTACACTGCCCCTGTAGTGAGAGGCGCAGAGCTGAAACTAACAGGATGACACACAGTCTGTCTTTCTTTACTTTGTAATATAAAGTCATTAGATACTCTGTTCAATGTTCACTTCAGAAGTTTGCTTTTGATGATGTGATGAATAAATCCACCCTGACTTTAATCACTGAACCCCAGAGGTTTACTCTCTGTTCAGCACAGCTGTATTTTCCAGATACCCAACTGTCTTGCAGAAACATTTCACAAAACTCTAAAATCATTATTCTTTAAAATAAGAACCCATGATCACTAACCTTGTATCTGCTGTACAGGTCCTCCAGGTCCTCAGGTTCTGGAGCCAGAAAAGACAGGGCAGTGTGAGGCCGTGAGTTCAGCATGGCTGGCACGTCTTCCTGTAAAAGTCAGAAGGAGGAACATGGCATCAGACTGATCATGTGTAACAGGGAGTGAAAGCTCAGTGGTTTGGATGTTAGGACTACCAATGGTTGTGGGTTCAAATCCCAGGTCCACTGTTACCAATGTGGGTCCCTGAGCAAGAGCCTAAACATTCATTACTCGAGGGATGCTGCATGTAACTCTGTGTTCTGACCCCAACCATCAAGTTGGTATAGTTGTAAGTCGTTTTTAATTAAAGCGTCTGCAAAATGACCAAATGTAAATGTAACCCTGAAATTCCTCCAGGTTTACGCTATGTGCTTAAAATAAAAGCTTGAATTTCAGTTAAAAAGCAGGACAAGAACCCCAAGAGCAGGCTACTGTAATAACAACCAAACTGGATTATGTACAAAAATACAAAACATGGTGGCTTAGTGGTTGGAATGTTCGCCTCCCAGCACTGGGGGTTCCTGGTCTGAATCCGGATCTGGAGTTTCCATGTCCTTCCCATGTCCACGTGGGGTTTCTTTCTCCCACAGTCCAAAAAACATTAATTACACGTAAATTGACTGCTCTAAATTTCCCACTATGTTGCATGGGGAACCCCACCAGCCCCATCATTAAAGAATAAGCAGAAGATAATGAATGGATGGAAACGAACTTATATTTGTAAATCTGAATCTTAATTATGAAATTGTACACAATAAACTCCTGTGTCCAGGCTCAACCAACCACACAATGTGTACACTCCACCAACACAAGATTATATACATAAAGGACTCAAATGATAAAGTTTTGTTTAAGATTCAAGTTAATATCACTCTATAGCTCATCAGACATGGCTGTGTGCAACAGTGTCCACATTTCCATCTAAAAAAAACATCTTTGGTCCTCAGAGCAAAAGTCGTACACGAAACCAACAAAGACACGAGAACATACTAAACTCAAGTACAACAGAGAACCTTGTCAAATCTGTCAATAAATGAGATGAGTGAACTGATCGCTGATCATTCAGTGCTCTGGTTTTCTACACATTAAGCTGTAAACTCTATAAATTATCATCGAATTGGCTTTTCGATGTAAAGAAAGACATCTGACATGAACAATCTCAACTAAACCGAACAGAGAACACAGAGGAACAGAAAACCCGCCCAGCTGGTAATAAAGTTGTCCCTCGTGATGTGAATAACGTTATTAATGGTGTAAACATTTAAACTGCAGTCATCTCGGTTATAAACATGCTAACCGGCTAAGCTAGCTAACTGGCATGACGGAGCATTTGCTGCGCTTTGAATGAAACCGCAGATCTGCAGCCACAACAGCGTCTAAATGAGTCTGTTAAACAACTCAGAGGAGAAATACAAACATTAAACCTAGACGAGAAATGAAACCTGATAATAAACATCTGAAGGCAGTGAAAGGTGCGACGGTACCTGCGGCCTCTCCACTAACACTGCGCCGTCCTCCATGTTGGATCAACTACTGCAGTGACGCTGCCGCTGCGTGACGTCATCTGAACCGCGACGTGTTTTTCATTTAGCATTAGAGATAAGTCTGCGTTTAAATGGGTTGCCAACATTATCAATCTCAAGCGAGTAAATCACGATTCTGAGATCAAAAGTTGGAATTCTGAATTGAATAGTATTTTTTTCTTCTTAGTGCCGGAATCAATCAAAGCTGTAATGTCATGCACAGTAAAGAAACATGTTTCCCCATATAATTATTTTTTTTAGTTTGCTGTCCACGCTGGATGTACAGAGCTGAAAAATTAGCGGGACATTTAAACACCACAATGTGAGTCCAGGTCAAGCACACTTGTGTGAAATCCAGCTGTCCCGTTAGTGTCCAACACTGATTGTGTATTAGTTTCACTTGCTGTTGTGCAAATGGAACAGACAACAGGTAAAAATGAGAGGCACTTACCAAGACCCCCCACCCCCCCATAAAGGATTGCTTCTGCAGGTGGTGACCACATCCCTTTTCTCTGTTCTCATCCTTTCTGCCTGATGTTTGGGTCACTTTTGCATTTGGTCAGTTCTCTGACCATAGAGGTAGCATGAGGCGGTGTCTACAACCCACACAAGTTGCTCAGGTAGTGCAGCTTATTCAGGATGGCACATCAATGCCAGCTGTGCCAGCAAGAAGGTTTGCTGTGTTTGTCAGCACAGTGTCCAGAGCATGGAGCAGATACCAGGAGACGGGTCAGTACACCAGGAGACATGGAGGGGACTGTAGGAGAGAACATCCGCCGCCTCATCAGGAGCATGCCCAGGCGTTCTAGGGAGGTCATACAGGCACATGGAGGTCACACACAATACTTAGCCTCATTTTAACTTGTCTTGAGGAATTTCCACTGAAGTTGGATCAACCTGTCATTTGATATTACACTTTGATTTTGAGTATGATTCCAAATCCAGACCTACATGGGATAATCATTTAGATTTACATTTTGATCATTTTTATGTTATTTTGTTCTCAATGCATTCCATCTACTAAATAAAGATTAACTGTTTTATTTTTTAGTGTTCCCTTTATTTTTTGAGCAGTGTATATAAACTGTATTCAACAGGCCTTGGACAGAAATGATGATACCTCTTCAATCAAGGTGTGTCCAGTAATTAGCATCACAGTTGTCTACAATCAGTCAGCGGCCTATATATAAGGCTACAGGCAGTCACTGTGCTGTTTGGTGACCACACTTAACATGGATCAGAGGAAGCAAAGGAAAGAGTTGTCTCAGGAGATTAGAAAGAAAATATAGACAGGTATGTTAAAGGTAAAGGTTATAAAACCATCTCCAAGCAGCTTGATATTCTTGTGACTAAAGTTGCACATATTATTCAGAAATGTATGATCCATAGGACTGCAGCCAACCTCCCTGGACATGGCCGCAGGAGGAAACTTGATGACAATTCAAAGAGACAGATGATACGAATAGTAAGAAAAGAGCCCTTTAGAAAAACTTCTAAAGAGATTAAAGGTGAACTTTAAACTCAAGGAACATTACTGTCAGATCGCACCATCCATCATTGTTTAAACCAGAGTGAACTTCATGGGAGACGACTTAAGAGGTCACTGGAATTTGCTAAACTACATGTTCGCAAGCCACAAAGCTTCTGGGACAATGTCCTATGGACAGACGAGTCAAAAATGGAACTTTTTGCCAAGGCACATCAGCTCTATGTTTACAGATGGAACAATTAAGCATATCAAGAAAAGCACACTCACTGTCCTTACTGTGAAACATGGCGGATGCTGTTATTTTCTGGGGCTGCTTTGCTGCACCTGGCAGAGGGTGTCTTAATTCTGTGCTGGGTACATTGAAACCCCAAGACTGTCAAAATAATTTAGAGAGAAATGTGAGGGGCACCAAGCGGAATAACAAAGAAGAGCTGACAGCAAGCATAAAGGAAATCTGGGCTTCCCTAATTCCCAGCCACTGTGATGGCATGGGCATCAAACCAGGTTTTTGTGCTTCTTGCGGCATGGGCAGGGGCCATGTCCTGCTGGAAGATGAAATATGCATCTCCATACAGATTCTCAACAGAAAAAATCATAAAGTCCTCTAAAACATTCTGGTAGACTGGTGTGATGACATTGGATTAAAGAAGGGATATTGCACCCCGAACCATGATTGCCTGTGGATATTTCAAACTGGATCTCAAGCAGTTTGGATTCTGTTCCTCACCTCTACTGTTTAGTAGGTGATTAGTGTGTCGCACTCAGTTTAAAACATTCATGCCCTGAATTGGAAAATTTGGGCTGATATCTCCAAAGTATTTTTTGAATTCTTTTTTTGTCGATTTTATAAGCTGGAAGCCCAAATTTGGTAAAAATAAACAAATAAATACCTAAAATAATTTAAATTGGCCCTGAATCTATAATTTTGGAAAGTTAAGCTTTTTGAATGGAATTATAGAAATCAAACAACTTTTCTGTGATATTTTAATAATGGGAGAAAAACTAATATTCCACCAAAATCAATATTCCAGTTAAAACATTAGAATTGTTGTTTCTAAATGAATGAAAAGAGAAGTGTCGCCCCAGAGAAGGTTCCTCTTGCAACCGACAACAGATGGAAAGTGGGGAGTAAATTTCTTAATTTAAGCATACAGTCGAAGATTAACTGATCACAATTCAAAGATTTACCAAATTGAAAATTTCATAAATACAGAATGTTATTAAAATTTACACAGAAAATGATGTCCCTCCTGACATTTGCATTTACTTTTAATGCATTTTATTTTTTTCTCTCTCTGCGTGAAGAGATTTCGCCACAGTTCCAGGAATACAGCACCAACACCAGAAGAGACGCTGGTGGAGAAGCAATGTGTTTAATGAAGTGAACAAATGCGTACACACCCAATGGCTAAGTCACATAACAAATTACACCTTGTTTATTCAACAAAAATCATGATTGACCCTGTACTCTGACCCTAAACACTTGTAATGTAAACTTACCATACATTTTACTTTTTACCAGTAATGCTGCAGGATTAAGTATCATCTTTGGCAAATGCTATTTCTCTTATGCAAGTTTAGGAAAAAACATCTGTGACAAAGTTGATCTCAAGGTAAGAGAAAAGTGAGAATCATGAGTAAGTCTCCTGAGACACAAGATTTAAGCAATAAAATTGTCTAGGTATGTTTGTGAAGTACAACAAAGTTACAAAGTAACTCTGGTAGAACTGACCACATAGCCTAATATTCACAATTTAGAATATTACAACAAGTAAGGACACATGCACACATACAATACTGTATAAACAGCACATCCTTTAAACACACATATAACATTTAAGCATTCCACATGTACAGTATATACTATATTACACCCATATAGACACAATACATATGCACTTCCACACCACCCACGCACCCCACATTAATCACCTCAGTATAGCGCATCAGTTGCCAAATGAGAGCATGACGCATGACACTGCTGCCTGTGCATCTGGTGTCTGCTTCGATTTCAATTCCACAGCACAGTGTGACAGCCCAGACTCATAAGCAGTGAGGTCTGTGTCTGTGCAGTAAGCCCACTACGACACTTTTCCATTCTGCTCCAGTTCTTCCTTATCTCATTAACCAAATTCATCCCTTAGCTAACACCCTGCTCTTTCCAGACAATATGACAAGTCATAGTGCAATCATGGAGGAATTTCCTCATTCTGTGTAACTTTCTTCTTCATGGTTTATTCTCATAGTTTACTGCTTCCAAAAAATATAGAGACCATTCACCAAAAAAAAAGAGTCATAAGAGTGAACATTGAGAGCTTCTGTTAAAATGTAATATATATTTCTTAACATTTCATTAAAAAAAATGTAATACTGATTGGACCAAATAGGAAAGAAAGCCAAAAGTACTTAAACAAAACTGGAACTGCATTGTACACAAACCACTAAAACACAGAGATGATTAGACTGTTCTGCTGATATGACTTAACTTAAATTAATAATTTAATTAATCTATGACCATCTGTATTTAACTTATGGCTGATCCAAAACATATATCAACTTCCAGTCATCCCTATAGTTATTCTTCTATTAAAATATTCCTTGTAATAATCACTATTTGACATTGCTTTTGAATTGGTTGGATTTGCATATGCAGATTTGTTTTGCTTTATTGAAAATTTATGCTACTAAATGTCAGTGGAAAACTACCTCAAGCTTGACTTGATTTTAAATTAATTAATATATGCTGGTGTACACAAAAATATAAAACACATTAATTATGGTCTGATCACTTCAAACCACTTAAAGTCAGAAGAACTGCAAATGTCAATACTTGCTTATAGCATGTCTGTTTCAAAATGTTGATGACAGTCATGGCAAAATAGCAGGAGAAAAATGTATTTTAAAAAGTGCCATGCAAGTCACACCATATCATCATATTAACAGAAAATTGGTGCCTGGAATTTAAGAAAATATTGTAATGCTTTTGTCAAATACACTTTTTTAGAAAATGACCCATGATCCATAAAACCCACCTTAATTCAACTGTTTTATACCAAGAACTAACTTAAATTCTACTAAGCTGATGAGGAAATGTTTAATTTCCGTTAATAGTATATTTTTACATGCAGTCCTAATACAACTGCTGTGTTAGTTTATAGAATTACTATATGGTTTTCATTTATGTTATTTATTATTCTTATGAATTTTAATTCTAAAATACAATCGATAAAAATGATTATTAATCCTACAACAACAGTATTCAAATATTGTACAGCTTTTCATCTTTTGACGGACAGTTACCAATAATTTCCTCAGAATAAGATCAGTAGAGACATGATACACTCTGAGTATAAAGACAAGATCTTTCACAAATACTTACTTTAAAATAGACAGCCCATGTTTTACAGAGCTGAATTTTAACTTAAATCTCTCAATCATTAAGGCCTTAGCTCACTTAAATAATATACTCTAAGCAGATTATTATTTTTCAGTTCTTTATGGTTTTTGATACTAATAAGAAATTCCACAGATGACTTGATGCTTGCCTTCAACTTATAATCTATTAAATCTGCAGGAATGTATAAATTGTTTAAAATAATGCAGCATTCCAAATGCTCAGCTTATCTTTAGATATTTACTTAGCCTGTTGTCGCTGGATTACTTCTAGACTGTTTAATCGATTAAGCGATCAGAACAAATTAAAAAGCTGATATTGCTTCTTAGCATTGTACAGTATATTATACGTATCATTTAAAAGTTTACATCATAAATAGTACTATTTTACTAGGGGTGTAAATCGGAGCCTTCATGAGGATTTGATCCGATTATGCAATTTTATTTTAATAAATTGAAATCTGATTATTTTAATACTTAAAAATTCCCCACAATACAATCCGATTCAAAACGATTAAAATATGACCCAATATTTATATTTTCTCACATTAAATTCTATTAAGTTTTTAATAAATTAACAAGGGTGGCACAGTGGCTTACTGGTTAGCATGTTTGCCTCTCAGCGCTGGGGATTTCCGGTTCGAATCCTGATCTGGGTGGAGTATCCATATTCTCTCTGTGTCCGCGTGGGTTTTCTCCGGGTTTTCCGGTTTCCTTCCACAGTCCAAAAACATGGATTCCAGGTAAATTGAATGCTCTAAATTGCCCTGTATAGTGTGTGTTTGTATTTGTGAGTGATTGTGTGTCCAGTGATAGCAGTGATGTTGTCGGCGTGTTGGAACGTTTCTGTTTACTGAGATGAATGTGCATCACTGAAACACTTTACAGTTTTACAAATATCACGTCCCTGCAACTTTAAAAAAATGTGGCTTTTGTGAATACCAGCAGTGTTTAAAAAAGCGGAAATCTTTTTATAAAGAAAATCTTGTTATTTATTGGTTCAATACGGGAGACAACAATCAAATTTTAAATAAGAGACGATTCCATATTTTAAGTGTGTAATATTTCACGCTCTTTTTCCTTTTCTGAGGTTTAGAGTATAAGAAAATTATAAGGCAATATTGAGATAGCGCCACCCACAGCTTTAAAGGAGCTGTTATGTGTAAAGGCGGATGATATAAATGCATTATTCGGTCAAGGAGAGAGTGTAAGAGACAGTTATTAATTAAAGTTCAATCCCAATCTCAATAAAATGCAAATAAATTATGTTACAACATTTACAGAGTTCACTAGTGCAATGTAAAAAAAAAATCATGCATGGAGGATAATATACCACATTAACCTACTGTGTAAGACACCATATGGACACCCAGTTAGAGTTTGGTGTCCAAATGTCCTTAAGGTAAAGCTCCTGCTAATGTGCAATTGTGAATTTTACTCATAATAGTACGAACAGCCACAGGCTACAATTAGAACATCAGTTGTAATGTAGCCATAACTTGATAACAGATACAAGTCTGTTACTATATAGATGCACAGACCTTAAAATGAGGATCATAAGCATAAACTGTGCAACAACAGATGAGCAACTGTCTCACTTTGATGTACAATAAAGTCCACAGTAAGACGAGTGTTTAAAAACTCCATCAGCACACACTAACACAAAACCATCATAACCTGCTAAGAGTCATTCAACCACAAGATGGACCAAAGTCTACAGTTTTTCAATTACAAAGTGCATTTAAATGGCAAGTGAAACTAATAAACTGGACAATTCATGTAGAAACAAGGTGGTGTATTTAATAATGTTGCAGGTGAGTGTGAATAACTTTTCTTTGCAGCGACCTAGGTGATTAAACTTTTTGAATCTGTCAGCAGTAAAATCAAGTAATTTCTTTGACATAAATGACTGCCCTATTTAAAACATTATATAGATAGATAGATAGATAGATAGATAGATAGATAGATAGATAGATAGATAGATAGATAGATAGATAGATAGAT